>BSBK01001728.1:4332500-4932500 GCA_027943335.1 Chamaecyparis obtusa | reverse complement strand
GATCAACTAGCAGAAGCACCACTGGTGGATGCCTATCCACTAATCATGGAATTCCCCGATGAACACTTATGCATGATTGAAGAGCAGCCCATGTGGAAACTATACTTTGATGGTTCCAACACATCCCATAGCTCTGGAGCAGGAATCCTATTCGTCACACCTCAAGGTGACTATATTCCAAAATCATTCAAGTTGGGATTCCCCTGTACCAACAACATTGCAGAATATGAGGTACTCATCTTAGGTCTCAAAACAGCTATCCAATGGAACATCACAGAACTACAAGTCTTTGGAGATTCACAACTGATTATCAAACAAGTCCTAGATGAATATCAGACAAAGGACGACAAATTGCTACCCTACAAGCAACTGGTGGATAAACTGAAAGAGCATTTCCTACATCTACAATTCAATCAGATCCCAAGGCTTCAGAACAAAGCAGCAGATGCAATGGCAACCATCAGATCCTTATTGGAAATCCCATGTGACGCAACACAATATGAATTCCTAGTCGAGCAACTACATTCACCAGCTTATGAGAACGCTGATGCAAACATGGTGTGTGTCTTGGTTGGTCCTCAATCCCCATGGTACCACGACATCCATGCATATCTAAAAAATGGTATCATATCTCCCCATCTCACCAATAACCAACGCCAAAACCTTATTCACAGAGCTTCCCGCTACACTCTTGTAGCCAACACCCTATATCGTCACGGGTATCATAATGTCCTATCTAGATGTTTAGACTCAAACGAGGCCGTCCTGGCCTTACAAGAAGTTCACGCTGGAATTTGCGGTGCCCACACGAGTGGCATGGTTCTAGCAAAGCAGCTGCTTAGAGTTGGATATTATTGGCCAACAATGGAACATGATGCGTGTGAATTTGTCAAGAAATGTCTCCCATGTCAACAGCATGCCAATTTGATACATGCACCAGCACAGGATCTACAGCCTATCGCACCACCGTGGCCTTTTTCATGTTGGGGCCTCGACCTCATTGGCTTGATCACCCCCCTCTCTTCGGATGGACACAAGTATATCATAACAGCCACAGAGTATTTTACCAAATGGGTTGAAGCGATTCCGCTCACCCTTACTACTGGCATCCAAATATCCAAGTTCATCCTCTACCATATCATTTGCCGCTTCGGCATACCATCTACCATTTTCACAGACCATGGCACACCTTTTGAAAACCAGCATGTGGATGATCTATGTGCCAGACTCCACATCCATCACCGTTTCTCCAGTCCATATTTCCCTCAAGGAAATGGCCAAGCTGAGGCAACCAACAAAACTATCTTAAAAATCCTCAAGAAGGTTGTCAATGATTCTGGTCGTGACTGGCACCTCCAAATCAATCCTGCCCTTTGGGCCTACCACACTTCTTATCGCACTCCCACAGGCACCACCCCATACTCCCTTGTATATGGTGCTGAAGCCGTTCTACCGATCAAAATCGAGCTTCCATCCTTGCGAGTCTCCATGAAGAACTATACAACTGATGAAGACTATCGTGTGGCCCGGCTCACACAGCTAGATCTGCTAGATGAAAAGAGACAGCAAGCTTATGATCACCTGGTGGCATACCAAAATCGACTCAAAAGGAGTTATAACAAGAAGGTCCATCCTAGACAGTTCCAGGTCGATGACATGGTCCTTAAAGAAAATCAGAAGGTCCTAGCAAATAGAGAAAAGAAAGGCAAGTTTGAGCCTACTTGGTTGGGCCCCTATGTTGTTACCACATCCTTTGGCTCCGGAGCCTATCAGCTATCAACACCAGAAGGTGAGCCCTTGAATGATCCTATCAACATCATCCATCTGAAGAGGTTCTATGCTTGAACCTGATCCTGCATATCTCAGAAAATCCAAAAACATTCAAAAAAGCAAAAAAGTAGAAAAAAAGAAAAAAGTGAAAAAAAGTGAAAAAAAAAAAAAAGAGAAAAGAGAAAGAGAAAATAATCGTCCAACGGTGAAAACTTGGCAATTCAAGTGCCTTGGACAAGTATCTTGGTGAAAACCTGGCAAACAGGCACCAACATAGTAAACTGAGCTATTTATCTATTTAGTTGTCCTTTCGGCTACCGTCCTCTTCCTCCATCCATAATCTCTTTACAGATCTCCCAGCAGTTCCATCTCCCCTATCTTCCACGCATTCAGCTTCCATCTTCCTCCAACCCATCTGCAATCCATATCCTATTCCAAAGCTTTGTACCATATCTTGTACCATATCCTTATCCCTTTCCTGTACAGCGCAGTCCTCCCTGTATTTATCCTTCTTGTCTCCGTCCTAGTGAGAGTCCCACTGAGTGTGATCTTCCTATCCCCAATCCTGAGCTTCTGTACATATCCCTTGTGCATATCGTTCCTCCTTGTTGTACATAACCTTTGTCCATCCTGCAGTAGCATTTGATCAAATATCTTGTCCCATCCCCAACCTCAGAAAACTTTGTAGTCCCACTCAGGCCTTGTACTTCAGCAACATCAATTGTCGACTTATCCTTGCTCATCCTGATTATTCCTTGAACTTCAGCTTTTGCCAGCAAACAACTACACTTATTCTCTCACCAACCCATGGGTCCTTGAGGATATATCGTTCCTCTTGTCTAACCTAATCTTCCATCCTGGTCCTTGAGGATATATCGTTCCTCCTGTCCAACCAATCTTCCCACCATCAATCAAACCTAATCTCTCTCCTTGGCAAAGGATGTCTTTTTGGAGTTATCATTTTGATCTTGGATTTTTGTCCTTTGGGTCTTGTTAATCTTTTTGGCTTCTCATTATCCCACCAGGGTCACCACGATTCATTATATCACGGTGTGCTGCGTGTGCGGATAATCTGGGGCAAGGTCTTTTGATCTTTCGCTTCTGCCTGTGAGTCAGTTGTGTGTTTGTGGTTCCTTCAGCATCGGATCCGCCATGTCGCCTCTGCGCTTCATGTGTGATGTTGGGGCAACCCTGTGTGTTTGTTTAGCGTCATTCCTCATCAGTCCTATGCAACACTGGTGACAAGGCCTCGTGATCCCAGTATCCTTGGCAGGTCTCTAGCATTGCTATATTAAATCTAGGCTGTGCACTCCCACTTGCACTTGGAGCTATCTGGTCCCTTGCATTTATCATATAGATTAATCTTGCATCTTTGCATATAGCTGCATCTTACATCTTGCATTTCCATCTCATCTTGCATATCATCCATATTTGTTCTTAGAAGTGAGGTTATTTATCTCCCCTTTCTTCCTAGGCCTTTCCTTCCTCGTCCCGCCGGGCACACTCTGTCCCAGGGCGTGATCCTTCTTTCTCCTTGTCCCACTGGGAACATCTTCCATGATTTTGTCCCACCGGGGCATGTTCCTCTTTCTTCTAGTCCACCCGGGCGTCATACCCTCTTCTTCTGATTCTAGCCTCCGCATCTTGTTTTCTTGTCTTTGATGCCATGCCACTTGCGGCATCGCATCAAAGAGGGGTAAAATGTAGACACCGAAAAATCCTTCAGAAAATAAATTATTTTTATTTTCTGAAAATCCTTGATGACATCATCATTTATTAATTAATTAATTATTTAATTAATTAATTTATTTTTATGGCATTAAATCCCTCTCTCTTAATTAAAAATCTTTAATTAAGGAATCTAGCCTAAAAATGTCATTTGGACATTATCCCTAATTTATTAATTATTTAATTAATAAATTGCCCAAAAACTTCAAAAAATAAATTAATTTATTTTTTATCCCAAACTTGGCCAATTCCCTTAAGACCACTAACCTCTTCCAAAATCTTCTAATCCCTTCTTAATTTCGATTAAAAGGCTAATCCCATCTTTTCTAACCCTAATCCTAAGGTTAAATATTTAATTAAGGTTAAATATTTAATTTTCATATTTATTGAAAATATTTTAATAAATATTCCTAAAACTTAAGCTTTTGGAATGAATAACTTTTATTCCATGAAACTAAGGAGAAATCTAGACTCTTCTAGAATCTTCTCAAATCCACCCTCTTCACCCATCCTAATCCTTTTCTTTGTCCTAATCCCATCCTAATCCTACCCTTAAACGTTTGTGCAATCCTAACCAAGCTTAAGACTTTCCTAAACCAAAGCAAAGTCTTTCCTTCCAAATATCTCAACCACAAAGCATTTATTGCTTCCCCAAAGTCTTCAAAGCCTCTTAAAGCCCATTCATTGCTCTTACAAGAATTTATTTGGAGAGTTATGAGCTTGGAGCCCCCTTTGTTGACTCTTTTTTGCCCTTTCCTTCATCCACTCACCTTGTGACATGTGTCACCTCCTGATTGGCTGAGAACTAGCACAATCCATGTGCTTCCCTTTGAGTGAATCTTGGCCTCTCTTAAGGATTTCAATCCTGGCCATTCATTCCTCCTACCCCAAGCCTTTAGAAATCCTATAAATACCCTCACTTCCTAAGGCAAATCATCTCTCAACTCTCAAACTCAATAGCAAAGTCATAATGCCATTTTCATTCTAGCATAAGCATAAAATCATCATTTTAGATCATTTTCAAGCTTAAATCACATCTAAATTAGCTTAAATGGATTAACATAGATTTATTTCTTGTTTTAATCTTAGTTCTTTCATTTAGCTTTGCATATTTGTGTGTTCTTGAGGCCTTTGAGGCAAAATAGGTTCCTCATACCTATTTTGTGTCATTTTGGGTCTTCTTGATCCTCAAATCATCCTATCTTGCATGCTCCAAGTGCTTGAGTTTGCACACCCACATCCCTCTATATCCAAGCATATCAAACGGTGCATGGGTGCATCCGTTTTAAGCTTAAACTGAGGTGGCTTTGATTTTAGTTTGTTTTCCATTAAACTTGATTTGATTATATGCTATGACGTTTGTTTGTCTTTGGCCTTCAAAATAGGTTTAGGTGCACGCTCAAATCCTAGTCTACAGTGCTGACAAAAGTTCTTCTCTGGCAAGTATGTTACACATGAACATGTCTCTTTCCTCATTAGTACATTCTTCAATTTTGTCTTCTTCAATGATAGTCTTCGCATTCTTTGTGATTAACTAGTATCTTGGTCCTAAACATAACAAATGTGTCTTCATTTTTTCTTTCCAGCTATCATAGTTTACTCCTTCAAACTTAGGGCTTTCCTTCCTAAAATAAGTCACCATAGATCTCCTTAAGTTGTTAAACTTCTCCTTTAAGGACCTGCTACTCTAATACCAATTTTTAGAAATTAAAGTCCACCAAGATAACTGAGAGGGGGGGTGAATCAGTTATTAGATAAATACAACTTTTATCACCATTCATAGATTTTAACCATGTAAGCAATGCAAGGAAAAACCATAGAAAGATAAACAAACACAACAACACAATAACATAAGATATGTTGACTAGGGAACCTCTTGATCAAAGAGTAAACCCCAGTGGGAACGATGCCCATAAAAGATGCACTAATATGAAAATTCCTTGTGAGAGGATGGACTTGGTTAAGAGCCTTATGAAATACATTCAGTACATATGAGTCCTTGTTAGGAGACTTTGAATCCCTATTAAAAGATTCTAACCCTGTTAGGAGTTATGGAAGGCAGAAGGACCCATTGTCCGAACAGCTTCAAGGGCAAGATGACTAAACATGCTATCCAATTGATCTTTGTATTACTCAAATAGAATAATACCAAATTATTATTGATCTCAACAACTTATCACTTCTCCTCTATCTATGCCAAACCACATCAACTGCTTCACTAGATCTCAATACCATATTAATAACAAAATATTACTGATCTCAACAACTTATCACTTCTCCTCTGTCTATGCCAAACCACACCAACTGCTTCACCAAATCTATGTAATTTTCATATCCTCTTACAATAAAATTTCATATCCAATATTCATATCAAATTACATATCAAACAAGGAAAACAATCCTTCATTTATACCACAATCAAATAATTACAAATGAGTCATCCAACCAATTACAAAATACAAACTTCTACACGTTACACAATAATTCACAATTACATAAAACTGTCGGCATCCAGATAAAATAATTCTCCACTCATGCAACCTCTAACCTTGTTGTCACATCCACATCACTATCATAATGTCTTCATTAATTGTACAACTTCACATGCCTATATTCTATCCCAATTAGGAGATATCATCTAGTTACCACAAACCGCTTCTCAGGAATACTATCTGAATACTGCTTCTACTGAATTACACATAACTATCATGAATAATTGAATTTTCATATGCTCTCTTGACCATGATCATAGGACACAACATAGAGTAAGTCCTCAACTCTAGATAGCTTGATCTTTAATATCCCATGTGCGCTAATTCAAACATTGTCTACTTCTCTACTAATCTTCAGTAGATCACTGTGTTGACATCAATGACAATCACAACCATGAATGCAACAATTGCTACAGAATGGATGTGAATACTCCCCCATAGGATATATTCAGCAATTATTCCTAGCATCAAATCATATTTAAATCAAGGAAAGAAGGTATATAGTCATTGAGTTAATCCTTTCAAGCATGTACAAAACATTGTGGATATCATACATAAAGATGAAGAAATGCTAGATAAGATGGAAAAGGATTGTGAGACATCTAGATAGTCTATCACATATTCCGATGAGGAATTATCCATGATTTTGGACAAAATTAGAGTACTTGAGGTAGAAAAAGAAAGAGTGTAGTAAATATTCTCTAAGTTGAGGAGTCTAATCACTCCTAAAAAATCTACTCTAGAGAAGGGCTTAAAAGATTTGGAATTGGACAAGAAGTCCTATTTTGGACTTCCTCCTACGTATTTGAAAAGTGCAGAGATTTCCTCCTATGAATTAAGTGGATTTATTCAGGTATCCCAGACAATGAAGAAGACATGGGAGACAGAATTACGGACCTTGGAGACAAACTTCCAAGACATGTTACACATGGTTTGATTACTTGGTGAGAGTTAAAAAAAATTCTCTATATATAGCTACTTTTTTTTATTAAATTTTTCATTGATGTCAAAGGGGGAGGATTGATAAGGTGAAAAATGATATATATATATATATATATATATATATATATATATATATATATATATATATATATATATATATATATATATATATAGGTAGTAATAAGGGGTATGTACTTAGGGGGAGTACAATTTTTGTTTGGAATTGACACTTAGTCATTTTTCACTAAGTGTTTCCATCAATGCCAAAGGGGGAGATTGTTGGCAAGTGAGTAGTATATGAATGTGTATATGTTTTCATTTCTAGAAACACATATCTCTTCCATGATTTCTTGGAGTGGAATTTTTCTTTTGATAAATAGTCAAGTAAAAAATGCCTAAGTACAAAGACATTTCGCAATATACAGTTGAACTATTTGGGTTGGTGAGAGAAATATACTTATCAAGATGGAATGCAAGATTAGATATATGATATATGGGGTGTATTAAATCTCTTGTTATGGTCACATGAATTTTGTTTTTTCTAGAGAAGGTTACATGTTGGCTAATCATGCGAGTATCATGAATAGTGATAATAGGGCTTATCATTGCTCATGACATTTGGAGACTTAACATAAGTTATTTTGTTGATGTAGTTTATGATTAATGATAGGTCCTCACCTATCTTGGTGGATGAATGGTCACATGTTTATCTTATTATGGTCCAAGTTTGAAACATGTTTTATGGAGAATTTGTGAGCCGAATGAGAAACAAAGTTGATTGGGTATATATATGTGTGAGTTTTGGGCTGCAAGAATGATAAATGATGTAGCCATGACATATGGTGACTGATTAACTAGACTTCTATGATTATTATTTTTAGCTTCAATTGGAACTACTTTGGCATAGCATATGCTGTTATAGTTTACTTTTTATGTTGTAAAATCTTCTTGTAATACTGGATAGTGAGTCCTTTGTAAGAGTAGTGACCTTCAATTTGTAATCACCCCTAACATGGTTATAGAATACTAATGGGGTCTTTCCTCTAACAAGGACATGTACAAATATAATATTCTTTTCCTAATAGTTCAAGGTCTCCTAATAGGGACATTATACTCTTAGTGCATATATTGTGGGCACCATCACCATTGGGATTTTCCCTTGGTTGGGGTTTCCTAAAAAACAAATCATGGTGTTATGAGTTATCTACTTTATGTGTATGCTATTTTTATTTTAGCTATTGCATGGTTAAGTATTAAATGGTTAAGAATTGTTAAAAGTGTTTCAAGACTAATTCACCCCCCCTTCCCCCTCTTAGTATTTCTTGATCCTAACACAATAGTGAGAAAACCAACAACAAACCTCTTGTAAAAATTACCTTTATTGGTGTCACCTTAACCAGTATCCATTTCATGATAATTAGCTTCTCTGTGGTTTTTCCTAGTTTTCCTTTCCACATAAATGTGGTATTTCTTGTGTTGGAGTTTTCTATGCTTTCATGTTTACATCTATTATGAATTTTTAATTGTGTTAATTGATAGATCAAAATTTGATATCGCTATTGTTTATAAGATTATCAAAAAAGTAAAATTTTAAGAAAGTGTGCGTGAATAACTAATTCATCCCCTCTTAGTTATTTATTCTATTCAAAATAAGTTTCTCATGAACTTTTTTTGATTTCTCACACATCCAAGCATTGATCATTTGAGCCTCATGTGTATCTATTATGATCTCAGTGTAATCATCCATGATCTTCTTTTTGAACTCATAGGAGGTGTTGAAATTTGTGTTGGCCTCAAGAACAAGTTAATAACTAGGAGAAATTTCTTGTACTAAAGGATTATACATCCAATAAGAAGCTATTTTCCTATTTCAAGGTGTATTTAATTATCAGGCCATGGATGTAGACTTGAAATGGTGCAACAAGATATATACACTAAGTTATTTTTGAAGCCTTTGCAACTCATAAATAAAATTGTAGAAAGTAAATGGTGGAATTTAATTCTTAACCTATCAACATAAGGAACAAACTACAACAGATAATAAATTCATATTTTACAGAAAGGAACTACTCTGCCAGCCTTCACTACAAGAAAAATCATTGGTTCTATTTTCCAGTGGCTACAGGAATGGGTGATGGTCTGAACACTTAACTAGGAAAGAAAGGAAAATGATAAGTTTCACTCACCAAGTGGGGCCCCTTGGGTGATTGAACCGAAGTTACTAACAGTCTATGAACTCAACATAAACTTTCCTCTTGTATCCATAACAAATAAATTGGTTACACATTGAAACTAAAATCAATCTATATTAGTAAAAAAAAAATAACAATATAACAATTTAACTCTCTAATTAATCTCTACTTGATACTTGCTTCCTTCTACTTGATACCTCAAAGAAGAGTATAGAATCTTATTTATACACCTAACTTAACTAACTACCTAAGACTACTACTAACTGCTCTTTTTCATTAATGGTGGAAGTTATTTACATTTAAGAAGCTCATGATTATTCACTCAACAATGAAGAAATTTTTTTTCCATGCACAACCTACAGAAAAAATATAGAAAAATTAAGTGCCTAGATCTTCTATTAATAAAGACAACATAACCAAGTCACCTAAGGAAGTAGGTAGCCTAGTTGGAACTACAATCTAGCTTTTACTCTTCTCCTTGTGATATCTCAAACTAGTCTTCCATGATTGCTAATACTTTTTATAAATCTGTTGAATGCACTACTCCTTTCCTATTGAATTATTCCTACACAAAGAGGTTAGAAACACTAGATATACAACTCATTTATTTCTCATCCATTCATTTATTAAATCAATCCTAATTAATCATGGATACACCACATGGCTACAAGAAAATGAATCACTTGGCTACAAGAACTTATATCACACTTTATCCATTCAAAAAAATTTCATAAAGATAATTATAGTTTTATTAAACCAAGCTTAGCATCAAAATAAGTAAGGTGTGAACCATCATATGATACTATCATAATTAAATGTCTTGAACCTAAAGCATGAAAAATAGTTTTCGGTGATTACCATGAGACACCATACTTAAAAACAAATTCTTTAAAACATAGAAAAAGAAACATATGAAATTATGACCCTAATACTAGCCCATCATTCCCCCTGACTTAGTGTCTTGTTGGTCCTCTAATAATAGAAAAATTTCTTATTTTGGTATTCATTCTAAAGTCTGAGGTGGATAATTTTCCTATGCTAGAGCCAATCATAATAGGCTCTCTATGCATCTTTACTTTTCATATTGATTACTAGTGGAGTGTCTAGCTCTTGTTTCCTATAGGGTTTGAATTTTGTTTCTCTTTTTATCTCAGTTTGAATCCAGGACATAAATTCCCTAATCTGAATATCATCGATATAAGGCAAATGATTCCAATTAACATCATGGGGAACAATGTAGTTATGCAGGTAAAGTTAACATAGAAAATTCTTGATAGCTGTAGGGGAATTTTGGAATGTGTCATATAATTCTTGAGCAAACTCCAAAGAAGGATTAAGACCCTAAACTATTATTGTTAATTTAATATTATAAGACTATTCCTTGAGATAAAGGGTGTAAACCCTTGCTGGGGGCCTACAATTCATAAGTTTAGGAACTATTTCTGTGATTTTACCTTTTAGCTCTACAATTCCCTCATCCTTCTGGTAAAGCTCAAGTTGCTAATTATCTATAGTTATCTACATTATTTCCTTTTCTACTTCCCATAGTTATCTTTGTATCTATATATCCCTTTGCATGTTGATTCCTGCGGCAAGGGTGGTAGACAAATCTAGTGGAGTTTCTAGACCTTGGTCCTCTATAGAAGTATATGCCCCTAGTGATGCATAAATTCTTGTCCATACTATAATGGCCCTCTCTATATTTTTCTCCATTAATTGTTGAGCCATGGAGACCAATTGAGCCAATCCACCCTCATTCTATGTCTGATCAATCATTTTCTCTTTAGAAGCTCCTTCCTCCTATTCTATGTGTCTTTGTTTGTCTGGAATATGAGGTGACTCATTTGGTGATTCAAAATATTGAACAATGGGTGGTGTGTTACCATCCTCAAAAATAATTTCAACATCAAGATTAGTTTGTACATTAGGTGACATTTCACCACCTTCAAAAATATCTTCATTAACAAAAAACACTTCATTACCTGGGGAATTTTCCTCCATTATTAGGTCATCCTACCTTTTCTTAGGCATTTCACCCTTTTCTTTATCAGACAAGCCTTATGCTCCCACTAATTTAGAAGATTCTATTGTTATAGTTGGTCTTTTAGGAGTGAGGGTTTTTTGCTAGACTTTTTCTCTCATCCTATGACTTCTCCTTATAGGATTTTATACCACATCCTCAATAGTGCTTTATTTTTTGGTTTTTTTCTATGAGGGCTTGGTTGAAGAGGTGGTGGGTGTAGGAGATTTCTCAGTCACAATTTTTATTTTCCATGGTCAAGGAGTAGTTTTGGTAGGAGATTCCCTCTCTAATTTTTCTTTTTCTACCATATTCCCCTTCCCTTTATCTTTTTTACTAGATGGCCTAGTCCTTTTAGGTTCTTTCAAAGGTATATCTTCTTGTGGCTAAGAAGGGGCAACTTTTGAAATCTCAAAGGATACCCTAGGTACCTTTTCTTCAATGTTTGGCTTAGTCACAAGATTAGTGGCTATAGGTTTTTTTCCAACATTGTTAAAGGAATCATCTTCCTCAAGTTGAGCTTGTAATGAGGAAGATCTTTTCCCAATCATGGAAGTTCCTTCACTAGTTGTAACCATATGGTATAGTCTTGTCCCCCTAGGTCCTACATCTTCCTACTTAAACCTCCTAATTCTAAAAAAATCTTCCCAAGCCATGGATGACATTTCTCTAAGAGCCCTCTCTACAATAATATTTATCAATAAATGATGTGAAGTAGAATGAGGCATACCTTTTTGAACCTGAGAAGCACTTTTGAGAAGAAAATTGTAGAGAACATTAGGAACATTTTAAGGCCTATTTACATGTCTGACATGGTTGAGTAGGTTGAAATGAATGGAGTATAGATATTATTTTTGACCCTCATAGGTGAGATATTTCATAATATATGTTGTAGTTTTTATATAATCTTGTGGTAGTGACAATCTCTTGGTACCCTTCTTCTTGTCTACTTGCAATGGGGAGTCCATATGCAAAGTAAACTATATCCTTGCAGAATGGGCATCCTTACTCTTAGGATAATTTTCTCCATTAGAGGGTAACCTTGTCACTTCATCTATGATTTCCTTTGTGATCTTAACCCTTAATCCTTTAACCAGGGACACATCATCTCAAAGTGAATTTAAAAATTGATGCACTATGGTATTGTCATAGCTGGTGAGTTTGAGGAATTAGTTGATCCATCTATAGTATTAGAATATCTTCCTATACCTCATATTTTGCAACAATATATCATGTATAGTAGTCTCATTCCTGATAGGTGGTCCACCCATGTCTAACTATTTTACCCTAAAATCAGAATTACCCTAAAACCCTTTATGAAATTCCTTTCTTCTACTCACAAATATTTCCTTTTTGGCTCAATTTGTGCAAATTTTACGCACCCTCAGCTATCTATAACTTCTCTCTTAACCCTTACTCTACAAAAAAAAATTCCTCTTAACACTCTTTCACGAATGCCAAAAAACATAATTTTTTAAGAAGGAAATGAAAAATAATTATTGTTTTGAGATTGGCAACTTGATAAAAAAATCACATCATTCCTTTCAAATTACTTTGAAAAGATTTGGCAGAATGTGACAATAATGACTCAAATTACTCGCACATTTCATAATATTCACAAAATGATGACTAGGTCTTAAAAGACTAACATGGCCAAGGTGTGAAATTGGACAAGGTGTGCAACTAATGCTGACATGACCCTCCCAACTTAAATAATGTAATAGGTCCCACTATTGTGAAAATGGACACGTATGAGAAGCCATGTAGTACATACCTAATTAATGAGAATAAAAATAGTTAAATAATGAAATAAAAATTAAATGAGTGTTTATCATGTACTTACTTTCCACTCATGGGAATCATAAATGAAACTGCCAGCAACATAACACATAGATCAGAGTGATGAGAAAAAAGGCAGTGGTGAATGGAACTCATGGTAGAAGAAAAATGGTATGGAATATGTAAATTTATTGTAAAGAAATAATACTTCCATAGAGACTAGAAATATTTATTATGAATTGAGAAATGATGACTAGATGAAAAAGGAATGGACATTAGGCATGATGTCTACAACTGCAAGAGACCCGAATAACTCTTCATCCATGAAATACTACATGAACTCCACTTTGATGGTTTCTTTGTAATACAATTTCAAACAGTTCTCATTCAAAAGAAACTTGAGTCTTATTAGATCAATTGTGGTGAGATTTACTACTCCATTGTAAAATTTTTGGTTGATTTCATAAGGACCAAGCCACCATGTCTGAAACTTATCTGGTGTGTTTTTATACCTAGAGTCAAATAGAAGTTCATAATCACTTGGATGAAATTTATTTTCTTTGAAGAACTTATCATGCCATTGATCCCTTTGTTTTTGTGCTATTTTTATGTGTAGAAGGGAAGATTTTGTGTATTCATCCAAGGCATTAAGCTACAAGATCCTTTCTTGTTGAGCTACGGTAAGATCTATATCTAGAGTGAGAGTAGTCCATAGGGTTTTATGTTTAAAATCAATAAGAATTACTTCAATTTTACCATAGACCAACTCAAATAGTGTGAAACTAGTTGTTGTTTTCCATGTTTTTCTAGAGGTCCATATTGCTTCTTGTATCCTATTGGCCCAATCTCATTTATGGAGAGCTAGTGTCTTGGTCAATATGTTCTCTATCTCCTAGTTAGTAATTTTTTCCTGACCATTAGCCTGTGGATGATAAGGTGAGGATTTCCTATGCCTTTTATTGTATCCATTCATTAGTACTATACTCAAAGAGGAAGTCAACTAGGAACCTTGATTAGTTACAATCTCTATAGGAACTCCATACCTGGCAAAGATTTCCTCATAGATAAATTTAGTACCTTTTTGTCTTTGGAATGCTTTATCAATCTAGCTTCTACCCATTTAGTTACATAGTCAGTACAAACCAAGATATAGGAAATCCCATTGTATGAAGGCTCAATGGGTCCTAAAAAATCAATTACCCATTTATCAAATGATGTAACCACAAATTGATCAAATAAGGGCATCTCATCTAATTTGGTGTGCCTTCCCATCCTCTAGAACATGTCATACTTTTTGGTGTACTTAGTTGCATCCTTGTGTAAAGTTGGCCAACAGTACCCTATGTTGAGAATTTTCATGGTTGTCCTCTTGGCTGAAAAATGTCCTCCACAAGGTTCATCATGAAATTCATGGAGTATATCATATGTTTCATTTTCCCTAAAACATCATCTCATAACTTGATCTAGTCTAGTATAGAACATACAATTTTCTATCCAAGAAAAATTAAAAAAATTCTCAATTAGAAACCTCTTATCCTTAGGTGAGAAATGTGGAGGAGTCTTACCAACAAGGTAGTTAGTGATATCCACGTACCATGGGTAATGGGATGATATTGAAAAAATATTCTCATTAGGGAAACTATCATCTATGGCTACAAGATCACCTTGTACCTGAAGTCTTGACATGAAATATGCCACTACATTGGCCTTACATGGTTTATCTACTATTGTTATGTCAAATTATTGCATAAGGAGTAACCAACTAGAAATGTTCCTATGATGGATGGATTATTAATAAGATAATTTATAGTTGGATGATTGGTATGGAAAAATACCTCATAGCCAATGATGTAGTATCTGAACTTATTGAGTGCATAAATAACTACCAACATTTCCTTCTTTGTGACAATATAGTTTTAAACTTTTCTCTTTGTAGGTTCTTGTTGACATAGTAGATTGCATGCTCCATAGATCCTTATTTTTGTCTGAAAAATGATCCTATTGTATAATGTGAGGCATCAATATAAATGTGAAATGACAAGGCCCAATTAGGACCTCTTAGAATAGGGGCCTATGTAAGTGCTAACTTAAGACTCTCAAATGTTTTTCCATAGTCTGTTGTCCATTCAGATTCAACTTCCTTTTTGAGAAAATTTTATAAGGGAGCTTCAATCTGGCTCAAATCCTTTATGAACCATTTGTAGTACCCTGCATGTCCTAAGAAACTCCTAACAACTTTTTTACGCTCAGGTAAAACACGGCTAGAGATGACATCTATTTTGGAGTGATCCACTTGGATTCTTGTTGCTGATATATAGTGGCCTAGTACAATCCCCTAGTACTATTGAGGGATAGATTTTTATCTTGACATCTTTGTAGGACCTTCTCCAAACTGTCATGGGATTCTTTGAATGTGGAACCATAAGTAGTGAAATCATCCATGTAAGTTTCTATGCACTCAAAGGATATGTTTGAGAAAATAATGATATCAGCCTTCTGAAAGGTTGTAGGAGCATTACACAGACCAAAAGGAAGGACTAAATAAGAAAAGGTTCCCCATGGATACATAAATGTTGTCTTATCCTAATCTTTTGGAGCTATCCTTATTTGGTTGTAACGATTGAAACCATCTAAAAAGAAGTATTTCTTTCCTACCAAGTTATGTAGGAATTTCTTAATGAATGGTAGTGGAAAATGATCTTTCTTTGTTGCAGCATTAAGCTCCTGATAGTCAATACATACTCACCATTTCCCTCCTTTATTTGGTACTATCACTAGAGGGGACACCCACTAACTATCAGAGATTGGATAAATGAATCCAATATTCAATAATTTTTTTAATTCAGTGATCACTATTTATCTTAGGGAAAGGTTTATTATTCTCTGTGGTTGTCTTACAAGCTTGTAGTCCTTTCTGATATAGATTACATGGGTACATAGTGTAGGGTCTAGGCCTTTCATGTTGCTATAATCCCATGAAAAATATTTTTGATGATCATTACAGAGTATTATTGTTCTTTAGTCAAATTCTTATTGACATTTAAATTCTTTCCTGGGCTAACTTCAATTTGGATAGTTAGTTAAACCATATAAACTTCAATCAAAGATGTTAATTTTAACTCATGAGGTAATAAAGTGTGCAGGAAATCTATGGCCATAGGATAGTGTGGAGAAGTGCATGAGGGCTATATGGTGTGCAAAGGGCATGTTTCTTCATTATAGATTAATGGTGTCATTCCATAGTTATTTTTAATTATAGCAGTAAGGATATCATCTTCATCTTGGACAACAAAAAATGGTTCCCTTTTTAGCATCATGAGTTGAGCTACTAAATTCACCTCAATCTCTTTATCTCCTACTTTTGTCCACAAAGCTTGGTCTTCCTCTAACTGGGGTTGTGCAAGAGAGTAGATTTCTAATTTCTTAGTAGAGATCCCATCTAAGATGGTCATACTCCTAGGATTTCATGCTATAAAGGAATTAGAAGTAGCCAACCATGGTCTTCCTAGGATAAATAGATACCCTCCCAAGGTTGCCTTAGGTGATAGGATTTAAAAATTGGTTGGATATTCCCAAGAATCTAAGGTTACAACTAAATCATCCACCATGCCATCAAGATTTAGTCCAGAACTATTTGTAAGTTGTAGGATAGTTGGGGTAGATCTTATATCTATAATATCAATCTATAACATGATCTCCTTAGTCATCAAATTGATGGTTTCCCAGAGATCAACCAATTAATTCATCACTTTGACTCTGTTTATGAACTTAGTTACCACTGGGCTACCAGGATCAACATACTTGGGAACACAAGATTTTTTGAGCATTAAGTCAGATAATTGGCCTAAAATATGGGCAATTTTTTTATCCTTCTTTTTCCTTACATGATTTTTCATGCATGCTTCCCTAATTTCTTTAGTATAGATAGTTACTTCCTTGATATATTTTAACATAGGTATTTGGAAACATATATGCTTCAATTGATCAATAAAATCATCAGAAAATTCTTCTCGAGATTGTGATTTCTCATGGACTAGTCTTTGAGAAAATAGGGGAAATTCAAGTAGTTGGATTTGTTGAGTTGGTTGGATAATTGGCTCTTCTCGATATTTTCCTCGTGATCAAAGGGAACTTTTGTAATTACTAGTGCAGATGGGAATTTTAGGGTAGTTCTTGACCTTAGATGAATGTCATTGATATTGATGGCATAAGTAGGCTATTGATTCATGTCTTAGGAATAGATTGGATACTTTTAAGATTTATTATTTGGATTGGAAGTTGGTTGAGCTAGAAATTGTGTAGCGTTAACTAGCTAGGAAGTTATTGTAGGAGATGGGATTTGTGGCAAAAAAATATTTCTATTGAGGTTTCTACAGGTAACCAAATGACTAACTAGGCCACTATTGTCCACCTCTCTATTGGATATTGCTAATGCATGGGGAGGTGATTGAGACATTTTATATGTTTAATCACTACGTTACTGAATGGGCACTCATACTATTGTCATTTGTGTTTTGTCACTAATGTCAACATATGTTTCTGTGAAGAGAACATGCTGGTTATCATAGTGTATAGACACTGTACGGATGTTTTAGATGTTGTGAAGTCATATGAGAGTTTAGGAAGGTATTGTGATCTTATATCCAAGATCACATCATGTAATGTTTCATATTGGATGAGTTACAGATGATTTGGTGGAGACTAGTCACTGGACTATAATAGTGAGGAATGACAGAGTTAGTCTCTGTGTTTCTAGTATATCTTCCATAGGATATGGAATCAAGGTATGTGAGCTTGAGGGATGATAGAAAAGGTACTGAAGGATGTTTGATGGTTAGCGCAAGGTACATAATGCTTGGTGATGTTAGTTGTGGTGTGTATTTTGGAGAAGACTTATTTGAGAGCCAACTTCAGAGATGTAGCATGCATTTTGGTTGGGGATTGTAAATTAAGGATGTCGATCCTTAATTGATGTAATGTAATTATTTTATACTTGTTTTAGATATCATTTGTATCTTTGAAAGGGTCTATGTAATTGTTTGTAATTAGGAAAGCCTTATAGGCTAACCTGATCATGGAAAATTGTAATAGAGTATATATGTAAGGTCTTTTCTTTTGGAAAAGATATGGATGAAAAAAAGGTGATATAAAGAGGTTGCGAAAGCTAAGAGCTTGTGTCTATTATATGTAGAGCATAGGTTTACTGGTGAACTTCATTAGAACTGATCAAGCAAAGATAGTTGCTACCGAATAGTTTAAAAAGATGGTGTATTTCTTCATATACACTTGTGTTGCAAACAATGAGTTTTGAAGGTTAACTTAACCTTCTTTAGGTAGTGAGCCTTAGGCAGTGAGCCCTCCCTTTTCTTTTGTGACTCCTAACAGGGTCTGTCCTCTAACAAGGACTATGTACTGTAATGTTTCAATAAGCTCCTAAAAGGGCTAATCTTCTAACAAGGATACTATACTCTCATTACATTATTTGTGGGTGCTAAGTCCCACCAGGGTTTTAAGCTTTAACAGAGTTTCCCCAACACCAAAATATTGTGTTATTGTGTTGAGGTTTATTGTGCTCATTGAATCTAATATTGCTGCTACTTAAAGTTTAAAATTTAATAATCTTCCATACAAATGATTCACCCCCCCTCTCAATTGTATTGTGGACTATTATCCCTAACAATTGGTATCAGAGCCTTATCATATTCTAGACTGGATGTAGGGATCTACTCCTCAGGGGGAGTGATACCACTTGTTACAAGTAGTAACTGTCATTGTGCCAAAAGATCAACCTTTTAATTCTTGATACAACCACTATACTTATAGAAGACATAGGAGGTGTATACACCTAAAAATGGTCACCTAGACTATTAGCCCCTTGCTAGCATTTTTGCTAAAATCATAAATTGCTTATTCTTGATCAAATCCTAGTTCTATCATTTATTCGATTATTTTCTATGGGCTAACCATCTTATCCTAAATTTTTATTTATTTAAAAGGAATTCCCTCCCCTTTTAATAAATAAAAAGCTCCCACTTTTCCTCTTATCCTAAGTTGCACAAATAAAGCATTATTCTTATTTTATAAAAAGGGAAAAAGCACTTTTTGTCTCATATGGACACAAAAGTCAACTCCTATTTTCCTATTGGAGGATACTTGTGCACATGGATTGCTCCTCTTTCAAGCTCCACCGTTGATTAAATATTTTGCCTCTTAATCTCCATGGTCCATTTCTCTTCATTTCCTATAAAAGAAGAGCTCTCTTCTTCATTCTAGACCCCAATTTTTATGCTAATATTATGCTGTAGGTTTTCTAGGTCATCTTGGAGCTTTTGGAGACATTCTTGCATCTAGGGTTTGAAGATTTGGAGCATTGTTGGCATTCATCTTGGATCTTCATCAACACTCTATCTTCTTGTCTTCATTCTTGCATCATCATGGCTTTCTTGCTTCATAGTTAGATTTCATTTCTTGCATAGTAGCTTCATTTTCATGGCATTCTTAGCTTAGATTTCCTTTATGCTTTAGATTAATTCATCTAGTTTAACTAGAAGGCTTTGTAATACTTGCATCTTTCATTTCCATAGTTTAGCTTGCATTTCCATTCTTAATCTAGCTTGCATTGCATTTCATTCTTGATTCTTGAGGATATTGGCATTCTTGCCCTTGTCTTCATTGAATCTCCCATTGCATGGTTTACTAGCAAGGTTATTGGCTAAATAGCTCTAGCTGAGAGCATTCTTAAAAACCCTTGCACTCCATGCCTAGGGAGCTATGGATCGATTTGTGAGGGCTCATTCTTGAGTTTTCTTGCATGTAATGATTCATAGAAGTGTGACACATTTATTGCACATTTTTTTTGGCGCCCACCGTGGGGCAGAGTAGATAGACTTTGTCCTTCTTTTTCTGCATTTTCGTCATTTTCCGTCAATTTTTCGGCAAGTTTTTAGCGTAATTTTTGTTCTCTGGTTTTTTGTCTCAGAATATATCGTTGGAAAGGTCTTTCCGAGCCCAATCCAACCATGATGGTTTCATTTTCAGATTTTATTATTTGATCAATTATTTTTGCAGATTATCAGATTTTTCATGTGCTAACCATTGTGGGTCTAACAAGTTGTGGTTGTAGGTGCACTTGCTTGAGATATTTTGCCCAAAGAACGCATGTCAAAGAGCGCTACTAATGGTTTTTGTAGGGCTTCCCTAAGCATAAAAACTAAATCAAGTGCTTGTTTAATTGTTTTTTTTTATTAAGTGCGGCATATACTAGTTGTTTCATTTCATAGGCACTTAATACTTTGTGAAAGGAATCTTGGGGTGGTAGGAGAAGTATGCTCTTCACCTTTAGGTGAATCAGAAAATCTTGACCCATCTTGAGGTTTTGGAAGCAAAGGGTAATTGGATCTTGTTTGGTGTGTTTAGGAGAAGTTTTTGAGATAGGGGAGTATGCTCTTCACCCTTGTGGTGAATCAAAAACCTTGAACCTCAAAAATCATCCATTCTTTGTTTAGCTTAGGATCCTTTAGCGGGCCTGCTCTTGAGAAATCAAGAGGAACGACCCAAGTGGGGACAACCTTGTCATCATTTTCCTTGGTGGCAAGTGATTCCAACTCACTATAATCTCAAGGCTATCGAGGACACAAAACCTTGGTAGACATAGTACTTATCTTTGCTTGATGTGAGTAACTTGTGGGATTGTGACCATGAGGAAAGCATTAAGCAAGAATGCTTAAGGTACTTTTGAGGCCGCGAGGTCCTAGTCCTTTATGAGGAGCAAGAGGGGTGCTATGAACGGAATCCTTACTATGAACCATTAGATAGAGGCCACCCTATTTTAGCCGCTTAGCTTCTTGGTGCAAGGATTGATCCAAGTGGACTTACCCGGATCACCCCAAGATACTCACCATATGTGCTCCTTTGGTTGTGTTTTTGACACTTCCATGACAATGCCAATATCTCTTGTGGGCAACCACTTGGTGTGAGGCAAGGGAGCATCAAGTTATGGGCCATGTTGCTAAGTAATGAGCCTTGTCCTTCTAGGTAGTAATTGCTTGAATTGTCTTCGATTGTGCTATACCAATGTAAACGTTCTCAACATTCAAACAAACGGTAGCATTCATAAGGTTCTCTATTTTGATATCACAAGTGCTTGTCTTGGCAAGGTTGCTTTTGCCCTTGTTTCAAGTGTTCTATGACATGTTTGATCCCATACTGTTTGCAAACTTGTCTTTTATCTATTGCTATTGCTTGTCAAACTGAAAAATTGCACTGTTCAATCTACAAATTTGGTCCAAGCGCTTCAAAACTGAGTTTTTCACGTTCACTGGTCAAGAGTCATATGATATTGAAGTATCCTTGCATACCCTCAACCAAGAATCCTAAGTCATTTCTACTGTCCTGTCATTGCTACAATTCGGAGTTGCTAAACTTGCACTTTAACCTGCTGTATAATGTCCTTTTCTGTTCTTACTCGAAACTGGTTTGTTACTTACATGTTTAGATTTGTTCTAGACTTAAACAAATGAGCTAAAACTATTGGATTTGAGCTTAACAAATGCTACTCTTGATCACTTGTCGCATCACGGTTACCTCTCTAGCTACTTGCTTATTGAGCTTCTTGCTCGTTGCTTGGCTTTAGTCAATTGATTGCTGTAAGTGCTTGAGCACTTTTGACGAGCCATCTCTCTATTTGTTCTACTTTGACAAGTGATCTTTATTAGCTTTGCTTATCTCAAATCTAAGAAACTTTGTCTCATTCTATTAGTCAACCAACATCTCTTTTCATGCCGGTTACAACTCAGTCTCAATTTGAGCAGGAGAATCATCCTCCATTCAATTATACACAATTACCTTCTCCAACTAGACGTTCAAAAGCACCCATTAGCAACAACAGTTCTAGTTCTAACCAATCTGAGAATTCTAAGGCTACACCATGGTATAAAGGAGGTTTCCTCTTTTCCGCATTCAAGACCCCCAAAAACACAGACAGTGTCTCACTCACTTTGACTGAACAAGAAAAGTTTCAACTCTTGCAAGAACACTTTGAGCGTAAGGATAATCAAGCGCGCTTAGACAAAGAACACAATCAACAAAGGATGGATGCTACTAGGCACATGGCTTATAGAGGGACATTTCATGAGCAACCTGAGACTAGTAATCATGAGCACAGACCTTCTTTTAACAATGGCAACAATGACAACAACACGCCACCAAGATCTCCTCCAAGGCCAACTTTTGCTATGCCTTCTTCACCTCCTAGACCTCCTCCCTCTCAACATGAGGCAGAGGCTAATGATGAGATTTCTAGTGAGGATCTTATGAGATGTGAACAAGATGTGGATTTCCAACGAATGATGCATAAGCTTTTAGAGCGTAATGGTGATCAATATTTTCAATATATGACTTCTAGAGGATACAAGCTTCCTCCCGGCTATGATGTCAGACAAATTGTCCAACAAAGAGTACCAACTGAATTGGAAGTCCTTCAAGAAGAATTACGTCAGACAAATCAACGCCTTACCCAAATGGCATTAGAAAGAGAGCCTCCAAAGGTCTCTTTTGTACAATCAATTTGTGCTCTTCCTTTTGATAAAGATCTATACATGGTCCCGTTTCCTAAGGATATTGAGGTTCCTAAATATGACAAGTATGATGGAAATGGTGACCCTCATGACCATGTGCGTCATTTTTATGCTCTTAGCATGGACTTTATTCATGAAGACACATTTCTGCTACGATTATTCCCTCGAAGCTTAAGAGGACAAGCTTTGGAATGGTTTGCGAAATTGACACCACCGCTTAAGACTTTTGATGAGTTAGCTCAGCGATTTACCCAACAGTACTCTTACAACATCCAACAACCTGTCACTGTGATAGATCTCGGTAATCTAAGACAACATCAAGGTGAGCCATTTGCAACTTACTTACAACGTTGGAGGTCATTATATTCTCGATATCCTCGTCAGCTACCTGAAAGAGAAAAGATTGACATTTTTGTCAACACACTTGTGCCTGAGCTATTTTATGATCTAAGGAAGCAACTGTTCTCCTCCTTCCATGACATGGTTGAAAGTGCATATCGGATTGAGGATGTAGCTATAAGAAAAGGGGATATTGTTATTAATAAAGATGTTAAAGGCAATGGTAAAGACAAGAACAAACCTTGGAATAAGAACAAGTATGTTGTTAATGATGGGGTTGTTGATGCTCCTAAAGTTAAAGAGCCCGCTTTCAATCTCTCCAATGCTATCTATGCAGCAAAACAACAAGAAGCTAGAAACACTCACAATGCTCCTAAACATCAATATGCAGATAAGCCTAAGAAATCATTTCGAAAGTGAGTCTATACCAAGTTGGCAGAACCTTACGATGTGATCCTTAAGACTTTGGTTGACAATGGATATCTTACGCTTCCTGATAAACCTGGTAACTGGGATCCGATAAATAAACCCGATTGGTGGAGAGAGGATCATTACTGTCATTATCATAGAAACAAGGGACATCCAACAGACAATTGTTTTAGGCTTAAGGATGATATTCAAGATCTTATTGAGAACGGCACAATCTCCACTGATGGCTTAACTAAAAATTCTGATCACACAGCTTTCAAAGATCCTCTACCTAAGCATGATAAGGGGGAAACCTCTCAAACACATAAGAAGAATCATGATGCAAAGATCAATTATACATATCCTTCTAATGCACCTGTGATTAACATGGTAGAGCCCGTTGAGAGCATTCTAATGATGAGGTCTCAAGATGATAATAAAGCCAATCATGGTAAGCCAAAGTTAGTCTTGCAAACACGTGGTAGTTCACCTTCCCAAAGTGAGACACTGAATGCTGTTACTAGGGGGCAAGCCAAGATTGTCCTTAAAACTGCGCAAGATCCCAAGCAAGCTTTTCCTTCCAAACAAGTGGCTCCTTTAGCCACCCCTAGCTATGATCTTGTCCAACATTTACAAAAGACACCAGCACAGATATCTATCCTTGAGTTGCTTCAGTTATCCCCTTCGCATAGAGAGATTCTTGATAAAGCTCTACGTACAACATGTGTTCCCAATGACATTGATCCAGATCAATTTCAGGCTATGGTCAACCACATTTCATCTCCGCTATCTCTCTCCTTTTCTGCAGAAGATGACATATCTATTGCTCACCCTCATAATTTGGCTTTACACATTGAAGTTCTAGTCTACAACACCCGAGTCCACCGAGTCCTGATAGACAATGGTGCAGGGTTAAATATTGTTTCTTTCAATGTCATACAACAATTGGGTTTGTCAGAATTGGCTGTGGATTCCAAGAAGAAGATTACTATAAAAGCTTATGATGAAGTGGAAAGATCTTCCAAAGGTCTTGTCACGCTGCCTATCCGAGTGGGCCCTATCACAAAAGATATTAGCTTCCAAGTGTTGGACATCCCACTCGCATATAACATTATTTTGGGTCGTCCTTGGATCCATGACATGCAGGCTATTCCTTCCACTTATCATCAGTGCGTCAAACTTCCATACAATGGCACTGAGGTTGTGATTCCTGGAGACCATACTATTGCTATCAATGCTCTTGCTGCTACTGAAAAATTTGTTCCTCATAATGAACCTTTTGTTGATCCTAGTACGTCTCTAGCTGCTACTGAGAAATCACTTAAGATGATGAGCCTTGGTATGGGTGAATATAAACTGGGTTCTTTTGCTTCTATACCTATTTCTCCTAGGTCATATGGGAGACCTTCTGATCAGATGCAACCTTCCACTTCTGCTATGGTGATCTTTGATACTTTTGTTCCTTCATCCATTCCTTTAGAAGCAGAAAGAGAAGAACAAGCTATTCAAGAGTGGATCTATAGAGAAGATGCCCGAAATACTCCCATGCTCAGTAATTCAGACATAGATACAGATGAGTCACCACTGCACACTATGGCTCACATGGGAGATGATCTTCCCTCTACTTCACTTCTTTGGGATGAAAAATGTATATCTATTGATGATATGGATGTTGATATGGTTCATTCTTGTAGTAACCATCCCGACGTGGTCGATGGGTCTTGTGTGGGGTCTGATGAGTTTGTTCCCCATATTGCCTTAGTCGACTATGTTGGTCCTTCTATGACAAGTCTAGATCTAGCTACTTTTGGAGCTTACCCTATAGGCTCAACCTCTCTTGTTACCAGAGATGAAACCCCTCACATAAATGCTATTGAACCAGTCACTTCATTTCATCTTGCATCAACACCTGTTACTTCTTCCACCAGTGAACTAGCAACAAAAAAGATTGAATTAGAAATCAAGCATCACAGTCATCAAGTCAAAAGAAAAGAGCAATGGTCGGATGGCAAAAACCACATTGTGGCGGTATCCGAACCTAAGAAAAGTAAAGATAAAAATTTGCTCAAAAATAATGACTCCAAAATAAAAGATGAGAAGTTGATTCTCTACAAACAAATGGTGCATTACTTCAAGCATGATCTCATAACTGTTATACTTCAGCCCATTCCTAAAGTTGAGAAAAGAGTTGCTAATGCCTTGGTTACTTCGACATCCATCTTACAAATGAAAAAGCATAAATTTCGCTTCAAGTTCCTGGTGGATGAATTACGCTATCCTGCTCA
Organism: Chamaecyparis obtusa; assembly: GCA_027943335.1. Lineage (NCBI taxonomy): Eukaryota > Viridiplantae > Streptophyta > Pinopsida > Cupressales > Cupressaceae > Chamaecyparis > Chamaecyparis obtusa. The sequence goes on along the minus strand of BSBK01001728.1, from coordinate 4,906,970 downwards.
CAAATCTTACAATCCTACCATCTTTGCATGTCTTCCACCTCATACTCCTCCATGCCATTCTTTCCACCATCCCTTACACTTTGCCTTTGTCTCTGGTGACTTGTATAGGAAGGGTCTAGACGGAACTCTCCTTAGGTGTCTAGAAATAGAGGAGTCAGAAAAAGCACTAGCTGAAATCCACGATGGCATATGTGGATCACATTCTAATGATCCTCCACTAACTCAGACATTGCTTAGGGCTGGTTATTATTGGTCGAACTGGTTGAGACCTCCTATCATCACAGCTATAGCATTTGGGCCTGGGGCCTATCAGTTCTCTACATCAGAGGAAGCAGATTCTTGATGCCCGTTTCTGTCTGGGGGCATCCTTTGTACATATTTATTGGTCTTGAAAAAATTTCAAAAAAAAATTCATATATGATGCTGAAAAAAAAAAACCTAAAAAGCATATAAAGTACTGAAAAAATGAGCATCCTAGTGAAAACCTAGCAATAGGCGCTTTGATGTCTCACCAAAAAAAATCAAAAAATTCAAAAAATCAAAAAAATTGAAAAAGTGCCTTGGTGAAAACCTGGAAACAGGCACCTTGGTAGCAAAAATACAAAAAAAAAAAAAAAAAAGTCCTGAAAAAATCTATCAAGTGGTGAAAACCTGGAAACAGGCGCTGCTTGAGACCCTCTGCACCTATGTCTATCAGTCTTGCGTGGCGCTCTTTCGCTCCACTTCTCGCTTTGCCTTTCCTAGCCTGGAATTGATTCTTGTCTTAGTCTAGGGGGCATATGTTGCTTTAAGCTTATCTTGGGTCTCTTTGTGCATCTGGGTTTCTTGGGAAACTTGGTTCCAATGGTGTTTTTCAACACCACCCCAACTGTGTTTTTCAACACTTCCCCTTGCGTCGAGTGTTACTCAACACTTATCAGATGTCCTACCCACAGTCTAGATGATGCAATATTTCTCACTGGCAGATGTGATACTCAAAGCTTGACTCTATGACCTACACACACGCACTTGACTTGTTGAGATATGTTGACTTTATTTTTCTTTGTGTGCTGTCTATGAAGATTTCTTTGATGAGTGGTCTCTCCCTGAGAAGTTTTCGATGATGCATAGCTAGAAGACTGAGGGTATGAGAACATGTTTTATTTCTTTATCTGCTTGTGGGTATATTTTGTTGGACCTACAAGGTATTATCCTTGACTGTTTTGCAAGTGCATGCTTATAGTCATCTTGACTTTCTTGTGTCTCGATGGGAGCTTAATCTTGCTATATCAAACTTAGGTAATCTCACTGCACTAGTCATCTTGACCTGCATGTCTTTGATGCCTAGGTGGGATTTCTACATCTCTATCTGATATAGATCATATTCAGATTCACATAGTTATGCTAGTGTGTATTGTATGATCTTGCGACACTACCAATAACGCTCAATGATGAATATTAGATGTCTATTGGCTTTGTAACCTTGCAAGTAAACCACTTTTCATGTAGCTTGCATTCTTAAGTTCATGTTAGTTTAGTTTTGCATCTTGCATATGGAGAGAGCTCTCCTTTCATTTTTTATGGACTTGTTAATCAGCTGCATTCACCTTTCACTTCTTCCTGATCATGTCTTTCACTTCTTGTCTTTCATATCCCATCATTTTTCTATTCATTTCAGGATCGAAACCGAAATCCGAGTTCACCTTGATCATCCAAATCACCTTTTCCCCCTCTTTCACGCAGTTGGCTAACCTTTTGAGGCTTGATCCTTCCATCTTCGCTGGGGCATTCTTCACCTCTTCATCCCCATCTCTTTCAAACTTCTAGTCTTTCATTCACTTTTAAATCCCAAGTTCAAATTCTTCCCCTCCATGGTGTTTTCGGGTTGAGGGACCGCTTGGTTCGTGCCCCGGGTCCCATGTGTGGGGCATATCTTCACTGCTTGATGGTTATTCTGTTCTCTTTCTTTGATTATGATTTCTAGTGATTTGATCATGTCTCTCTTGGCTATCTCTTTCCTAAGTGTTCAGTACTGTCGCTACCAGGCTGACCATGCAGGATTTTCTATCTCTCTGCACTTCATTCTTTGGAGTCAGATCGCTATCTGCTTGCCTTCTTGGCTGATCTGAGTTGTTTTGTGATCCCAAATCGATCTCACATTTCAACTTCATTCTTTGACTACATGTGTTCCCAGATCGATCACACATTAGTCAAAGAGGGGCAAATGTATACACCTAAAAATGGTCACCTAGACTATTAGCCCCTTGCTAGCATTTTTGCTAAAATCATAAATTGCTTATTCTTGATCAAATCCTAGTTCTATCATTTATTCAATTATTTTCTATGGGCTAACCATCTTATCCTAAGTTTTTATTTATTTAAAAAGAATTCCCTCCCCTTTTAATAAATAAAAAGCTCCCACTTTTCCTCTTATCCTAAGTTGCACAAATAAAGCATTATTCTTATTTTATAAAAAGGGAAAAAGCACTTTTTGTCTCATATGGACACAAAAGTCAACTCCTATTTTCCTATTGGAGGATACTTGTGCACATGGATTGCTCCTCTTTCAAGCTCCACCGTTGATTAAATATTTTGCCTCTTAATCTCCATGGTCCATTTCTCTTCATTTCCTATAAAAGAAGAGCTCTCTTCTTCATTCTAGACCCCAATTTTTATGCTAATATTATGCTGGAGGTTTTCTAGGTCATCTTGGAGCTTTTGGAGACATTCTTGCATCTAGGGTTTGAAGATTTGGAGCATTGTTGGCATTCATCTTGGATCTTCATCAACACTCTATCTTCTTGTCTTCATTCTTGCATCATCATGGCTTTCTTGCTTCATAGTTAGATTTCATTTCTTGCATAGTAGCTTCATTTTCATGGCATTCTTAGCTTAGATTTCCTTTATGCTTTAGATTAATTCATCTAGTTTAACTAGAAGGCTTTGTAATACTTGCATCTTTCATTTCCATAGTTTAGCTTGCATTTCCATTCTTAATCTAGCTTGCATTGCATTTCATTCTTGATTCTTGAGGATATTGGCATTCTTGCCCTTGTCTTCATTGAATCTCCCATTGCATGGTTTACTAGCAAGGTTATTGGCTAAATAGCTCTAGCTGAGAGCATTCTTAAAAACCCTTGCACTCCATGCCTAGGGAGCTATGGATCGATTTGTGAGGGCTCATTCTTGAGTTTTCTTGCATGTAATGATTCATAGAAGTGTGACACATTTATTGCACAGGAGGTAGTTAAGAGATGTTGCAAATCCTGAGGGGAGTGCTAACCATTTTTCCAACACTCTCCACTAAGGTGACTACTTCTAGTTACCTTGTGGGAGTTGCCATTGGTTCTAGGATTTGTGCCAATTATTTTGTGGTACCTGCCAATTGGGTTGAGGATTTTTCCATGCATGATTTTGGTATTTTAGCCATTGATATTATTGGGGATTATTCTAGGGTTGATTCTAGTTATACCCAACATTAGGGTTATATGGTGATTTCCACTAATTTCCAAAAGAATTTAAAAATGGTTTAGAGAAACTTAAAGGATCTTGTGGAATTACTTGTCTTTGAGCCCATGGATGCCTTTGAGCAATGAAGAATACATGATCTTAATCCCCTAGAACTTGATTGAACTCAGTGGGCATCTTCTTAGCTTCCATGTTAGCTACTTGTTTACATATATAGTCTTTCTTCTTCTATCTATAATGGGGACAAAATTTAGTCAACATAGCTTAAGCCTCTTCATGTTTCTTTTTAGCTTGCATGGTGTCTAACTAATTTTCCATGTTGTTGATTATATCATTCTTGAAGTTAGACAATAGGTGAGTGATCTCTTTTCCTAAAACACCAACACCATTGGATTTTCCTATGTTAGGCTAGTATCCTCTTCCTTTCTTTACAATAGTTCTTGAGTAGTTAAGGTGTATCTTTTTTATATCATCCCAAGATTATTGGGTGATGTCTCCTCTTTCCATAAAATCCAATGCCTTAGTACATCCCTCACTTACTCCTCTAAGGAAGAGTAGCTTTTGTAAATCATCATTAAGTTCATGCTAAAAAGAGAGTTTTAGTAGGATAACTCTTCCAAATCCAAAGGACCCTACTAAAAAACAAATGATTTTGATACCATTTTTAGAGTTTTTTGCAAAACCCAAAGCCACATACTTCAACTCCTTCATTCAACCATTGAACCTTGATTAGCTTATAAGACCTAATTGCCCCTTTTTAGGCCACTTTCCAAAGGAAGTCTTCACTAGTCTAAACACAAGGGTAATAAATTGGTTGGGACATGTCTAAGGTTTTCTAAGAACACAAAATCCACCATTTTTTTCAATTTATCCACTCCCAAAGTCCTTCTACACACTTGATTCTTAAAAAATGCAACCAAGCACATAAACATGCTTGGGCCTAGGGATTGGTGTTAAAATTTGATGTCAATGACCTCCAGTCTCCTACCTTTGGAATATTATATTAAATATACCTTACTTGTATACCCTAATTTTTCATGATGATCTACTAGTTGAATTTCAAGTTAGGGCTATTTCTGGATGAAACCCTTATTGTTAACCCTCAACCAGGTGCCTAGCAAAGGTTTGTCGATTAATTCTCCATACAGATTCACCAAGAACCCATAGAAGGGTTATCTTAAGTTATTATCACATTTCATTTAAACCCTCTACAACATTTAGATTATCCAATATGATTATTCTATTAAAATACCATGAAAAGTACACATAATTCAGAAAACTAGAATTTTCTTATTAATCTTCAACACCAAAATTTATATATGCTGCTTATCTAATTGAAATGAATTCAATCATGTTTAAATAGACTTAAAAAAACATCCTCAACTTATTTTCAAACAACCTGACCATTGGAGGAGTTAGGAGTCTAAAAACAACCATTTTGCATTATGCAATATTTTGCATTTATGCACTTTTTAACTTCATACTAAAAAATGAGTATTTATTGATCCTATGACCTTTTATAGGTTCCAAAATGAACCCAAGACTCCTAAAAACCTAAGAACACTTAAGTCACACTTCTAAGACCCCCCAAGCCCATATGTTTAATGTTGGCTTATAAAACACCTTTCCATGAAATTGGGTTACATGTTGTGGTTCCTAATTACAAACAACAAACAAAACACCTTATGTGACAAAACAACAAAAATGCCTTATTCAATCTTGACAATGACTTCTACTTCTTAGCACTTCTTGGATAGGAGTTCTTCATTTTTGTAGGGGTGCTCTTGCACCAAAAGGCAAATTGTAAATAGTTTAGGGCAATTTTAAGGCATTGGAAGGCTCTAGGATTTGATGAACAATATTTATGTAATAAGGATGAAAAAATTGTTGTTCATCATGGATAGATGATGGGTGTATGAAGGTGTGATCAAGCCAAGGTGTAGTTGAGAATGAATAGAAGTGAATGTGTGCATTATAGTGGATCTGATCAGGAAAAGAAGTTGTTATTTTCTAGAGAATTCTATATTTATTCCCTAACAGTTTCAGAAGTTAAAATCCCTTAACCAGATGGGTCCTAATAAGGTCCTATTTTAAAATACTTTAATAGGGTGGCACATTATCTTGTGTATTAAGTCCTCTAACAAGGCTACTCATATCAGGATAAATCTCCTAACAGGGCTAGAAGTAAATCCCTTAATTGGGTGGCACCTACCAGTGTCTTTGTAAACTCCTTATGGGGTTAAGCTCCTCATAGGGTGTACTTCATAAGAGTGCACTATTTCATGGGATCTAATTCCCATACATGGTTTTTTTCCAAATTGGGTTTCCACGAGAAATTTTTTTGTGTCAAGTGTTTCAATTCTTTTTGGATGTGCTTATGTGATTGAAGTTTTCATTTTCATCTATTACGTTAATCTTGTTGATGGTGTAATAAGATTTAAAGGTTAGAAGAGTTAAATAATTGGTTTATTAATGATTCACCCCCCTCTTAGTAATTTGATCTATTTGAAATAACAAGCCCTTTAGTGACTAATCTATCTAGGTTGTGTTCTCATTCAGTAGAATGCAATCTTTAAGGCTATTATTTTGGACAAAGTCATTGAAGTCTTACAATGTTTTAATCGGTGGAAAGATGCCTCCAAATTTGTATTTAGCTAATAACACTTCATTAAAACCCCCACTAATGATAATATTATTATCAAGGTGGTAAGCCATAATTAGTGAGAGAGAATCCCATAAATATTTCTTCCTCATGGATGAATTAGGCCCATACAATGAAATTAATTAAAAATCAATGCTTAAATTTGAAATCTACACATGAATATAATTTTGTTTTATAGCAATGCTACGGACCTTAGCACTTGAATCCTTCCAAATTATGGAAGTACCCCATGAATCTCCTAAATATTGGGAAGCAATGTACTTCCAATTTTTCCAACACTTAAAAGGCTATAAATTTGAGATCTCTGACAATTTAGTTTCTTAAATCAAGAAAATGTCTACCCTAGAAACCTCAATCTGAGATTTGATGAGGTGTCTCTTATTAGGGGAATTAATGCCCCTAAGATTCCATGATTATCTCTTCATGATTGGCTTGGAGACTAACTCACTCTCTTGGAGCTTAATGTTTCATCTAATATTATCTAGATCCCTATTTTAGCTTCTTTTGTTTTCCTTGCCTGTATTTTCTTACTAGGAGGCCTAATAGATTTTCCTTTTGGTTTTTGAGTACTAAAAGCCTTTTTAGATCTAATCTAGTAAATAGAAATCATAATGGAATTTTGAGCTATAAGATCAGATCTAGTAGTGGGAGTAGTGTTTGAATACAAGTCTTCATCTTGAAATGTGGGTAGAGTTGAATCTTGATAAAGTGTTGAATAATCCATAGAATTTAATGTGTCACTAGATACTTTAGTACTTTGAAAATTTTGTGAAGAGGGAGGTTGAGACTTAATCATAAGTCTTGATTTACATATGAATGTATTAGGAATTGTATTGATCCTTATTATAATATAAAAAATTAGAGTTACTACAATTTACAGCAACATCATGCCAAAGCTTTTGAGCTTCCTTCTCTATGAAGTGAGAACAGGTTCTCATAAGTTGATCATATATGATTTGATTGAGTTCTCCATTTAGGAAAGATGATTTCAAGTCTAATGGGAGGATCTCGTTGATGTAGTCAAGGCTGGTGGTTCCAATTAAGGACTGATCGACCTTGCAGCCAAACCAATATGTAGCAAAAATACACAATAACAATAACAAATCTTAAACAAAATAGAAGTCTTTATTCATAAAATCATCGATTACATGCAATGTGTCAGGCTGTAAGGCCTTCCCAGTTACAGCCAAATACAAAGAAAATAATAGTCTACAAGATCTCGTAGGATCCAATTCTTCTCCACAACATCAACATTCAGCTAGTCCAGGTCTACAATAGGCAACACACTGGTAGGCACCTAGGAAAGATCTAACTTGTACTCAAACTTCCAAGAAATCTTCCTACTCCTAAGCTCGCAAGCTACTAACCTCCCTTCCCACAATCTCATGCCCTAAACAACTACCCAAGCATCCTATAAATATTGATCCCCATCCACAAGTCAGATGAAGAAATAATTAACCCTTACAAACAAATATTAAATGCTAAAACATCAGTCAACTCTCACATAGCCTTACAAAATAAATAAACTCTCCAAGATGGACCCAATGGTCATCAAATCCACATAGAAGAATGCAACATGCCAGATCTAGGTCCCCACATGTCCAATGGTCAATCCATAACATGAGGAGCATGACCCAAATTAAATGCACCAGTCAGCCAAGCCGATCTATCCAAACAATCCAGTCAGTAAGCAAGAACACTGAGCACCAGTCGACCAACCATGCCAAGCATGATCGAGCAACACTGTTATCATTGAGTGCTAGTGAACTGATGCCTTCAGTCACTGAGTATTCTTTAGAGACCGAGCACCTTGGTAACCACATAAACTGAGCAACCAGTCTCCCAAACTAAGAAAGAACTCCACCAAACCAAGATCAAAACCAACAATCTACCTTCAAAGACAAACATATTTTGGTTGATATAGGATTTCAAAGAATCCTAGGATGCTCCTACATCAGAAACCCTAGGTAAGAAAGATTTTCTCATAAGGAAATCAAGAATGCCTCAGGGGAATCAAAATAGGTATGCCAAATCTATTCTTCACCCATATCTCCTCTTGGCCTTCATCCCAAGTAGTCTTTACTTCATTCACTATCTCATATAGAAAGTCCTTCTACTTTCCACTTTGCTTATCCTTTTAGTTGGTAACTAGTAGCAATTGACTCTGACCACTACCGATTGCATCAGTTCCTCGGTAAGGTTCATCCCTTCCAAACTCTTCAATCAACTTAGTATCTTCTACATCTCCCTATGTCACAAATGTCACCATCTACTACACCATCTCTACCAAAAAACCATTTGCTTCTTAATCTCAACAAAATCTTTCGAGATATCCTTCTCCTTCAAACTAGACTTTGCAGTAATAGGTTCATCAACCCTATGTTCCTGAGGTTTGTCATAAGGACAACACCTGATAAGTCCACATCCTTTAACCCCTATCTCCTATAAAGGTATCATCTTATGCCAAGCTCCTTCATGCCTAACCACATAGGTATTAGCATGACCATCAAAAAAAACATTCATGTCAAACTGCCAAGGTCTACTAAGCAACAAATGACAAGCATCCATAGGCAATACATCACATGATATCTCATCATGGTAAGATCCAATCTAGAACTTAACCAAGCATTGATCTTCAACTCTAACCTTAGAAAAATCTTGTATCCAACTAATCTGATAAGGATTAGGATGTTTCCTTCTTTCCAAATTCAACTTACTAACCATTTCATCTGAAATAAAGTTTTCAGAACTACCACAATCAACTATGACATTACATACCTTATCCTTGCACTTACATCTAGTTCTAAACAAATTTATCCTTTGCACCAGTTCATGAACACATGTAGCTAATATCCTAGTGATAAGTGTCTCACCTTTTTCTATAACATTCACAATATCTTCTTCAGCAGTCACTGCAACCCTTTTCTTAGGACACTACCAACTTCTATGACCAGCTTCACCACAGTTATAACAAGTGTCGATGAACTCATTCTTCCACCTTCATCTTTGTCTAGTATTCTTAGTAACTTGACCACTGCTAGATCCCACATTAGTCTTAGGATTCTCTATCACATTACTCTCAGCAACTATCTCAATAGTTTTACCACCTCAATTCCTATTGTTTTGTTTTCCTTCATAGTTCTTATTCAGCTTCTCTTCAATATTTAATCCCATTTGATAAGCATCATTGATTTCTTTCATCCGCATAGGAAGTAACTCTTCTTGAATACCAGGTCTCAAGCCATAGACATACCTAGCAACCTTCTCTTTATCAGCTTTAGAATGACCAGTCCTAATTAGGATTCTATAAAACTCTTTGGTATACTCCTGTACTGATTTGTTAGTCTACTTCAAAGCTTGCATCTTCTTAAACTATTCCAATTCATAATCCATCAGAATGAATTGCTTCTTCAACTTGTCAACCATTCGGTTCCACTTGGTGATCTTCTCTTTTCCTCTTCTACCTCTTTCCAACTGAACTTCTCTCCACTAGATATTTGCATGACCCTTTAACTTAGTCTTTGCAAATCTAACCCTATCAGGATCTTCTATTTCTTCATACTCAAAGTATTCATCAATCTCATTAATCCAATCAATCAACTCTTTTGACCTAAGGCTTCCAGCTATGTGCAATAATTGTGTCACACTTCTATGGATCATTGCATGCAAGGAGCTCAAGAATGAGCCCTCACAAATTGATCCATAGCTCCCTAGGCATGGAGTGCAAGGGTTTTTAAGAATGCTCTCAGCTAGAGCTATTTAGCCTATAACCTTGCTAGTAAACCATGCAATGGGAGATTCAATGAAGACAAGAGCAAGAATGCCAATATCCTCAAGAATCAAGAATGAATATGCAATGCAATGCTATGATAGAAATGGAAATGCAAGCTAAGCTATGAAAGGAAATATGCAAGTGTTACAACCCAAGCTAATTAATCTATGTGAGCTAATCTAGAGCATAGAAATGAAGCTAATCTAAGAAAGCATAAATATGAAGCTAAGCTAAGAATGCAAGAATGAGATGTAGAATGCAAGAATGCTCCAAATCTTCAAAAGCTCCAAATGTACCTAGAAAACTTGCAGCATAACATTAGCATAAAAAGTTGGGGATCTAGAATGAAGAAGAGAGCTCTCATTTTAAAGGAAATGAGGAGGAATGGACCATGGAGATTAAGAGGCAAAAGATTTAATCAATGGTGGAGCTTAAAAGAGGAGAAATCCATGTGCACAAGTATCCTCCAATAGGAAAATAAGAGTTGACTTTTGTGTCCATATGAGACAAAAAGTGCTTTTTCCCTTTTTATAAAATAAGAATAATGCTTTATTTGTGCAACTTAGGATAAGAGGAAAAGTGGGGGATTTTTATTTATTAAAGGGGAGGAAATATTCCTTTTAATAAATAAAGACTTAGGATAAGATGGTTAGCCCATAGAAAATAATCGAATAAATGATAGAGCTAGGATTTGATCAAGAATAAGCAATTGATGATTTTAGCAAAAATGCTAGCAAGGGGCTAATAGTCTAGGTGACCATTTTTAGGTGTATACATTTGCCCCTCTTTGACTAATGTGTGATCAATTTGGGAACACATTACGTCAAAGAATAGATCAGCCAACAAGGCAAGAGATAGCCAACAAGGCAAGCAGATAGCGATCTGACTCCAAAGAATGAAGTGCAGAGAGATAGGAAATCCTGCATGGTCAGCCTGGTAGCGACAATACTGAACACTTAGGAAAGAGATAACCAATAAGAGATGATGTTTCTTCCCCCTCAGGATCAAAAGCAAAATCTAGGTAGAGGGAATGTAGAAGCAAGAGAGACATGATCAAATCACTACAAATCATAATCGAAGCTGAAGAGAATAGAACAACCATCAAGTAGTGAAGGTATGCCCCACACATGAGACACGGGGCACAAACCAAGTGGTCCCTCAACCTGAAAACACCATGGAGGGGAAGAATTTGAACTTGGGATTTGAAAGTGAATGAAAGACTAGAAGTTTGAAAGAGATGGGGATGAAGAGGTGAAGAATGCCCTAGCAAAGATCGAAGGATTAGGCCTCAAAAGGCTAACCAACTGCATGGAAGAAGGAAAAAGATGAGTTGGGTGATCAAGGTGAACTTGGATTTCGGTTTGGATCCCGAAATGAAAGGAAAATGATGTGATATGAAAGACAAGAAGTGAAAGACATGATTAGGAAGAAGCGAAAGGTGAGCGCAGTTGATTAACAAGTCCACATAAGATGAAAAGAAAGCTCTCTCCATATGCAAGATGCAAAACTAACTAACATGAACTTAAGAATGCAAGCTACATGAAAAGTGGTTTACTTGCCAGGTCACAAAGCCAATAGACATCTAATATTCATCATTGAGCATTATTGGTAGCGTCAGAAGATCATACAATACACACTATCATAACTATGTGGATCTGAATATGATCTATATCAGATAGAAATGTGGAAATCTCACCTAGGCATCAAAGACATGTAGGTCCAGATGACTAATGCAGTGAGATCACCTAAGTTTGATATAGCAAGATTATGCTCGCATCGAGACACAAGAAATTCAAGATGACTAGAAGCATGCACTCGTGAAATAGTCAAGGATAATACCTTGTAGGTCCATAGTGTCAAGTAAGACCAGCATAAATGCTCATGACAGTTAGGACCAACAAAATATACCCACAAGCAGAAAAAGCAATAAAACATGTTCTCATACCCTCAGTCTTCTAGCTATGCATCATTGAAAATGATCATAGGGGGAGAACACTCAGCAAAGAAATCATGACAAACAGCACACAAAAAAATAAAATAAAATAAAGCCAAGCAAGTCTCATCGAGTCAAGTGCGTGTGTGTAGGTCATAGAGTCAAGCTTTGAATATTGCATCATACTAGACTGTAGGGTAGGACATCTGATAAGTGTTGAGAAACACTCGACGCAAGGGTAGTGTTAAAAACACAATTGGGGGTGGTGTTGAAAAACACCATTTGTGAGGTGTCTAAGAAACCCAGACGCACAAAGAGACCCAAGATAAGCTTAAAACAACGTATGCCCCTTGGACTAAGACAAGAGTCAATTCCAGGCTAGGAGAGGCAAAGCGAGAAGTGGAGTGAATGAGCGCCACGCAAGACTAATAGACATAGGTGCAAAGGGTCTCAAGTAGTGCCTATTTCTAGGTTTTCACCACTTGATAGATTTATTGCAATTTTTTCAGGACTTTTTATAATTTTTTGTATTTTTGCTACCAAGGCGCCTGTTTCCAGGTTTTCACCAAGGTACGTTTTCAATTTTTTTGATTTTTTGAATATTTTGATTTTTTTTGGTGAGACATCAAAGTGCCTATTACTAGGTTTTCACTAGGATGCTCATTTTTTCAGTACTTTTTATGCTTTTTAGGATTTTTTTAGCATCATATATGATTTTTTTTGGTATTTTTTCAGGATCAATAAATATGTACAAAGAATGCCCTAGACAGAAATGGGCATCAAGAATCTGCTTCCTCTGATGTAGAGAACTGATAGGCCCCAGGCCCAAATGCTGCAACTATGACAATAGGAGGTCTCAACCAGTTCGACCAATAATAACCAGCCCTAAGCAATGTCTGAGCTAGCGGAGGATCATTAGAATGTGATCCACATATGCCATCATGGATTTCAGCTAGCACTTTTTCTGACTCCTCTATTTCTAGACACTTAAGGAGAGTTCCATCTAGACCCTTCCTATACAAGTCACCAGAGACAAAGGAAAAGTTTAAGGGATGGTGGAAGGAATGGCATGGTGGATTTGCAAGAGGAATATGAGGTGGAAGATATGAAAAGATGGTAGGATTGTAAGATTTGTGAGTAGGATAGCGTAATTCATCCAACAGGAACTTGAAGAAAAATTTATGCTTTTTCATTTGTAAGATGGATGTCGAAGCAACCAAGGCATTAGCAACTTTGTTCTCAGCTTTAGGAATAGGCTGAAATATAATAGATATGAGATCATGCTTGAAGTAGTGCACCATTTTTTTTGTAGAGAATCAACTTGTCATCTTTTATTTGAGAATCATTATGTTTGAGCAGATTTTTATTTTTACTTTGCTTAGGTATGGATACCGCCACAATGTGGTTTTTTCCATTTGACCATTGCTCTTTTCTTTTGATGTGATGACTGTGATACTTGATTGTTGATTCAATATTTTTTGTTGCTAGTTCGCTGGTGGAAGAAGTAATAGGTGTTGATGCAAGATGAAATGAAGTGACTGGTTCAATAGAATTTATGCGAGGGGTATCATCTCTGGTAACAAGAGAGGTTGAGCCTATAGGGTAAGCTCCAAAAGTAGCTAGATCTAGATTTGTCATAGAAAAACCAGAGTGGTCCACTAAGGCAATATGAGGAACAAACTCATCAGACCCCACACAAGACCCATCAACCACGTCAGGTGGGTTACAAGAGGTATGAACCACATTAACATCCATATCTATCATGGGAGGATCTTCTAGAAGAGGCTTAAGATGCCGAGAAGTAGAGATACTCATGTCATTATGTGAGAGATCACCTCTTTGTAGCAGTTGTGCAATGTTGCAATGTTGTCTATCATAGTGCAATGATTCTTTAGGCACATAGATTCTAGACATAGAGGCCTCAGCCATATCATTAGTAGATATACATTCTTCTCCCCAAAGGAGTGAAGTAGAAGGAAGATCATCTCCCATTTGAGCCATAGTGTGTAGCGGTGACTCATCTATATCTATGTTTGAATTACTAAGCATGGGGGTATTTATAGAATCCTCTCTATAGATCCACTCATGAATAGCTTGTTCTTCTCTTTCTACTTCTAAAGGAATGGATGAAGGAACAAAAGTATCAAAGATCACCATAGCAAAAGTGGAAGGCTTCATCTGATCAGAAGGTCTCCCATATGACCTAGGAGAAATAGGTATAGAAGCAAAGGAACCCAGTGTATATTCACCCATACCAAGGCTCATCATCTTAAGTGATTTCTCAGCAGCAGCTAAAGATGTACTAGGATGAACAAAAGGTTCATTATGAGGAACAAATTTTTCAGTAGCAGCAAGAGTATTGATAGCAATAGTATGGTCTCCAAGAATCACAAACTCAGTGCCATTGTACAGAAATTTGACGCATTGATGATAAGTGGAAGGAACAGCCTGCATGTCATGGATCCAAGGATGACCCAAAAGAATGTTATATGCAAGTGGGATGTCCAATACTTGGAAGCTAATATCTTTCATGATAGGGCCCACTCAGACAGGCAGCATGACAAGACCTTTGGAAGATCTTTCCACTTCATCATAAGATTTTATAGTAATCTTCTTCTTGGAATCCACAGCTAATTCTGACAAACCCAATTGTTGTATGACATTGAAAGAAACAATATTTAACCCTGCACCATTGTCTATCAGGACTCGGCAAACTCGAGTATTGTAGACTAGAACTTCAATGTGTAAAGCTAGATTATGTGGGTGAGCAATAGATATGTCATCTTCTATAGAAAAGGAGAGAGATAACGGAGATGAAATGTGGTTGACCATAGCCTGAAATTGATCTAGATCAATGTCATTGGGAACACGTGTTGTACGTAGGGCCTCATCAAGAATCTCTCTATGTGAAGAGGATAATCAAAGAAACTCAAGGATAGATATCTATGCTGGTGTCTTTTGTAGATGTTGGACAAGATCATAGCTAGGGGTGGCTAAAGGAGCCACTTATTTGGAAGGCAAAGCTTGCTTGGGATCTTGCGTAGTTTTAAGGACAATCTTGGCTTGCCCCCTAGTAATAGCATTTAGTGTCTCACTTCAGGAAGATGAACTACCACGTGTTTGCAAGACTAACTTTGGCTTACCATGATTGGTGTTATTATCATCTTGAGACCTCATCATTAGAACTCTCTCAATGGGCTCTACCATGTTAATCAAAAGCGTATTAGAAGGATACATGTAATTGATCTTTGCATCATGATTCTTCTTATGTGTTTGAGAGGTTTCCCCCTTATCATGCTTAGGTAGAGGATCTTTGAAAGCTGTGTGATCAGAATTTTTCGTTAAGCCATCAGTGGAGATTGTGTCATTCTCAATAAGATCCTGAATATCATCCTTAAGCCTAAAAAAATTGTCTGTTGGATGTCCCTTGTTTTTGTGATAATGGCAGTAATGATCCTCTCTCCACCAATCAGGCTTATTTATCAGATCCCAGTTACCAGGTTTATCAGGAAGCGTAAGATATCCATTATCAACCAAAGTCTTAAGGATCACATCGTAAGGTTCTGCCAACTTGGTATAGACTCACTTTGGAAATGACTTCTTAGGCTTATCTGCATATTGAGGTTTAGGAGCATTGTGAGTGTTGCTAGCTTCTTGTTGTTTTGCTGCATAGATAGCGTTGGAGAGATTGAAAGTGGGCTCTTTAACTTTAGGAGCATCAACAACCCCATCATTAACAACATACTTGTTCTTATTCCAAGGTTTGTTCTTGTGTTTACCATTGCCTTTAGCATCTTTATTAATAACAATATCCCCTTTTCTTATAGCTACATCCTCAATCTGATATGCACTTTCAACCATGTCATTGAAAGAGGAGAACAGTTGCTTCCTTAGATCATAAAATAGCTCAGGCACAAGTGTGTTGACAAAAATGTCAATCTTTTCTCTTTCAGGTAGTTGACGAGGATATCGAGAATACAATGACCTCCAATGTTGTAAGTAAGTTGCAAATGGCTCACCTTGATGTTGTCTTAGATTACCGAGATCTATCACAGTGATAGGTTGTTGGATGTTGTAAGAGTACTGCTGGGTAAATCGCTGAGCTAACTCATCAAAAGTCTTAAGCGGTGGTGTCAATTTCACAAACCATTCCAAAGCTTGGCCTCTTAAGCTTCGAGGGAATAAGTGTAGAAGATATGTGTCTTCATGAAGAAATTCCATACTAAGAGCATAAAAGTGACGCACATGGTCATGAGGGTCACCATTTCCATCATACTTGTCATATTTAGGAACCTCAATATCCTTAGGAAACGGGACCATGTATAGATCTTTATCAAAAGGAAGAGCACAAATTGATTCCACAAAAGAGACCTTTGGAGGCTCTCTTTCTAATGCCATTTGGGTAAGGCATTGATTTGTCTGACGTAATTCTTCTTGAAGGACTTCCAATTCAGTTGGTACTCTTTGTTGGATAATTTGTTTGACATCATAGTTGGGAGGAAGCTTGTATCCTCTAGAAGTCATATATTGAAAATATTGATCGCCATTACACTCTAAAAGCTTATGCATCATTCGTTGAAAATCCACATCTTGTTCACATCTCATAAGATCCTCACTAGAAATCTCATCATTAGCCTCTACCTCATGTTGAGAGGGAGGAGGTCTAGGTGGTGAAGAAGGCATAGCAAAAGTTGGCCTTGGAGGAGATCTTGGTGGCGTGTTGTTGTCATTGTTACCATTGTTAAAAAGAGGTCTATGCTCATGATTACTAGTCTCAGGTTGCTCATGAAATGTCCCTCTATAAGCCATGTGCCTAGTAGCATCCATCCTTTGTTGATTGTGTTCTTTGTCTAAGCGCGCTTGATTATCCTTACGCTCAAAGTGTTCTTGCAAGAGTTGAAACTTTTCTTGTTCAGTCAAAGTGAGTGAGACACTGTCTGTGTTTTTGGGGGTCTTGAATGCGGAAAAGAGGAAACCTCCTTTATACCATGGTGTGGCCTTAGAATTCTCAGATTGGTCAGAACTAGAACTGTTGTTGCTAATGGGTGCTTTTGAACATCTAGTTGGAGAAGGTAACTGTGTATAATTGAACGGAGGGTGATTCTCCTGCTCAAACTGAGACTGAGTTGTAACCGGCATGAAAAGAGATGTTGGTCAACTAATAGAATGAGACAAAGTTTCTCAGATTTGAGATAAGTACGGATAATAAAGATCACTTGTCAAAGTAGAACAATAGAGAGATGACTCGTCAAAAGTGCTCAAGTACTTACAGCAATCAATTGACTAAAGCTGAGCAGCGAGCAAGAAGCTCAATAAGCAAGTAGCTAGAGAGGTAATCGTGATGCGACAAGTGATCAAGAGTAGCATTTGTTAAGCTCAAATCCAATAGTTTTAGCTCATTTGTTTCAGTCTAGAACAAATCTAAACATGTAAGTAACAAACTAGTTTCGAGTAAGAACAGAAAAGGACACTCTACAGCAGGTTAAAGTGCAAGTTTAGCAACTCCGAATTGTAGCAATGACAGGATAGTAGAAATGACTCAGGATTCTTGGTTGAGGGTATGCAAGGATACTTCAATATCATATGACTCTTGACCAGTGAATGTGAAAAACTCAGTTTTGAAGCACTTGGACCAAATTTGTAGATTGAACAATGCAATTTCTCAGTTTGACAAGCAGTAGCAATAGATAAAAGATAGGTTTGCAAATAGTATGGGATCAAACATGTCATAGAACACTTGAAACAAGGGCAAAAGCAACCTTGCCAAGACAAGCACTTGTGATATCAAAATAGGGAACCTTATGAATGCTATCATTTGTTTGAATGTTGAGAACGTTTACATTGGTATAGCACAATCGAAGACAATTCAAGCAATTACTACCTAGAAGGACAAGGCTCATTACTTAACAACTTGGTCCACAACTTGATGCTCCCTTGCCTCACACCAAGTGGTTGCCCACAAGAGATATTGGTGTTGTCATGGAAGTGTCAAAAACACAACCAAAGGAACACATATGGTGAGTGTCTTGGGGTGATCCGGGTAAGTCCACTTGGATCAATCCTTGCACCAAGAAGCTAAGTGGCTAAAATAGGGTGGCCTCTATCTAATGGTTCATGGTAAGGGTTTCCATTTATAGCACCCCTCTTGCTCCTCATAAAGGACTAGGACCTCGCGGCCTCAAGAGTACCTTAAGCATTCTTGCTTAATGCTTTCCTCATGGTCGCAATCCCACAAGTTACTCACATCAAGTGAAGATAAGTACTATGTCTACCAAGGTTTTGTGTCCTCGATAGCCTTGAGATTATAGTGAGTTGGAATCACTCGCCACCAAGGAAAATGATGACAAGGTTGTCCCCACTTGGGTCGTTCCTCTTGATTTCTCAAGAGTAGGCCCGCTAAAGGATCCTTAGCTAAACAAAGAGTGGATTAATTCTTGAGGTTCAAGGTTTTTGGTTCACCACAAGGGTGAAGAGCATACTCCCCTATCTCAAGAATCTCTCCCGAACACACCAAGCAAAGATTCAATTACCCCCTTGCTTTCAAAATCCCAAGATGGGTCAAGATTTATGTTTCACCACAAGGGTGAAGAGCATACTCTCCTACCACCTCAAAATTTCTACAACAAGGTATTAAGTGCCTATGAAAGGAAACAACTAGTATATGCCGCACTTAATAAAGAAAGCAATTAAACAAGCACTTGATTTGGTTTTTTTAATGCTTAGGGCAGCCCTACAAAAACCATTAGTAGCCCTCTTTGACATGAGATTTTAGCAAATTTCAAGCAAGAAGCACCTACAACCACAACTTGTTAGACCAACAAGAGTTAGGAGAATCAAAATCCAAAATCTAACAATGATTAGTACATGAAAAAAATCAGATAATGTGCAAAAAAAAAAATTGATCAAATGATAGAATCTGAAAATGAAACCATCGTGGTTGGATTAGGCTCAGAAAGACCTTTCCAATGATATATCACACTTAAACTTTTGATACCATTTGCAAAATTTCAAAAAAAAATGGGCACCCATTTTCCATAGTGGCACGGATTTGAAAACACTAGAAATTTCAGAAAATTTCAAAAAGATAGCTAACAACCCGAAACTTGCAAGATAGATAAAATAGCCCAAAAATAGCTCTCTACCAGGTACAACCATAGTATCGCATGATACTTCACCCGACACCAGGCGATACTTTTAGTCTACGTGATATTTCACCTTATACCAGGCAATACTTCGCCCGACACCAGGCGATATTCTCTACTATAGCCCGGTGATACTTCTGACAGGCGAAGTATTGCACACGCATACAGAGGTATATCACGCGATACTTCTTATGATAGGTGAAGTATTGCATGCACATACAGAGGTATAACGCACGATACTTCTAGAAAGTATCGCACAACAATCTGAGACAAAAAAATAGAGACAAAAAATTAAGCTGAAAACTTGCCAAAAAATTAATGGAAAATGACAGAAATGCAGAAAAAGAAGGGACAAAGCTAGTCTACTCTGCCCCATGGTGGGTGCCAAAAATGTGTGCAATAATTGTGTCACACTTCTATGGATCATTACATGCAAGGAGCTCAAGAATGAGCCCTCACAAATCGATCCATAGCTCCCTAGGCATGGAGTGCAAGGGTTTTTAAGAATGCTCTCAGCTAGAGCTATTTAGCCTATAACCTTGCTAGTAAACCATGCAATGGGAGATTCAATGAAGACAAGGGAAATGCCAATATCCTCAAGAATCAAGAATGAATATGCAATGCAATGCTATGCTAGAAATGGAAATGCAAGCTAAGCTATGAAAGGAAATATGCAAGTGTTACAACCCAAGCTAATTAATCTATGTGAGCTAATCTAGAGCATAGAAATGAAGCTAATCTAAGAAAGCATAAATATGAAGCTAAGCTAAGAATGCAAGAATGAGATGTAGAATGCAAGAATGCTCCAAATCTTCAAAAGCTCCAAATGTACCTAGAAAACTTGCAGCATAACATTAGCATAAAAAGTTGGGGATCTAGAATGAAGAAGAGAGCTCTCATTTTAAAGGAAATGAGGAGGAATGGACCATGGAGATTAAGAGGCAAAAGATTTAATCAACGGTGGAGCTTAAAAGAGGAGAAATCCATGTGCACAAGTATCCTCCAATAGGAAAATAAGAGTTGACTTTTGTGTCCATATGAGACAAAAAGTGTTTTTTCCCTTTTTATAAAATAAGAATAATGCTTTATTTGTGCAACTTAGGATAAGAGGAAAAGTGGGGGATTTTTATTTATTAAAAGGGGAGGAAATATTCCTTTTAATAAATAAAGACTTAGGATAAGATGGTTAGCCCATAGAAAATAATCGAATAAATGATAGAGCTAGGATTTGATCAAGAATAAGCAATTGATGATTTTAGTAAAAATGCTAGCAAGGGGCTAATAGTCCAGGTGACCATTTTTAGGTGTATACACCAGCAAATGTAGAAACTTCAATCTTAGGTCTTTTCCCAATCTTAGACATAGCTTTCAGAACTCGATTCTCCTTAGGATCTCTAGCTTCTTCGACAGCTTCTTCAGAATGATCTTCCTTAGATTCATCATCACTATCCTCTTTCAAGGTAGGATTCTTCTTTATCAATCCTCTTACAAATCTTGCATGTGTTTCTACAAAGCCCTAAAATCATCAATACTGAATTCTCTAGTAGCTTCCTCTTCTTTAGAGATCTCACAATTTCTTCTCGGAGGTATCTTCAAATCAAGATCTAGACTCAAACACACAAGATCCACTCAGCTCCAACAGGAATAGACTTTTCTCAAACAAGAACAAACTTCTCTCTGATACCACCTGATGTAGTCAAGGCTGGTGGTTCCAATTAAGGACTGACTGACCTTGCAGCCAAACCAATATGCAATGAAAATACACAATAACAATAATAGATCTTAAACAAAATAGAAGTCTTTATTCATCAAATCACCGATTACATGCAATGTTTCAGGCTATAAGGCCTTCCCATTTATGGCCAAATACAAAGCAAATAATAGTCTACAAGATCTTGTAGGATCCAATTCTTCTCCACAATATCAGCATTCAGCTAATCCAGGTTTGCAACAGGCAACACACTAGTAGGCACCTAGGAAAGATCTAACTTGTAATCAAACTTCCAAGAAATCTTCCTGCTCCTAAGCTCGTAGGCTACTAACCTTCCTTCCCACAATCTCATGCCCTAAATAACTACCCAAGCATCCTATAAATATTGATCCCCAACCACAAGTCAACTGAAGAAATAATTAACCATTACAAATAAATATTAAATTCTAAAACATTAGTCAGCTCTCACATAGCCTTACAAAATAAATAAACTCTCAAAGATGGCCCCAATGGTCATCAGATCCTCATAGAAGAATGCAACATGCCAGATCTAGATCCCCATACTTCCAACAGTCAATCCATAACATGAGGAGTGCAACCTAAATTAAATGCACTAGTTAGCCAAGCTGATCTATCCAAATAATCCAGTTAGTAAGAAAGAACATCAAGCAATAGAGGAAATAACTGAGCACTAGTTGACCAACCACACCAAGCATGACTGAGCAACAATGTTATCGTCGAGTGCCAATGAACTGACACCTTCAATCATCCAGCATTCTTTAAAGATTGAGCACCCTGGTAACCACATAAACCGAGCAACTAGTCTCCCAAACTAAGCAAGAACTCCACCAAACCAAGATCAAAACCAACAATCTACCTTCAAAGACAAACATATTTTGGTTGATACAGGATTGCCAAGAATCCTAGGATGCTCCTGCATCACTCATTCTCTATGAGAATCATGGATTGTTGAGGCAAGACCTTTTTACCATGGATAGGGTATGTAATACAAATTGTAGAAACATGTTCTTTCCTACCAGAGTCTAGGTGCATTGACACTCATCTTTTAATTGGATCCTCACCATTTTTCATATATATCATTTGTGTTAAACTTTCTTGGAAGAAGGGCATCTCCCAAGCAAGGATATAGTTGAACAAAATTTATTTACTAAGATGTGTCTAATCTATATACAGCTCTTCAAGGAAGTAAAAAACATGATTCCCTAATCTCCTTGTGGAGATCTGTATAATGGGAATTCTTATAATTTAGAGATGTTTTCCTCACTTGTATAGCCAAAATTGACCCAAGAAATGGTTTTGAAACTAGAGGAGAGGACTGAAATTTTCTTTTTTGGGGGATTTGATACAAAATTATCACAAAATCTAACCTCAGAGGGTCAAGATCCTTGACATTTCAATGAGAAATGTCCCAAGTTATCATTATGATTTTGAACTACTTGGGAATCTTAAATGATTGAGGGTTGAATCCTTGAACCAAATTTGGATGATAATGACAGTTGCTTGGGAAAGGCTTTGGACAAATCAAGAAGAGAACACACTTCAAGTGGCTACTTTTAAAATTCAAAGGGAAGAAGATCATGTTTCACAAATATAACAATCTGATTTGCAAACATCTGAATAAGATCCAAATCTCTTTATTCTAAAGAGATGGATGGGAAAGATATTCAAAATAGGGCATATTTGAGGACAATGAGTTACAGATCAAAATTTAGGCTCCATGGTATGGTGAATAAGCCAAAACTGTCATTGAACCATTCCTTAAATTTGTTCATATTGTCTCTGATATTTTGAGGTAAAAATTTCTATGAGGGTAAGTGCACCAAGATGGTGAACAGAAAAGTTGCCATACCCCCAAAAAAGCCCAAAATTCTTTGTAACCTGCTCAAGTTATTTAAAATTTCAAATAACATGATCAGGTTATGGCTTGGTAAAACCAAGCCTAAAGTTCTTCAAAACTTGATCAAGTTTCAAATAACTAAAAGTACCTTTATACTCCTTAGGATCTTGTATGTATTTTTTAAAACTATATGGTTTTTGTTTTTCGACAGGCCAAACTCAATTTAAATGTCAAAACAGTGAAAAATGATTAAAATTGTTACAAAATTGACATAACCTGATTGTGTTCCTCCCAAATTTTGATTTTCCTAGTGTTTACACCAACTTATCACAATTCCATGTCGTCAAAGAGGTAAGAATTGGTTTTTTTATTATTTTTGTTTAAAATTGAATTTAAATAGGGTTTTTAATTGATTTAAGATTTTTAATAAATTTTATGTCAGATTCTCAAAATGATGCTTGATGCAAAAATAGACAACAACCTCCTCCTGGCATACAACCACAACCAAACCCTCAAAAAATTTCCCCACAAAAATAAAACCCTCAAAATATTTCCCTGCAACATCAAAACCCTCAAAATATTCCTCCTCAACAACCACCACTACCCAAAATCCCTTCACTTCCTCTAGTAGAACCTATACAAACCACACAAGAGGATCTTATAAATCACCTATCATATAAAACTACTCAAATTTATATGATAGTAAATAGGTTGAGGTCCTCTTCTCATGAGTACCAATCATCCCTTGCCACAACCCTAGAATCAATGGCCAATAGTGGTAAGGAGGTATCTATATAGGGTATGAAATAGGGCTCATATAAGGATAGATGTTGTAAATTTTGTGTTGATGGGTTGTCATATGATGGGGTGAAAAGAAAGGTCATAAGTAAAGATGGCATATGTTCTCTTTTCACCAAAACTAAAACTAATGAGACCCTACTTATTGATTCAAAGAGTTTTCTTATATATTAGTGTAACCACACTAGGATGAAAAATACTTTTTGGGATAGGTGGTATATGGTCTTTGACCAACCACCTTGTAAAGATTGGGAGACACCTCTATATTTCTTGAGAAATTTATATTGTGATTTTACCCTTAACTTTAAGCTAAATTAATTTGACATGTGGTAGTCCTAGGGTAGAGGGAGAGGCTCTGCACATGATAGACCTAGGGCTTAGAGGGTAGTAGACCCCTAATATAGGATTGTTTTATCTCCTAGACCCATGGTTCACATTACGGTCCCAATATCCCTGAAGGAGTCTATGGAGATATAAACTCTTTAGGTGGCTACATCATTGATTGATGTCATTATTTATTATGGCATACAACTAGTCAGACGAGAGGATGTAATGACACCTATATCATCTGCATCATCATCAGATGCACCATTTGGCTCAGCTAATCCCATTGAGCATAATATATGTTTTGGGGTAGATACTAACACAAATGAGGATGGTTCCACCTTTCATTTGTGTACACATTGTGAGACTAGATTCCATCCTTCCACTGCAAAGGATGTGGCCCTCACTAATGACCATGGTATTTTTTGATGGAGAGAAAATGCAAGCATGTTTATTTGTTCTTATGACATCTTATTAATTAATCACGTAAATCTTATAAATGAAATTAAATTTGTATTTATAGAATAATTTAAAGTGATATATGAATAATATGCATCATAGGGAACAATAGGTGGTGTGAGTACACCACGTAGTGTTCATTCCACTCCACTTGCATGGGTAGCTTTGACACTAGAGGTAAAGATTTTTATTATGTTAAAATAGAATAATGCCTTAGTTTCAAAATATTTATGTCAATATTTAGTAACTCTCTTATGTATATTTATTTGGTATTTTATAAGCCTTGTTAGGGGCTCATATGTCCCAAGTTGATGATGTCATGCTTTCATCCATTGAATTTGGCATAGAAATATTTTTGGTATCATATTTTGTATAGCTCTTATTTAAAATTTTAATTGAACCTTTGTGATTCATTTAGATGTAGATATTTTTGACTTAGTTTTAATATTATATATTCATTTCTCTTATGTTAATTTTTTTTCTATCAAGTTACCCCACTTGGCTCCAATGTTAATATGTTTAGATTCTAACAA
Source organism: Chamaecyparis obtusa (assembly GCA_027943335.1). Classification (NCBI taxonomy): domain Eukaryota; kingdom Viridiplantae; phylum Streptophyta; class Pinopsida; order Cupressales; family Cupressaceae; genus Chamaecyparis; species Chamaecyparis obtusa. The sequence continues at coordinate 4,882,331 of BSBK01001728.1, read as the reverse complement.
GGAATAATTCAATCTATAGAGATCTAACAAAACTAAGCATAGGAAAAGACAAAATAAACTTCAAATAAGGATAGCTAATACCCAGAGATGAAGTTCTGAACTGGTCTTGGATTTGTCTTCATACCCTCTCAATATATGTGTAGACCAAATCTGCCCACCTAGGGCTTGTTCAAAAGTTGCTACAATATATTTATTAATATTAATGTTATTGATCCTTAGATGTTTGAATATTAGGTCTGAAATTCACTAGTGTATGTCGTAATGATTTGATTTGATTCAGCACTAGTCATTATAGAATTCACTCCTGAATTATCCAAATGAAATTCATTGATTTGCAAATTAGCTTCTCAAGGAATTTGTTGTGAATGAATTGCACACCAAAACAACTTACTCATCCATGTAACTTGTTAAAGGTAGAAGGGCAAGTAGATTGACTTGAAGTTTATATAAGGATCCATCCTTATGAAGATTGCCTACATTGTTGTATCCAATGCAACTCAAAGTTAGACGTAGTTCTGAAAATGCTTACCTCTTACCTTCTCCAAGTCACTATAATATATGAGCTACTTAAGATAAACTCTTGGCCTCCAAGTTGGCTGACTTGGGCTTATAATTATTATCTTAATGACAACTTGGGCCCTCCCAAGTATTATTGATTTAATTAAATCATTACTCATAATTATCGATAAACAATAGATAATAAATATCCCTTATTTATTATCATTATTTAAATTGATTATAATAAATATATCTCCATATATTTATTATTTATTATTCCCAAATTATCCAAGTGTCTGATCTTTGTCGTAAATACTAAAATATCAACACTCCCTCTTGAACTTGAGGCAAAGATCAACCCAATGATCTCCGTCTATCACCCTTGACAACATGGATTCCATATCTAATAGAATCATAGATCCCATATCTATGATAGGTAGAACACACATGTTCTTACACCATTTCCAACCATAGATTTCATATCCAAATGAAAATCATGGCAACAAGATGTTTACCAATTGGATGTGGATTTCCCAAGTCCAGGAGTCTCCGAGACTCAAGGCATAAAACATAACAAAAATGGATTCCTAATCCAATGAAGCCATAGATTTCTCATCTATGATAGTAGATCTCTATCTATAAGATATAATGAGATCACAACTATTCTTCATAAATCATACATCTCATATTCATATGAGAAACATCATATCATATGATGCTTAACATCAAAATGTGGATCTCCTAGATCCTCTGGTCTTTATGACCCAAGAATATCAATCCATGATATTCATGATAACATCAAGTCCATGATGCTTATCAATCATAAGTGATATCAAGTCCATGATATCATATTTTTCCAATTAATTTGTGAATTTCCTAAATCCACTAGTCACCTTGACTCTTTTGAATATCAAATCCATGATATATACCAACCAATCTGTGGATAACTAAATCCACAAGTCACCAAGACTCAAGAAATGTCAAGTCCATGACATCATATCAACATAACGTCTATGATGTTAAGAGCATTGGTCTAATGAATATCAAGTCCATGATATTCACCAAGTGCTTGGAGTAATGGCCTATCAACATCAAGTCCATGGTGTCTTCCAATTACTCAGATGTGGATCCCTGATCCATGAGATATCAAATCCATGATATCCTTGAGTCTTGATCTAACAAATATCAAATCCATGATATTCACCAAGTACTCGGAGCAATGGCCTCCAGACATCAAATTCATGATGTCCACCATATGCTAAGAAGTGGATCCCCAATCAACCAGATATCAAATTAATGATATCCTTGAGCATTGGCTTAATGAATATCAAATCCATGATATTCACCAAGTACTCAGAGCAATGGCCTCTAGACATCAAATTCATGATCTCCACCATATGCTAAGAAGTGGATCCCTGATCCACTAGATATCAAATTAATGATATCCTCGAGCATTGGCTTAATGAATATTAAATCCATGATATTCACCAAATGCTCAGAGTAAGAATATCAATTTCATGATATTCACTAAGTACCCAATTCATAAGAAACAAATTATCCATATGCATAGATGTAATCAAATGAATTAGACACAACCAAATGTATCTCATAATCAAAATCTCATCTCATGAATCCACATAAGTATAAGAGTAACCAATATGATCATAAGATTCAAGTTAAATTTAAAGTTCACACATGGAACCATATGTAATATAATCTCATCTATATTCAGTAAATATAGACTCAGCTATGAAAGAAAGTATGATCCATTCATACACAATAATTAAAGTATGCTTCACAAGCTATACAAATGATGTATGCCCCATACAATCATATTAAGTAGTCAATATCCAAATGCAGCTCTCTCATAGAACCAACATAATTTATCCATCATCTATAGACAAGCATAAGAGTAATCACATAAGTCTTTACCACCTAAAGGTAACCAACATATAACCAGGTGTAATGTGATCACAGCAAGATGCAATATAGTTCTCTAAAAAAAAATATGTCCACAAAATATTCTCAGGCATACAACTACATTATCTCTAAGTTTCATAATGTATGTTCCCAAGAACTATGCCAATTTTAAAATGTACAACATATGCCAATTCATTAACCAATAATGTATGCACACATGCATCAAACAATTAATCAGTTATGCCAACCATCAACTGTGAATGTTCCCAAAACAATGTTAGATATAGCATAGGTAAAGTATGTATCAACATAATATAAATATATGTCAATGTAAATGTACTCCTCATATAAACATAATAGATGCCAATATAATGTACATAATGAAATGTCAGTTATGCCAATCAGCTAAACAGATAATCAATTATGCTAATAAGACATTCCTAACTAGATGATCCAATTAGCTATGTATGTTCCACACATACAATCATATATCAATACTAAACAATTATGATGATCAAGCCAATGAGGTATAATCCTACCCATACATATGATCAAAAAGACATAAGGAGTTCATATCAAAAATTAGGTGTAGGTGAGCCCATAATTGAACTCTCTCTTAAACCACATACCCATAATCTAGTTACCCCAGGGTACTCCTTCTGGATGATCCTATCTTCACTCTCTAATAGGGTTAAAACTTCCTTAACTAGTAAAGGAAGGATAATGCCAGTAAGATCATGTGTTGTGGTTCTCTCAAGCATAACTCACACAATAACTAGTATAATGTATACCAAACAGATAGAAAGCTATGAAAGTTGCTACAACTGCATATAGAAAACTCCTTCTCAATATGCAAAAGATACATACTAGATTAAATATGACTCCATAATGTGAAATATGTTAAGGAAACATAAAGCGTGCTCTCACACATGAATGTGATACATGAACAATCATTAGTTATACATAAGATATGCCAGTGTGACATATGCAAGGTAATGTTAAACATAACATATGCCAATGTAAGGTATATTCTCAAGCAACATAAAGTAAGTTCCTATACCATACATAAAATAATTGAGCACAATGTAAACAATATGAAGTTATGCTCTTCATACATAGAGTGTTAATGAACCAGCCAATAACATGTCATATGCCATTAAGCTAAGCCATGCCAATATATCTAAGATTAAACTCTTCTTAAGCTTAGACTCCCTCTTAGGTTAGATTGGAATAACTAGGGCAATTTGCATGTTCAACTTTTAATGCAAAACATAAACCTAAATTATTCTCTTCATATATAAAATCAAAATTATGTTTAGGCCAAACCCCTGGTTACCATTCTTCCTTAGTTTTGAAAGAGTTAGACTGAATTCCTAAATCTGAAATTGATCTTTTACTCAACCAACACTCTGATACCATGTTAATATATTTAGATTCTAACAAGGAATAATTCAATCTATAGAGATCTAACAAAACTAAACACAGGAAAAGACAAAGTAAACTTCAAATAAGGATAGCTAATACCCAGAGATGAAGTTCTGAACTGGTCTTGGATTTGTCTTCATACCCTCTCGATATGTGTGCAAACCAAATCTACCCACCTAGGGCATGTTCAAAAGCTGCTACTCCATATTTATTAATATCAATGTTATTGATCCTTAGATGTTTGAATTTCAGGTCTGAAATTCACTGGTGTATGTTGCAAATGATTTGATTTGATTCAGCACTAGTCATTACAGAATTTGCTCCTAAATTATGCAAATGAAATTCGCTGATAGCTTGCTCATCCATGTGATTTGCTGAAGGTAGAAGGGCAAGTAGATTGACCTGAAGTCTATATAAGGATCCATCCTTATGAAGACCACCTACATTGTTGTATCCAATGCAACTCAAAGTCAGACATAGTTCTAAAAATGCTTACATCTTACCTTCTCCAAGTAGCTCTAATATATGAGCTACTTAAGATAAACTCTTGGCCTCCAAGTTGGCTGACTTGGGCTTATAATTATTATCTTAATAACAACTTGGGCCCTCCCAAGTATTATTGATTTAATTAAATCATTACTCATAATTATTGAGAAACAATAGATAATAAATATCCCTTATTTATTATTGTTATTTAAATCAATTATAATAAATATATCTCCATATATTTATTATTTATTATTCCTGAATTATCCAAGTGTATGATTTTTGTCGTAAAGACCAAATATCAACATCTAGGACATCTTGTGTACAAAAGGCATCTTCTAGCACACCGAGAAAAAAACAATATCCTCATGGACACCCAAATGCCAAAAGGTAATTTAGCACAATTTAAATTTATTTGTTGAAAGGTATTGTGATGAAACATGTACATGTAGATTGATGAATCCACCTAATTTATTTTTTCTATATACAAAAACAATTGAAGTTTATGGAATTAATGAATGCACATGATGTTGTAGAGGTTTAGGAGAGGGAAGATGTAACATTTTCATCTTCATTTTTTATTGCATTCTTGTTTATTTGAAATCTCTAAATCCTTCCTCTATGACTATAAATTTTTTTATCATTTTTCATACAAGAAATAGTCATAGCTACTTCATCAACAAAGATTCCTCCTAAGAGTACTCAAGAACCATCTGAGGATCTGGTATGTATTTATTCTATATATGTTAAATATGTGCATTTAGATATAAGTACATGCATTCTAGTTTTTTAGTTTTTGTCAAAAACTTTGGGTTATTAAGTTGTATTAATTGTCTTTTACCTATTACAAACCCCTTTGCAATTTCCCACAGATCCTCTACCATTCTATTTTATTAGAATTCTTGATTGTCAAAGATGGGGTCTAGCATAATGAAAGGAAGATGTATGTCATCTTTATAAGTTGAAACCCTCTTGTCAACTCCTTTTGGATTGTTTTCTTGTTTGTTTGAAAACCCTAATTCCTTCCTCTGACTATAACATCTTTTATCAATTACCATACAAGAAATGATTGTAACTAATTCATCAGTGAGTGTGCCTCATAAGAGTGTAGGAGATCCATCTAAGGTTGTAGTATGCATTTTTTTTATTCCATGCATTTTCAATTTTTTAGTATTTCTTGACATATATGTTTTTTATTAAGGTAAAAATAGGTTTTGAAGGGGCCCCGAAACCCTATACAGAAAGGCCACAAAAGATATTCAAGTAAGCTCATAAAATGGAATAGACCAAGGCCAAAGTGAGGGTTTTACAATAGGCACCCACAACCTAGATGAGACAAAGTATGAAACAACCTTCATACAATCCAAACAAACTAAAAATCCAAAACAAGACTAGGATTTTCCTTTGCCTCCCTTCTTCTGGGAGTGGAGAGTCATATCAAAATGTAGAGGGTACTTTTTATTATGTTTACCTATAATTTAAGTTCATCCCTCCTCTACCAAAGAAGCTTTCTCCTACTAGGAAGAAGTAGGAGACGAGCCAACCACAATAGAACCAATATGAGAAGTCTAGATAGAACTAGCAATAGCCACTTTACAGCCAATGCCAGACTTCTCAGCACCAAAAGGAACTTTTGAAATAGAACTGGCTAGAAGGAGTCCAGTAGACCCAATAGCCTCTGTAGAAAATCTAACACCTATACTTCCAATAGAAGTAACAGTACACCCAGCAAAACCAGTAGCAACAAGAGGGGCACTAGTAATAGAAGAATTACTTCCAGCAAGAATAGTTCCAACAGAGCAACCGGCAGACTCAGAGACCCCAGCAAGAACAACCACTGGAGAAACCCCAACATCAATAGATTTGATGGTAGAAAAACCAGCAGTTCCAATAGAAGAAACGCCAATAGACAAAGTAGGAGAAGGAATAGAAATAGCCATAGGACTAGAGATAGGGCCAACAACCTGGTCAACCACATGCATGAAGCTCTGATCCTTCTCCACTGTATAGTGCTAAGAGGAGGCCCCCTTCCACCATGAAGTAGTCTTTTTATGTCTCTGGAGATCACATTGAGAGGAAACATGACCAGTCTTAAAGCATCTTCTACATCTGAAGGGGAGGCCTTCATAGTCCAATTGTTGAATCCTGCTTCTACCCTAGGGAGAAAAAAGTTTAATCTTCAAAGGTAGGCCTTTTGAGGTATCAATATCCACTAGCATATGAGCATAAGTAGAATGGAATAAATCTGAAGATTTTTCATCCACCATTAACAATTCCCTAATAGCATCCCCCGCAATCTCCAGAATGGAGTCAATCCAAATATGGAGGGGAAGATTAGGCAACCTAACATTTCTTGACATATATGTTATTAAATTGTATTAATTTTATTTTACCTATTACATCCCCCTTCACAACTTCCCATAGATCCTCCACCTTTCCATTTTGTTAGGAGTTTCAATTGCCCAAGAAGGTTCCCATCAGCTTTACTACATAGCCCAAGAGTAGAAGAAAGACATGAGGTAATCAACAATTCAATTGCAAATAAAGTGCAGTTCATTATTTAGCTATTTTGATGTCATTTTGAGAAAAGATATATGATTCAACATTTAAATTTATTTTGTGCAACCACCTACAGAGCCATGTACTACTTTGAAGAGGTTCAATTTTTATGATCCACCATAGTCATATATATTGAAAGAGACATATAGTTCTAGTTGTGGTCTATATATATATTTGATATTTATATTGTATATATTGACCTTGTCATGGTATGTGCCACATTTTGTAAGTCTATTATGGACTTGGTGTTTATGCCATTTTTATATATGTACATAATTATTGTTCATTTTCATATATATGAAAGTTGATATTTGATCCAATTTATTCATTGTGTGCATATCTTTTTACTTCAAAACTTAGTTATTTGTAATTTAAATGTGATCCAATTTATTCATTCTATGCAAGTCATGTGGTGTATACTTTTAAATAATTATTTAATATAATAGAATGCAAACATGTTTATTATTGGATTCATATTGTCCTTAGATTAAAATTTCAAATCTAGATCTTAGATTATGAAATGAAGAGTTATATTTATACCAAATCACATGGAAAACCTCTTTGGAATTTATGCTTTTACTCGATCATCATCTCCAACATTCAATTCCTAATCATAGACCCTAGAGACTGCTAGAAAACCTCTTTGGACACCTTTTGATATGTTTCAACACATAAAAATTATCAATTTTATCTATTTGAACCTTTCCTAGGTTATTCGAGTAAAGTTTTTGATTTGGGAGAGTGTTTAGAGGGTAGGTGCTTTGTAAAAAAGACCTAATTGGCCCTTAAATACCTAAAATCATCAATTTTGGACTAAGTTGTTCCAAAACATGACATGTAAAGATTGATATATGCTAGGTGCCTCCCAAATGGTTATCTAAAAAGGTAAAGTTTTTATATCAGGTGAACATGTCATAAGTTATGAACCAAAAACTTAGTTTTGAGGGCTACTAGGAACAAACCCTCATAGTGAAGGAAGCCCATATCATGTTCTATTCATTGTAGGAAAAAAATGACACATAATCACATTCATTTGGTTCAGTTTACCCTATCCAAGGTTCCGCTTTGCCTCTCAACACACCAGAACATTCAGTGGCATACCCTACCAACAATGTCACTTATGTGCCCTAGGTGCAAAATACCATCAAAATTTGATAGACTATTTCTTACAAAATTTAGCACATGTGCACAATCTTTGTGAACCTATAGGGTTATTTTAGGCCCCTCTATAATAATGTGTCTTAGTTTTTGAAGACTCAGAGTCATTTTTTCAGGGCAGTAATTTTTTTGTTCATACAAAAATTATTAGATGCACTTAGTGTAAAGTTTCTAAGTAGTCTATATTTTATTCTATACATTGTGGACAAAAAATGACACCTTGATTGCACCTAGTTGGGTGGGCTTACCCTATGCATGGTCCCACTTTACCTCTCGACATGCCAAAACACTTAGTGACATACCCTACCGACAATCTCCCTTATGTACCCTAAGTGCAAAAAGTCATCAAACTTTGATGAACTATTTCTTGAAAATTGTGGCACTAGTGAAAAATCAATTTGAACCTATAGGGTTGTATTAGGCCACTCTAAAATAACCTATCTCTATTTTTGAAGAATCAGATTCATTTTTCCAGGGCAACATTTTTTTGTTCATTTAAAAATTGTCACATGAATTAAGTGCAAAGTTTCCAAGTAACCCATATCATGTTGTGTTCCTTGTGGACATGAGCCAACACATTATTTTCATCTAGTTGTGTGGTCTTACCCTAGGCATGGCCCTACTTTCGCTCTCGACATGCCATAAATCTCACTAACATACCCTAACGATGATGTCCCTTGTGTGCCCTAAGTGCAAAAAATTGTCAAACTTTGATGAGTTGTTTCTTGCAAACCATGGAACTTTAACATGATCTATTTGAGCCTATAAGCTCATGTTAGGCTCCTCTATAATAACCTATCTCATTTTTTAAAGAATCATATTCATTTTTGCAGGTAATGATTTTTTTGTTCATGCAAAAATTATCAAATGCACTTAATGCAAAGTTGTCAAGTAGCCCATATCAAGTTTTGTTCATCATGGGCACAAACCAAAACCTTAATCATGTCCCCTTTTCATTAACATATCATGGGTTTTCCCTATTCATGGTCCCATGTTTCCTCTCGACATGGTAGAACACTCAGTGTCATACTCTACTGACAATGTCCCTTGTGTACCCTAAGTGCAAAAACTATCAGACTTTGATGAACTATTTATTCCAAATTGTGGCACCTTTGCATGATTTTTTTGAGCCTATAGGATCATGTTATGCCCCTCTATAATAAACTATCTTAGTTTTTGAAGGCTCAAAGTCATTTGTATAGTGGAACAATTTTTTATGTTCACGCAAATATTGTCAGATGCACTTAGTGCAAGTTGCCAAGTAGCTCATATCGCATTATATTTATTATGGGAATGAATTGAAACCTTGATCATATCTAGTTGGGTGGTTTTAACCTAGGCATGGTCCCACTTCTCCTCTCAACACATTGGAATGCTCAATGACATACCCTACCAATGATGTCCCTTGTATCCTAAGTGCAAAAAACCATCAAACTTTGATGAGCTATTTATTGCAAATTGTGGCACCTTCGTATGATCCATTTGAACCTATAGGGTCATGTTAGGCCCCTATACAATAACATATCTCTTTTTTTGGAGAGTCGGAGTCATTTTTGTAGGGAAATGATTTTTTTGTTAATGTGATAATTGTCAGATGTACTTAGTGTAAAGTTGCCAAGTATCCCATATCAAGTTTTGTTTGTCATGGGCACAAATTGACACCTTGATCATGTCTGGTTGGGTGGTTTTACCCTAGGCATGGTACCACTTTGCATCTATACATGCCATAACACTCAGCGGCATACTCTACCAGTGATGTCTCTTATGTACCCTAAGTGCAAAAAACTATCAAACTTTGATGGACTATTTCTTGCAAAATGTGGCACTTGTGCACATTCCGTTTGAACCTATAGGGTCATTTTAGGCCCCTCTATAATAAATTGTTTCAATTTTTTAATGCTCCGAGCCATTTTTATAGGGAAACAATTTTTTTGTTCATGCAAAAATTATTAGATGCACTTAGTGCAAAGTTACCAAGTAGCCCATATCATGTTGTGTTCATTATAGGAACAAAATGACACCTTGATCATGTCTAATTGGGTGGTTTTATGCTACATGTGGTCCTATTTTACCTCTTGACATGCCAGAACACTCGATGACATACCCTATCGACAATGTCCCTTGTGTATTGTTCTAAGTGCAAAAAATTGTTAAACTTTGATGGACTACTTCTTGCAAAGTGTGGAACTTTCACACAATCCATTTGAACCTATAGGGTCATGCTACGCCCCTCTACAATAATCTATCTCAGTTTTTTAAGACTCTAAGTTTTTTTTACAAGGAAATATTTTTTCTATTCATGCAAAAATTGTCAAATGCACTTAGTGCAAAGTTTCCAAGTAGCTCATATCACATTATGTTCATCATGGAAATGAACTGACACCTCGATCATGTTTGGTTGGGTGGTTTTATGATATGCATGGTCTTGCTTTGCCCCTCAAAATTCTATAATTATCAATGACATACTCTACTAGTGATTTTTGTTGTGTTCCCTAATTGTATAAAATTGTAAGAAGTAGGATAAGTGTTTGAGACTATGTTAGATGATGATGATGAATACTTTTCATCTAATAGTAGCTTGAGTAGTGACAAAATCTCTTCAGTGTAGAAGTACATTGGCAATAAAAATTATGACAGAGAAGTAGCAAGTGTTGTGGAATTATCCACTGAGCAATGTGAAATGAAACCTCAGATTGACTCATTAGTAGGAAAAAAATATGGTCATGTACTTCATTCCAACACCACAAACATTTCAATTATAAATTCTTATTTGGAAATGCCCTTGAATTTATGGGACTTGGAAAGATAGGTTACTCATGTTGGGTATTATCCCTCAAAATTCTTATTGAATTATGTTTCCATTGGGCTCAAGGATAGTTATGAAGGCTTTGAAGGAAGGTTCATCATATATATTTTCATATTCTAGTGTTCTTGATGAATAGAATGGGGAAAGTGCATAGAATTTAATAGTGAAGTCACTATGGGTAGTTTGATTGTTTTGTGGAATGGACAATTCTAGGCTAGGTAAAATTAAACTAGGTGTAATGTTGTCATTGTCTACAAAAAGAGAAATTTTCTCAAGAAGAGGGCTTCAACATGCATGCATCTTATCACAACTCTTAATTCCATTCATCAGTTTCTTAATGTAATTGGTCACTGACATATCTTCATTGTGATAATCATCAATGGCATCTTGCTTCTTAATACACTCACTTCTCCTTCCTCTTAGATTTGAAGAAGCTTCTAGAAGAGACTTCCTACCTATTTTATTTACCGGGGTCCTCATGGCCTTCATAAATTGAATGAAGTAGGCATTGCCCAAAGACTCTAGATTTAATTAATATAACAAAGGGAATTCATCTATTTTCTAAGGTTTTAGTTTAGCTAACAAGTGGAGAGATTCTCAAGGCACTAATCTCTTTCATAGAGAAGATCCTGATTCATCTTAAGGTTTTTATTTAGGTGACCAACCTTGTAGAAGTCCATAGATAGACCCACTAATTTCCCACATTGACAAAAGGGTAGAATCAATTTTAGAAAGAGTATCCCAATTGAAGAGAAATGGAAATCCTAGTGAATGTAAAATTTTTGCAGATCCAATGGGTGTATCTCCTCCACTAAGAAATATAATTGTTTCCAGAGACTCGTATTTAAATGGAGATTGTCAATTACCAAACATGCCCCAATCAAGAAAATGAACCCAGATGTTATCTGAGTAAAGGATATATTGATTTATTAAAGAATCTTTATGATCCCATTTGCAATCATTAAAATTCTTATAAAATCCTCAATTCTTAATGGTTTTGTGTCAAACCAAAACCAAAATTTTATTAACTTACTCCTCTATTGAATGCAATATAATTATGTGTCTAACACCCATCGTACAAATCAAAAAAATAGAAGAAAATAGGAATATACAATCATAGCAAGTGCAAGAGAGTGGTTGATCACTTTTACATTTACATCTAAATATACCCACATATTATCTCCTCTAGCAAGCCCAATCCCTTGAAGGAACAACCTCCTTATTTATGCATTTCATGTTCCATGTAACTGCCCAATGTATTTCTTAAATTTCTAACTAAATATGAAGGTACATGACAGGTGCCTTAGGACAATTTTGGTGTGGAAAAATGACTAATTTTCATGTATGTGAATGCATTTTTGAATTGTACTGCAAATTTGAGAGGTTTGTCCTATTCAACCCCTTAACCATCATGACACCTTACATTGAATTTAAAACATCACAAAATAGTCTGAAGACCTTATTTTGAGCATTAACATGAAATAGGACCTCAAAGATTCATAATTACCACATGGAAGTGTGAAGATAACATTTTTTGCACTTTATTAGATCATGGATGGTAAGATACATAATTCATTTAATATGTATTTATAAACAAATGGTACACATTAGGATATGTAAAATTTGGCCTCTCAATATTTGCAAAAAAACCCTATGATCACTTATTTATACAAAATTTGTCATCTAAATATGCACATGACAACTCATTACCATTTATATATACAAAAATTGGCATCTAAATATGCACATTACAACTAATTACTATTTATATATACAAAATTTGGCCTCCAAATATGCACATAGAGCACCTCATGGCCATTTATATATACAAAAAAAAGAGAAATTACAATGTTTCACAAAAAAATATATACAAGATTGTCAAAATTATTATACCATTTTGTAGAATCATTCTTCTAGATGACCTAAAATTAATCAAGTGAACCTTTTGGATCAGCTCTAACCCTTATTGTGTCAAGTATTGCCTCATGGTCAGATTCATGAACTTTCCATAAATTTTGGTTAAGAGGTCTACCATGATACTTAATAAATTAAATTTTTGTAGTTCCACAACCACACTTCCTTTTGGCAGCTTAGCCAGGGGGCTTGCCTTTCTTATTTTTCTTTTTTCTTTCATGTGCTTGTGCCCCTCGGGCCCCTTTTGTCCTTTTCTTTTTTTTTCCTATTTGTCTTTTCACTACCATAAGCTTTCTTTTCAGAAGAAACACTAACTTTTGGCACTTTCACACCTTTGCACTTTCGAGGTTCTTTGAACTCCAAAAGTGAGAAACCCTTATGAGTTCTGCTAAGTAGAGTTTTTTGGTTTTTTAGCCTTTCAGTCTTGTCGAACATTACATTCAGACATTTAGACATTCAGATATGATTGTAATGTTCATAAAGGTGTCTTGATATCATGTTTACGAGCATGTATGGAAATTCAAGTATTTGTGTCAGTTATGAGTAATCTAGTGGAAACTATATTCTAACAGTATTTTTGAGAAGCAGTATGCAATAATTGGATTATATCTCCTAACAGGGATAGAATCTGGTCAAGAAAATTTATACAGAGTTTGAACACATTGTGGAGGTGACATGGATGAGTCATCATAGTCATAGGTTCCACATGTGAAGATTTTATTAAGTTTATGAGCTGACAATTTTATGTAATTATGGAAATATTATGTAACGTGTAATGTTTTATATTTTGTAATTAGTTAAGCTTAATTGGCTAACTCAATTATGAAATATTGTGCATGGTATAAAGGAAGGATTATTTTCCTTGATTGATATATGTAATGTAAGATGTGAATGTCAAATAATGTGAATTAGTGATCTAAGGGATTATTATGTGATGCGAAGTGAGAAGATCTAGTATTGAGGTTTGGCGAAGCATTTGGTGTGGTTTTGGTATAGACAGAGAGGAGAAGAGAAGTTCTTGAGATCACTTATACTTGGTATTATTTTATTTTGATAATACAAAGATCAATTGGATAGTGTGTTCGGTGATCTTTCCCTTGAAGTTGTTTGGACAATGGGTCATTTTGTGTTCCTTGACCCCTAACAGGGTTAGAATCTCCTCACAAGGATTCAAAGTCTCATAACAGGGACTGATATGTACTGAATGTATTTCATAAGACTCCTAATAGAGTTCATCCTCTCACAAGGAATTTTTATAGTAGTACATCTTTTTGTGGGTACCATCCCCACTAGGGTTTACTCTCTGATCAAGAGGTTCCCTAGTTAACAAATCTAGTGTCATTGTGTATGGTTATCGTTCTATGGTTGTTGTTTATGTTGATTACATGTTTTAGATATAATAAGGTTAATAAAAGTTGTTTTACTCAGATAACTAATTCACCCCCTCCTCTCAGTTATCTTTGTGGACTTTACTTTCTAACAATTGGTGTCAGAGCATCAAGTTCTTGAAGGAAAAGTTTAATAGCTTAAGGGGATCCATGGTGATTCACTTCAGAAAAGAAAGTCCTAAGTTTGATAGAGTTAACTATGACATCTAGAAAGAGAAGATGAAGACACATATGCTATGTTTAGGACCAGGATATTGGTTGATTACAAAGAATGAGAAATTTATCATTGAAGAAGAAAAGATTGAGGATTGCACTAAGAAAGAAAGAGATCTATTCATGTGTAACATACTTTTGAGAGAATCACTTTTTTCATCTCTTCCTGAGAATGAATACAGTCAGGTAAAAACTCTAAAGACATCTCATGAAATTTGGTTAGCTTTGGAATCTACTTTTGAATGTGATAAACATGCTAAGAGAAGAAGATTACAAAATTGGATATGTTTATTTCAAGAGGCTAAAATGATGGAAGATGAATTTGTTAGAAGCTATATTGGTAGAATATCAGAGATTATTGTAGGTATCAAAGTTTGTGAAGGAAATAAGACCAAAGATGAAATCATATGGAAGATCTTGAAAACCTTGACCCCAATGTTTAAGCAGACAACATAGATGATTGAAAAAGTCATACCTTGTACTCATAAGTGGCAGAGATAAGTCTAAGATAATTTGGAGATTTACTTAGGATTGAAACTGCCTTCAATGCTCTTAGTGTTCATCCTACTTTATCGAGGAGTGAAAGTGTCAGTGGAGATTATGCCAGTAGTAGCAGATATAAGACTAAAGAAGATAGAAAGATTGAAGAAGGAATTGCCTTGCTTGTGAAAAGAGAACCGGAAGGTAAGAAAATCCTTAAATGTCAGACATGTCAAGAATATGGTCATTTTGCATCTAAATGTCCTAAGAGAGTGAAGAAATATGAGAAGAACTTTAAGCCTAGAAGACTTAAAGAATGTTATTATGCTAATGATGAAGAATTTGAAGCTAGTATTGATAAATTCTTAAGTGAAAGTAATAATGAAAGTGATGATATAGGATTTGTTGCAATAAAAGAAGAAAATTTTGAAATAGAAGTCAAAGAAGAAAAAGCTTTAGTGTCACAATTTGAATAGAAAACTAATTGGATCATAGATAGTGGTTGTTCACATCATATGACTAGTGATATGATTAAGTTTATAAATTTTAACAACTATGATGGAGGAATTATTAGAGTTGGAAACAATGCACCTTGCCGAATAAAAGGAATAGGATCTATTACTCTTGATGGGAAGACTAACACTAATGATTTTTACTATGTGGATGGATTGAGACATAATATTTTAAGTGTTGGATATCTAGTTGACAAGGGATATCAAGTTTGGTTTATAGAAAATACTTGTATGATCAAGGATAAGAATGGTAAAATTATTGGAATAGGAGCAAGAACTAGAGGTAATGTATTTCAGTTGAATACTACTAAGATGACATGTTTGATTGCTAAAGTTGATGACAGTTGGCTATGGCACACAAGGTTTTGTCACATAAACTTTGATAACATTGTGAAAGAAATTACTACATTTGTGCTAAGAGATTTGCCTAAAATTGTGAAACCTACTAACATGGTATGCAAGGAATGTGTTATGGAAAAATAGAAGAGAAGTTCTTTTCCTAGCAAGAATCTCACCACATCAACAAAATTGGATATTGTTCATACAGATTTGAGTGGTCCTACAAGAACAAGATGAGTCTATGGTGAAATGTATTTTATGATTCTTGTTGATGATTTTACTAGGATGATGTGGGTAGCATTTCTTCAAGAAAAGTCATAAGCATTTGAAAAGTTTAGATTTCTTAAGAATAAAGTTGAGAATGAATCACGAATGAAGATTAAATGTTTAAGATCTGATAGAGGTGGAGAATTTACTTCAAAATAATTTAATACTTTTTGTGAAGTGAATGGCATTAAGAGACAGCTTTCAGCCCCTAAAGCACCTGAGAAAAATGGTATTAATGAAAGAAGAAATAGATCAGTAACTGAGGCAGCAAGAGCTATGTTGTTTGAGAATGATGTAGCAAAGATATTTTTGAGAGAACTAATAAACACAACAATATATAAAATAAATAAAGTACAGAGTAGAGTAGATACAGACAAGACTCCTTATGAATTATAGTTTGCACATGCACCATCAGTAAAATATTTCAGAATCTTTGCAAGTAAGTGTTACATTAAGAGAGATGATGATATTGGTAAGTTTGATCTAAGAAGTGATGAAGGTATGTTCCTTGGTTATTCATTGAAAAGAAAAGCTTATAGATTTTTTAATAAGAGAACTAAGACTATTGTTGAGAGTGTAAATGTTAAAGTGGATGAGAAGTTCAGAATTTAGGAAAGAGTACTTGATTATGATTCAGATGAAGAAGCCTATCCTAAAACTAATCAAGAAAATGTTGAATTTTTTTATGAAACTAACAATGATTTACGAAATGAGATTCATGATGAAGAACCAAGATCTGAACCTAGATTTGAAGCAAGAGTTGAGACAGTAACATCTAATAAGAATCTAATAAGGGATCATCTTGTTGATCAGATCATTGGGAGCAAAGATAGAGGAGTTATGACAAGAAATAAGGTACAAGAAGAATTGTGTTTAATTTCTCAAATTGAACCTAAAACTACTGATGAAGCTTGTAAAGATAACAATTGGATTCAAGCAATGAAGGAAGAATTAGATCAGATTGAGAAGAATTACACTTGGGAATTGGTTTTGAGACCTAAGGAAAAAAATGTTAAAGGAACTAAATGGGTTTTTAGAAATAAGATGAATGAACAAGGTGAAGTTGAAAGAAACAAAGAAAGACTGGTATGTAAAGGATACTCATAGCAAGAAGGTATTGATTATGAAGTAACATTTGCACCTGTTGCAATAATTGAAGCAGTAAGAATGTTTTTGGCCTATGCAGCTTATAAGAATTTCAAAGTGTATCAGATGGATGAGAAGTTAGCATTTCTAAATGATGAATTAGAAGAAGTCTACATTGAGAAGCTAGATGATTTTCCTTTGACTCAAGAAGGAGACATGGTTTGTAAATTGAATAAAGCACTGTATGGACTAAAGCAATCACCTAGAACCTAGTATGTAAGATTGGATAAATATTTAACAAAATTGAGATTTGCTAAAGGAACTACAAACATTAATTTGTATCTAAAAGAAATAGAGAATGGTCTATTGATTGTAGTCATTTTTGTTGATGATATAATCTTTGGAGGAGAAGATGAGGCAAGTGATAAATTTGTTGACAAAATTTGAGATGAGCATGATTTCAGAAATGAAATTTTTCTTGGGTTTACAGATTGTGCAGAACAGTGATGCTATTTTCTTATCTTAGACTAAGTATCTAAAAGACCTATTGCAGAGATTTGGTTTGGAAAGTTGTAAGCCTGTTGGTACACCTATGGCAATTGGTCTTAAGTTATCTAGCACAGATGAGACTCATGCAGTTGAGAAAAAGAAGTATAGATCTATGATTGGAGGTTTACAATATCTAACTCACACAAGACTAGATATAGCACATGCAGTTGGAATTGTTGTGAGATTTCAAGTTGATCCTAAGGAATCACATTATGAAGCAGTAAAGAGGATATTCAGATATTTGAAAGGTGTAACTAATTATTGGTTGTGGTATTATAAATCAAATGACTTTACCCTATGTGCATGTACATGTGTGGATTGGGGAGGTAGGGTGGATAATAAAAACAATTCAAGTGGTTGAGCAGTTTTTCTTGGAGGAATATTCATTTCTTGGCTAAGTAAGAAACATAATTGTATCTCATAGAGTACAGCAGAAGTAGAATATGTAGTAGGAGAAAATAATTGTAATCAAATAATATGGATGAAAGAAATTTTGAAGGATATTGGAATTAAGTTTAATGAGCCTGTTATCATACATTGTGATAACCACTAGTACATTTTGCACCATTTTTTGATGCACTATTGGTCGAAGTTTCTACCCAACTTGGTCGAATGGTCAACCAACTGGTTTGTCGCTATAATGTGCATTGAAATATTGACCCACTATTGAAATCATCAAATGATCGACCCCACTATTGGTAAAAAATGAGGACAATCTAGGCTGAAAATAGCATTGGCAAGTGTTTGTGTAGTGGTCAATCTTTCGACCAATATAAAATAATATTGGTCGAAAACTTTGGTCGCTTCGACCAGGATGCCAAATTCACGATGGTTAGATTTTGACCAAATTTGGTTGAAATATTTAGCGGCTCCAACCAGGATGCCAAACCCGCGATGCCACATTTCGACACAGAATCATTGAATTTAGACCATTATTTCAATGCATTGGGGTTGAAAGTTCGATGACACGTGGAATGTTTTAAAAAAAATTGAAGATAAATATCCAGAGTAATCACCAACAGCATCATGATCGGTGATTAGTCTAGATATTTATCTTCAAGTGTCCACACTCATTCTACTACTTGTTCCCAATGGGTCCCTGCTCATTCTATTTTCTAGACTTCTTTGGGCTCTAGCAATCCATCTGCTATGTGTGAAATTGTGGGTTTTTTCATTTTTTTTGAACTATTTGAGAGATAGGCTCTAACTAGTGATCTTTGAATTGGTAGAGCTTCCTCTTAGACACCCAAAACTCTTCAAATCTATTGGTGTGAAGCCCCCAAAGGGTATTCTTCTCTATGGGCCTCCTAGTTTTGGGAAATCTTTAATTGCTAGGGCAGTGGCAAATGAAATTGGTGCCTTCTTTTTCTGTATCAATGGAGCTGAGATCATGTCAAAGTTGGCTGGAGAAAGTGAAAGAAATCTCCAAAAGGCTTTTAAGGAGGCTGAGAAGAATGCCCCATCCATTATATTTATTAATGAGATATTACAGAGATTTTTCAATGGGCTTGCAAGTATTCTATTAGAGAAAATATTGAGAAGGTGAGTTTCAATTGTGGCGGCTTTTGCAAACTAGATTTGGTTATGAATTTCTTAATGGTTTTTTTTGAATTGGTTTGTTAGAATTTTACATTTTTTGATTCAATTTTCCTTAACTTGTATCTTATTATTTCAATTTGTCATGTTCTCTTTCATCTGCACTTTTATAGGATAATATTGAACATGAAAGAAAAAGAAGTGAGAACCCTGAGGCAATGGATGAGGATGATAGTGATGAGGTAGCTAAAATAAAGGCTACTCATTTTGAGGAGTCAATGAAATATGCCTGAAGAAGTGTCAGTGATGCTAATATTCAGAAGTGTCAAGCCTTTGCACAAACACTAGAGCAATCTCAAGGCTTTGGTTCTGAATTTTGATTTCTTGGTCCTTCGAATGTATTTTCTACAACAGATAATAAAGATGACGATGACTTATATAGTTAGGAAACCTAGTACACAATTATCATTTTAATGAAGTGAAAAATGTGTCTATTCTAGTAGGGACCTTCCACTAACAAATAGCCAATGCTATTCAATTTGGCTCCAGCTTTTTCTTGTATGAGTTTTATCTGTTCATATGTTTGAAACTTTATTTAGTTTATCAGCCCTTTAGCCGAGGACTTACTAACTTGTAAGTCTTTAGAGAAATATTAACTGTGGAAAGGAAATTTAGCTATGGAAAATTTTTCTCAAGTGGTAGATAATGCTAGGAAAACCTTTCTTTTTAAAAAAAAATCCTGCTGGAAAATATTCTATATACTAAATCAATTCTACAACAAAGAAAGTCTAGTTCAACTAATTATGACTAGTGATTTGTGAATTGGTAGAGCTTCCTCTTAGATGCCCACAACTCTTCAAATCTATTGGTGTGAAGCCCCCAAAGGGTATTCTTCTCTATGGGCCTCCTGGCTCTAGGAAAACTTTAATTGCTAGGGCAGTGGCAAATGAAACCAGTGCCTTCTTTTTCTGTATCAATGGACTTGAGATCATGTCAAAATTGGTTGGAGAAAGTGAAAGAAATCTCTGAAAGGCTTTCGAGGAGTCTGAGAAGAATGCCATGTCCATTATATTTATTGATGAGATATTATAGATATTTTTCAGCGGGCTCTAGTAATCGATCTGCTCTGCTTTGCGTGAAACTATGGGTTTTTTCATTTTGTTTGAACTATTTAAGAGATAGGCTCTGACTGGTGATGTATAATTGGTTTTCATGTTTGCAGCATGGAAGCAGTGTTGGGATGTTGGTGGTGTTGTGGACAAATTCCTTAACTAGTTGTTGACAGAGATGGATGGTATGACAACCAAGAAAATAGTTTTCATTATACCTTCTTGGCCAAACAATAGTATCAGAAACCTAGAGCAATGGACTGCCTATTTCAAGATTGGACACCCCAAATGATTCCTAAATGCATTATTAGGTCTCACTTAATTATCAACCAGGGATGTAAACTTGGAATGGCATTTGCAAAGTATATATTTCAAACCTTCTCTTTCTAAGTCTATCTAAGGAATTCAAATGCTTATGCTTCAGGAAAACTATACTAAAACTGGTAAGAAAATGTATTCCAATCAAAGCAAGAAATTGTAATTAGGAACTACTCCAACTGACTATGCTAAAGGAATAGGCTACTAATTCTGATATCAGTAGCTATAGGAACAATAGAGTTCTAATACATATAAATGAACAGGAAAATGAACTCTACACTAACAGAACAATTCACTCATCAAGTGGGCCCCCTTGAATGAGTGAATGAGAAGTACAATCAAGATGAAAGATGCAAACTTGAACTGAACATTCTATTCATCCATAAAATGATTACACTTGATTGAAATAGTATGCAAGAGTTCTATTAAAAACCAGTTTGTTTGACTAACTCCAAAAGAGTCACAATAGTCGATTATTTAAAAGGAAGCTACAACTATCTACTAAATCTATGATCACTTCATAAAAGAGGATTGGTTACAACTCATAAAGTTTCACAACAAAAACATTATTGACCATGAATAATACCAGAATATAGCGCACACTAAATTTGTGTGTTGCATGCAACAAAAAGTATTGACTTGCTTGTGAAGATTCTGCAATCTACGATTGGCTTTGATGACTCCCATGCTAGTATGCTGGTCCTTGAATATCCACAATCAACTCCTGCAAAAAAATCAATGCACACATATCCAACCATATACATATATATCCACATCATCAATATTAGGAAAAGGTGTAAGTCTTAATTATCACTCTTGCAAATCCTACGGCTACATGAGGTAACTACCCAAAACATAGCTTAGGCAAGGAAACATCCATTAACATGAATAGCTATTATATTCACCATTCCTGTCCATGAATTTAAGTAGATATTATGTCTTTAGAAGTATCCACATTTCCATCTTATGTTCACACACACATATATAACATATACATAGAAACCATAAGTTCATATGCTTAAAACCATAAATTCATGTCTATGTGCAATCAACTTGTTCTAGAAAGAGGATAAAAAGTAGTGAGAAAGATGGCTATTTTAGAAGCTCATCATTCCCCCCAACTAAACTATTGCTAGTCCCTAGCAATCATGAAGTTTTGAATCTTGGCACAGACCCTCAAATCACTAGTTGTTCTCTACCCAAACTCATCATGAACATAATCAAAGTATCCATGAGTCTCTTTGAGTCTTTCCCAACACTAGACTTTAGAGGCCATGTCATAATCTATTGCACTATCATTCATCACCAGCAATGGCCATAGGAAGAGTGGAGGTTGAAACGTTAATGGAAACCAAAGGTTAAGGAGTGTCCTTCCCAACATAATGTACCATAGAACTCTTCTTGTGGTAAGGGTTAGATTCTGTGGTGAGTGAGGTTCCATTGTCTTTAGATCATGTGACATCCTTATCCACCTCTGCCTGGAGGCACTAATTGCTATGACAACATCTTGTGAGGAATGCTGGTCCCAGTCTGCAAAAGCTTGTTCTCACACTGGATAGATCTTATTAGCTCCACTAGTGTTTGTTGTGATAGAAAGCTAGTCAAAATATGTCTACCTGGAGTGCTGAACTTCAAGCCTCATCATCAAAGGAGCTGACATTTCTTTACCTCTATATGGTGCAACCTGGTGTTCTCTACTCATCTTGTTTTGCATCCATGACATAACTACTCTTAAATATACATCCCCTCCATAGAGGAGTGAATTCCACTCTTTGTCATTAGGAACTACTAGGTTATGTAAGTACAATTCACACAATAGGTTTTTCAAAGTCATTGGGGCAGATTGAAAGGCATAGTAAAATTCATAGGGATTTGATATGGAAGGATTGAGGCCTTCTACAATTATTGTTAATTTGAAATTAACAAGTTTCTCTTTAAGGAATAATGCATACACTAGAGATGGTGATCTACATTCCATCAGCTCTAAAATTAGCCCTGTAATCTGATCAATCCTCCATTTCAATATCTCAATCTCATCTGATTTCTGCTCCAACTGATAATTTTGTTCACTAATGACTCGTTTCAATTTTTCCTTTTCTAAATTCCATTGTGTCTTTTCCCATAACAACTATTGGTATAAATTTATCCCTGTAGTAAGGGGTGTATACAAATTTGGTGGGGGTAAAGGTTCTTGATTGAGTATGTCCACCCATCCAGATGGAAAGTGAGGAGTTTTAATTGTTTTCTTTGGTGCAGAGGACTTCCCCTTCCATAAAACAATTGTCTTTATTACATTGGTTTCCTCACTAACATCAGCTGCCACCTTAGCCAGCATTTCTAACCTATCATGACTGCTCTACTGGGGTACTTCTTCAATAATTTTATCCCTAAAGTCAGGAATTTCTTCTGAATTCATACTAATGTCCAGCCCAGAAAAATTATCTAAGAATTCCTCCATGTCCTCAGAGTCCTTGTCACTATCAATCAGTATGTAGTTAACTCCAGGATTAACCTCTATTTCTAGACTCTTCTCTCTTAATATAGTGTCACTGGTTGGAGGTTGATGAAACAATTCCTCAGAAGAGGAATTTTTTAAAGAATCATTTTCTATAGATTCAGAAGACTCAATGTTAATAATAGGAATAGAAGCTTTAGAATCTTTCTCAGAAAGCATTCTACTTCTCCTCATAGGGGGTATGGATGAGCTCGAAGGACTCTTCCATTTTTTTCTCTTAGTGACTACCTCCTCTGCCACTGCTTCAGGGGGGTTCTTAGAATTCTCTTCTCTAGGGGAATGTAGGGTTTCTTCCATATTATCAGTATTATCACTAGGCTAAAGTTCTAATATTTCCTCTTCTGGCTCAGTTGTTTTACCCTTATCTTTCCTAGATGTAGACCTAGTCCTTACGGACGGTGAAGATTCAAGAATATTGGGAGCTTTCATACTTTTTTTTTCTTCCTCTGAGAAGTAGAGGCTCCAACACTAAAAATTATTTTTCTAGGTGACCTAGAAATGGAAGGAGAGGCTTCAACATCATTCTCAATTCTTTGAACAATTTTGCAAACCCCAGAAGATGTTTTCTCTCTCCAACCAACACCATGACCTCTAGAGCCGACTACTCTAGGTTCAACCTCATTCATTTGCAAAAATTCTTCCCATGTCCCAACCTTTTGTCTATTCAATTCCCTTTCTACAATTAATTTTATTAAGCAATGATGTGAAATAGACTGGTTACTTCTTTACTAGACTAATAAAGCTTTCTTTTTTACAATTTTAAATAGGAAGCTGGGAAGATTTACTGGTCTTTTGTCATGTCGAAGATGATGAGAATTTTGAAATGCAAAGCATGCAAGTACTTGTAGCATCCCTTGCAGGTGAAGTACTAAATAAAAAATGCAGCTAGCTGAATGAACTCCAGAGGCAAAGATAATTGCCAAGTTCCTTGCTTCCTGTCGATATCTAACTGAGGATCACTGTGCAAAGTGAGCTGTGCTCTCACAATGCAAGTCAAAATCTTTCACCCATTGTTCACCTTCTTGAGGTAAAATAGTCACTTCAGCTACTACATCTTCTTTGAATTCAATCTTCAAGCCTTTGACTTCTGCAAACCCATCCTTCAAGGTAGATAAAAATTACAGAGCAACTTCCTCATTAAACCCTTTAAGGCTTAAACAATAATCCAGCCATCCTCTCCTTCTAAACATTTCACAAGTGGACGCATCATTTAGCAAAACCCTGTGGTCCACTAATTCATGCCTTTGAAGGTCACCTCCCATTGCTACTCTCAAACAAATTTTGAATTTGTAGAACTAAAATTCTCATAGAGTTTGACAATGGCAAGTCACAGACCTCAATGCATTATGAAACAAAATGTTGCAGAAGAAAAGACTGCGTACAAACTGCAACTTGATTCATAGAATTAAAGATTTTTGCATGAAATCTAATGATATAATTTTTGCATAACATCTCATAAAAGCTCGCACGTGCCAAGGCTACCACCCTAAACACGTCGTAGCATATCATTAGGAATCAAGATTAGATTTTAATATCTTTAATTCACTTCAAATGTGATGATGCAATCACAAAAGGATAGATCATCAAGTCATGTCACAGACATAATTCAAAGACACGAACTTTAATTTTACATGCTAATTTGAAATTTTGAAAATAGAATAATATCCCCTCCCCAACTAAGTAATGGCATGGGTCCCACCAAGCCAGGTTAAGCAAGAGTGAAAAATTAAAATGACACAAAATCCTAAAAATTAATGAATAAAAATAATATATGTACGAGTATATGTGGCACGAACCTAGAGGCATTGTAGGAAGAGTTGTTCAAATAACTGCACCTACATATTTGAAGTGATGGGATGGGGTGGATGGGTGGAAAAGAGAGAAGGTGAGATGAAAAATTATTATGGAGAAAGTATTCCATGAAATGTGAAATATTTATTATGGTGGTCTTGAATGGAATCAAGAATCGGTAGAATCCTAGGTGGAAGACCCAAATTCTTCGGCTACAGGATCACTTGCTTTAGTTGTGCTCTAGAACTACTTCAGGAACTCATCACAACTAATAGGTTTGTGGTAAAGTTTTAGGTGATGCCCATTAACAAGTAACTTGAATTTAACAGGATCAATGGTTGAAAGTTGTACTGCTCCATTGTCAAATATTGATATGATCTCATAAGGCCCAAGCCATCTGGTATGAAATTTCCCTAGTGTGTGTTGGTATTTGGAATCATATAACAGTGCCCAATCTCCAACAGAAAATGTCTTATCACGAATGAACTTATCATGCCATTTTTTTCTTTGCTGTTGTATCAACTCTGTATTGTGGAGATCAGACTTCCTATATTCATCCAATCCATTTAATTGCAGTAACTTGTCTTGTTGTACTTTGGTGATATCTATATCCAGATCTAAAGTGGTGCGAAGTGTTTTATGTTGGAACTCAATCGGCATAGAGATGGATTTTCCATATACCAACTCAAAAGGTGTAAACCCTATGGTGGTTTTCCATGTGGTGTGGTAAACCCATATGGCTTCAAGAAGGTGGGTAGCCCAATCCTTTTTATGCACAGCTACTGTTTTAGTGAGAATGGATTCGATCTCTCAATTTGTG
This sequence comes from Chamaecyparis obtusa, assembly GCA_027943335.1. Lineage (NCBI taxonomy): Eukaryota > Viridiplantae > Streptophyta > Pinopsida > Cupressales > Cupressaceae > Chamaecyparis > Chamaecyparis obtusa. The sequence continues at coordinate 4,856,642 of BSBK01001728.1, read as the reverse complement.
ATTTTAGCCTAGCCATTGGCCTGAGGATGGTAGGGTGAAGATTTTCCATGATGCACCATGTACTCCTGCATCAAATCTATGATAAGGTTAGAGGTGAATTGTGCCCCTTAATCTGTGACAATTTCCCTTGGTACTCCAAATCTGGTGAATATGCATTCATAAAGAAACTCAGCAACTTTGTGATCTCTGGCATGTCTCATAGCTTAGGCTTCAACCCATTTTGTTGCATAATTAGTACATACTAAGATGTAAGACTTCCCATGAGAAGAGGGCTCAATAGGTCCAACGAAGTCAATACCCCACTTGTCAAAGGGTGTGACAACTACCTGCAGCTATAGGGGCATTTCATCAATCTTTGTAGGATGTCCCATATGTTGGCACCTATCACAGTGCCAAGTATGTGTTGATGCATCCTTATGCAAAGTAGGCCAGTAGTACCCAGTTGTCAAGATTTTGTAGGCTGTCCTCTTTGCAGCAAAATGTCCTCCACATGGCTCATCATGGCATGCCTGAAGGATGTCATAAGTTTCATCCTCTTGAATGCATCACCTTGTGACCTGGTCTGGTCCTGTATAAAACATGAAGCCTGATATCCAAGAGAAGTTAAAACTCTTCTCAACTAACAGATGATGCTGTTTAGGAGAAAAGTGAGGTGGCTTTCTCCCTATAGCAAGGTAGTTGGCTAATTCTGCATACCATGGATTAAAATAATCAATAGAAAACAAGTGCTCATCAAGGAAGCTATCATCAATTATTGCAGGATCATTTGGCACTTGTAGTCGTGACAAGAAATCAGCCACTACATTAGCCTTTCCTAGTTTGTCTATGATCTTTACATCAAATTCCTGCATGAGGAGTAACCAGCATGCTAATCTACCACTAATGGTAGGTTTATTCATTAAGTACTTGATAGCTGAATGATCAGTATAAAAAAATACTTCATAGCTTATGATGTAGTGCCTAAATTTGTTTAGTGCATAAACAACTGCTAACAACTCTTTTTCAATAACAGTATAGTTTAATTCTACTCCTTGCAAATTGTTACTAATATATTAAATTGCATGTTTAATAATACCTTCCTTTTGTCTCAGAACTACTCCAATAGCATAGTCAGATGCATCTATGTGGATATGGAATGGAAGCTTCCAATCAAGTCCTCTGAGAAAAGGTGTTTTTGTTAGAACATCTTTCAACTTCTGGAATGATGCTTCACATTCCTTTGTCCATGCAAATTCAGTTTCTTTCTTCAACAAATTATATAATGGTGCTGCAAGTTGGCTAAAGTCTTTTATGAACCTTCTGTAGTAACCATCATGGTCAAGGAAACTTCTGACATCCTTCTGCTTAACCGGTGTGGGGAGTGTGTTTACAACTGCAATTTTTGCAGGGTCAACCTAAATTCCAAAAGATGAAATGTAGTGTCCTAAGACTACTCCCTCCTCCATCATCATATAGCACTTCTCATTGTTAAGAGAGAGATTATAATCTTGACATCTCTTAAGAACCTTTTCCAAGTTAGCTTGTGCTTCTTCAAATGTGGTTCCATGAGTTGTAAATTTGTCCATATAGATTTCAACACAATTAGCAGCAATGTCAGAGAAAATACCCAACACTACTCTTTGGAAAGTAGCAAGGGCATTACACAATCCAAATGGCAAGACTGAATAAGAAAAGGTTCCCCAAGGGCAGGTAAACATTGTCTTGTCCTAGTCTTCTAGTGATATTTGTATCTGATTATACCCATTGAAGCCATCTAGAAATGAAAAGTACTTTTTACCCACAAGATTATCAAGAACTTGGTCAATGAAAGGTAGTGGAAAGTGATCCTTCTTAGTGGCTTTGTTAAGTTCTCTGTAGTCAACACAAACTCTCCACTTTCCTCCTTTCTTTGGAACAATTACAAGAGGAGAAACCCACTGACTATCAAAAATAGGATAAATGAAACCTGCACTAAGAAGCTTCTGCAACTCAGTCTTAACTATGTCTCTTAAGGCAGGGTTAATTCTTCTTTGAGCTTGCCTTACTGGCTTGTATTTTGGGCTTATATATATTCTATGAGTATAGAGTTTGGGATCTATCCATTTCACATCAATGTAATCCCATGCAAAGCTTGGTGACTATCCTGTAAAAGCTTGAGAAGACTAGACATCTGAGATTCAGTGAGGTTTTTATTAACATTCAGCTCCTTTCCTGAAATAATTTCAACTCTCTTAACTATTTCTAACATCTAGACTTCTGCTATGGATGGAGACTTTATCTCATGGGGTAGCAAGGTGTGAAGATAATCAAGTGATGCAAGAAGTTGAGATGTGGTTTGCTTGGGCAATATTGTTTGAAGGGAACAATTTGGATCATCAGAAGATGACTCCTCAGAACCATATTGGTTGGTAAGGATTGCTTCTAGTATATCATCTTCTTCTTGTGATACCATGAATGGATTTCTTTCAATGACCATGAGTTTTTTCATAAATTTTACTTCAAGGGCAGCATCTCCTAAGTCTGGCCAGACAATTTGATCAAGTTCACTTTGGGGTTTTGCTGGAGAATACAGAGTTAACTTCTTGGTATTTATTCCATCTGATATGGTCATCTTCCTTGAACGACATGCAATGCAAGCATCAGCCATGGCTAACCAAGGTCATCCTAGGATTAATGGATATCCTCCTCGGGTGGCTTTGGGTAACAAGACTATGAAATCGGAAGGGTAATATAAGGAATCCAAAGTAACAACAATATCCTCAACTATACCATCAGGCTTGATTGTGGAATTATCAGCTAACTGCAATATTGTTGGTGTGTCCCGCAAACCAATGATACTAAGTTTCAGCAGAACTTCCCTAGTCATAACATTAATTGATGCTCCCAAGTCAATGAGAACATTCTAAATTTGGGTACCATTAATGTAAATGGTTACAACTAGACTTCCTGGATCTAAATACTTAGGCATGACAACTTTTCTTAGCATGAGATCAGAGAGTTGGCCTAAGACATGGACAGTATCAGGGTCTTTCTTTTTCCTTCCAGGTTGTTTGATATAGGCTTCTTTAATTTCTTTGGTATAGACTAGAATTTCTTTAAGGGCATCCAACAAGGGAATCTGTACTATCATTTGCTTGAGCTGATCAATCAAATCAGTGGCCACAAGATTTTCTTTTGGAGGAATGACTTGAGACAATCTTTGTGGATAAGGAGGATTCTTAGGAACTTGTGTAGTTTGAAGAACAAGTGGAACATCAACAGGCTGGTTCACAAGTATGTCCTCAGCATCAACAACTTTAGTTATTATTGGCTCCTTGGGTGTAGGCAGTGTAGTTCCTGATCTAAGATGGATATCATTTATGTGGAAGGAATAAGTGTGTTGTTTATTATTAGGATTTGGAGTTGGTTGAGTAGGAAGTTGAGTTGGCTTTTGAGGGTTGCTATTTGCTATAGGAGGTGGCAGCTTAATAGCTTGCTGCTGAGGTGGGGGCATTATTGCTTGTTGTTGATTAGGCTAATTGGGTCCCCACTAAGGTTGTGGTTTCCAGTTACCATGAGGTGGCCATTGGCTATTCTGTTGTAGCTACTGATAGGAATTATATTGTTGTTGGTATGGGTTAAATGGTGGTTTCTGCGGATAAACTTGGTTATAGTATGGTTGTTGATTGGACCAGTTGTGATTCCAATTCTGACCCTGAGGAGTAGAATTTTGGGGGTTTTGGTTTGACCAATAGCTATTATTACTATAACAAAAATTATTCAGTGGGTCCAGAGGCATACCTTGTCTCTGAGCCCATGGATGCCTTTGAGCAACATAGAAAACTTCTCCATTCTCCTCATCTATGGCTTTGAATTCGGTGGGCATTGAGTTAATGTCCATAGATGCAATTGTCTTACATTTGTAGTTTCTCTTCTTCTCTCTGCAATGAGAACAAAACTTAGCAAGCATAGCATCTGACTCTTCCTTCTTCCTCCTCACTTACATACTATCTAGCTGAGTGGTGACATCATTAATGATGTCTTTCTTGAAGTCAAATAAAAAATTAGACAACTCCACTTTGGATACTCCTGAACCACCATTGGAATTATACCGTAGGTCTCTAAGTCCCCTACCCTTCTTCAAAGTGGACCTTGAATAATTTTGACATATATTCTTTATGTCAACCCAACCTTTTTTTGTGATATCTCCTCCTGTCATTAGGTCTAGAGCCTCAATACTTCCATCATTCATACCTTTTAGGAAGAGGTGTTTCTGAGATGCCTCATTTAGCTAGTGTTGTGTATTACACTATAGGTTGAACATAAATCTAGACACATAATCCTCCAAGGTTTCATCCTCCCTCTGAGATATTTTAAAAATGTCATCACCTTTCAAATCTTGACCTCTACAGTACTCTTTGTACTTCAAAAGAAACATCGTGCACATGGCATTCCAATCTGCTATAGCATTAGCACCTAACCCCATGAACCATCTCAAAGAAGCTTCTTTTAGAGTTGATGGAAACAACTTCAGCTTGTGGGCATCAGTGGTATAGTCATAACTCCGACAAAGAATATCAAATTCAAAGAGAAAGGTCTTAGGGTCCTCTGTAAGGAGGCCATAAAATTTGGGAAGCACAACAGTAGGTATATTCTTCAAATGTTGGTTACCTTGCTATTGAGGTATAGGAAAAGGAAAGGGACCCTGAGTAGCCATTCTGGGAGGAGGACCTGGTGGTGGTGGCTGATATATAATAATAGCAAGCAGGTTATCTTGGTATTCAGGTTCAGCAAATAGGTCTTTCAAATGCAATGATTCCTCAGATGATGAAGAGGATATGTGTTCTTGAGCATCAACAAATGGATTTTCAAAGGGTTCTTCTTCTTCATTCTCACTTTGAGGTTATTTAACTTGAGGATTAAATAAATCAAATGGTTCTCCTTGGTAGTTATGGGGAAGAAATCTCCCAAGGTGATCTCTCCTTCTATGCATAAAAATACTTACTTAAGTACTAGATTAAAACCAAGACTACAACTACAAGGATAAGTTTGAATTAACACCATCCCCGGCAGTGGCACCAAAAATGCTTGGCCAAACAATAGTATCAGAAACCTAGAGCAATGGACTACCTATTTCAGGATTGGACACCCCAAATGATTCCTAAATGCATTATTTGGTCTCATTTAATTATCAACCAGGGACATAAACTTGGAATGGCATTTGCAAATTATATGCTTCAAACCTTCTCGTTCTAAGTCTATCTAAGGAATTCAAATGCTTATGCTTCAAGAAAACTATACTAAAACTGGTAAGAAAATGTATTCTAATCAAAGCAGGTGTCATGCCCATAAAAACTTAGTCTAAAAACACACTATTTTTTTAAAAGGGGTAATAAATCCAAGTTATGTTGCGGGTTAACAGGTGTCCAAGTCAAAAGATTAAAAAAAAAGTCTGAATACAATATCTTCTACAAACGTTGGCTTCCAAAAGTTACTAGCTGAAAAGGTTCTAACGAGGGTTTCTATCTAGGTAGTGTAGTTGTAACCGAGTTTCAAAGGGGTTAGGATGAATGAATCTTAATTTACATACGGTGATGTCTACAAGGTTTATTTAAAATTCTCTAATAGATTAACAAATCACTAACTTGTTTTATTAGAATGATCCTTTGCTAAAATGAATTAATTAAAATTAAACTAAACAAGATTAGATCACCTTACTAGTTACATCTAGAATACAATCTAGAAAAGTCAAATTATCATAATTTATTTTAATTACGATACTAAGTAGAATTCAATAAAAGGAGGTTTCGTTAATTAAATTAATGAACAATTCGTGAAGCGTTAATTTATTAATCATATAGATTATAAAAGAATAAAAGAATATTACCTAAAATATTTATTAAATGATATCCTTATATATATTGATTAATAATTTTTGATATATATAAATTGAATATAAATCTAAATTAAATAATCAATTTAATAAATGATTATAATTAAATAAGACACATTAATTAATTAATAAATTATAAAATGTTAATTAATAATATATATAATTAATAATATATATAATTAATAATTATAATTAAATAATATATATATTAATTAATTAATAAATATAATATATTAATTAATTAATATAATTATTAATTAATTAATAAACTATAATATATTAGTTAATAATATATATATTATGTAATTAATAATTATAATCAAATTATAATAAACAATACTTAATAAATAAATAAAAATGAACAATATATTATAAAGTAGCTACCCCTAGCTAAACACCTATCTCCCTATATCTTCCCTAAGCTCCCTACCTAAACCACCTACCAACCTACCCTAGCTAAACACACATTCCCCCTCCTAGGCTCACGTGCCAAGAGAGGGGACAAACGTTTCCCTCAAGACTAAGGGTGCGCAATTTAAGGGACGAGGAATTGCAAGCATTTGGGTCAAGGTTGGAGGGGCCCACCAAGCTCCTAAGGTCTTGTCTCAAAAGAAATTCAGCCAACAATGGGGTAACGTGAGTGCCATAAGTGGGGAGATTGAGGGGAGTATGGGTGTTGGGTCCCACCCCATACCAAACACAATGCCTAAGGAAAAGCTCACGTAGGGGTAGTATTTAAGAGCTTTTCAAAGGAGAAGAAACATAATGAAATTCATGTTAACAAGTACACTTTGAAGGAAAGTGTTTTGGGCAAAAAGAAACATAAATTTTAAATGCCAAGACTGATCTCCTCATTCTTTGCGCATTTTTTTTTTTGGGGGGGGGGGGGGAGTAATGAAAAAGTGTGGGGATTAATATATTTATTATTATTTTATTTGTTTTGAATACGAGTTAACAGTTTTTATATTATTAAATTGACTATGGCAAGGAAATGTATGGGAATTATTTTTCCATACATTTTCCAAAGATCTGTAGGTTTCCATTTGCCATTTCCTTAGTTTTTTTTTTTACTAGTTGTGTTGCATTTGATTTTCTTCTACTCACTTGAATTAAATTTGATGATTTAGTTTACTAATAAGAGATATAGTTGATCACAAATTGACTTAATTTTTAACCTTATAGTTTCCTATAGAATGCTTTAAAGCTCTAAATTTTTATTCATGTTTGCAACTAAACTATTGGTTTATCCTCCAAAATAACATAACAAGTTATCAATTTATTTTGCAAAGCTAGAAGGTGAGAATAGAGATTTATTCATTACTTGAATTCAAATAACAATTTCATAAAATGATCCTAATTCAAGATTTATAAGATTTGATAACTCTCTTTTCCTTATATAAGTTTTCACATTTCTATTACAAATTAAATGCTATTTAACAATGAGGTAAAACTACTCTACATTCTTCATCATAAGCTATCAAATCCATTATATTGCAATGAAATGAAAACTCATTTTCCATTATATCAATGAATTCATGATACAATAACAAGTTCATAGCCTTCCTAAAAATTTGATCACATCTTGAATACACATTAAATCTTCATTTGAGCATCATTTCATATTAACAAAAATATAACTATCAATAAGATATTCATACATCTCCTCACAACTTATAGCAACCACACTTGATACAAACACAAGACTCGGAGTAATAACTCCATTACAAAATACAATAAACTCATGGATATCCCAAGATATCCTTACAAAGTCTTAATACACAAAACAAGAGTGACACAACTCAAGATATGAAAACACCATCAAATTTCTTCAAGAGTCCTTCTTCAACATGAAGGCATCATTGGCTTCCATAACCTACAAATAAACAAAATATAGGCCAAGGAGTTCTCACCTCCCAACCTAGGCTTCTATGAAGCTACCCCCGAGCTAGGGGAACCATCACAAGACAAGGAGAACACGCATACAATCCTACAACACAACATCATAATAGAAAAAATTACAAGAAAACTCCCTTCCAAGGTTATCACAAAGAGTCAAGAAAAATGACTCAAATAGGGTGAAGGTGGAACCAAATCCAAGAGGAGAAGGCACATCTCTTGATGAGAGCTAAGCCATCACTTGGCTTCCTCATCAAATATCTTTCTCCACAAACACAATCCCACAAACTCCTTATGACCCCCAAAATATAAAACATAAAATAGAGATGGCTACATGGAGCCCATACATCCATGTTCATCCCTCTCCTATCCAAGGAGAGACTCTACACTCTTGAATATCCCAACAAAACCTTCACCCTCAAGGCTACTCTTCCCTCTCAAGGGTGAGTATGGCCTTGAGTACTCCCTCAACAAAACAATACATCACATAAAAGAAATAAAAATTCAAGAACAACAAAGAAACTTCACATTTACAATACAAGAATCATGCTCAACGACAAGCTCATGATTCTCATAACATATATAATAAAACTACATTTTCACAACACAAGAACATAAAACTACAACAACTAAAGAATCTCAAAACCTCCATTATCACAATAACATCAAGCTCACATACAATACAAGAGGAATAACATCTACATTTTGCATACAAGGAAAGTAACATTCAAGAGAGTTCATCCTCTCAACATGAACAAAGAAACTAAAATAACTAAGTGAAGAATGCCACCAACCTTGACCCAAGCTAATGGAAGATAGTTGATAAAGAGCTATCCACTTTCCAAGGTTCTCCAAACTAGCTGAGTCTCCAAAACTGGAGAGTGGGTGTCAAACCAATACCTTTCCCAAAACTCCTACTAAAAGAGATTTTCACCAAACCCTCATTAATAGGTATGGCTCATGGAGATCTTCCATCCCTCCTTGTCTCCATAAATGAGATGGAGACCAAGAATGGGGAAAGAGGTATGGGCTTGACCTCATTTTCCATCCCTTCATTTTCGAAATTTTCTTTGAGGGGTACTTTTCAAGGTCCATAAATGAGTTATGGGCTTAATTTTGACAAAAATTAAACTCCCATACCAAGGTACATCAAGTGGGGTGGCTAAAAAAGACCCTAATTACACCCTAAGGGCTCATTTAACCTCCCTAAACTGTACTTGAAGTTTGATTTCGGGTTCAATATGATATGACCTTCTCTAAGGCTTCCTAACCAAGGTTTTACAAGGAAAACCTAAAGGTGGTACCATCCTAGATTGATGACATCAAATCCCAAGTGGACATGTCATGGCCTTAAGCACATACACATGTGTCAAGTGACACAACAAAAAGAGACATGTCACAAGCCATGTGGCATATCCACTTGGGCATTCACACAAAAACACATTTACAATTAATAAATAAATCAACACATTCATGCATCATACTTTTACAAAATAAATATATTACAACGAGGTTATTGGCTTCTCACTAGAAGTAACCTTGGTTCAAACGGATTTAACATTAGTCTTTTTTATGATTCCTTGAATTTACCATGGCCTATTTCCCTACACACTCAAGTCCAATATCAGTAGTCCAAGGAAATAAAACATGTAATTTTATAACATTAATAATCAAATAATTCTCAATTAATCAATCATAATTTAAGTCAAAGTTTTCACAAGGCATAATCATTCACTTATAAGTAACATAAATCTCATCATGAATATATTTAATTCATCACTAAATTAACTTGAAATATAAACATTACATACATATAAAATTTGATTTGCAATTAAACTTCATCACCATAATCAATCATAAAATAGAATTAAAAACACAAATGTAAGTTTCAATTGATGACTCAGTATTCATTATCCAAATCATAATGTAATGTTCATCAAACTACTAAAGTGATAAGACCACAACATAGAGTATCGGTAAAATCCATAACATCAAAATATAATTATAAAATATGTCTATCTCATATGCAGAACTGAATGGCTATGATAGGCTCGGGGTGAGGCCTCACAGCAGGAAATCACAATTAGGAACTACTCCAACTAACTGTGCTGCAAGAATAGGCTACTAATTCTGATATCAGTAGCTACAGGAACAACCAAGTTCTAATACATATAAATGAACAGGAAAATGAACTCTACACTAACAGAACAATTCACTCATCAAGTGGGCCCCCTTGAATGAGTGAATGAGAAGTACAATCAAGATGAAAGATGCAAACTTGAACTGAACATTCTATTCATCCATAAAATGATTACACTTGATTGAAACAGTATGCAAGAGTTCTATTAAAAACCAGTTTGTTCGACTAACTCCAAAAGAGTCACAATAGTCAATTATTTAAAAGGAAGCTACAACTATCTCCTAAATCTATGATCACTTCATAAATGAGGATCGGTTACAACTCATAAAGTTTCACAACAGAAACATTATTGACCATGAATAATACTAGAATATAGCGCACACTAAATTTGCGCATTACATGCAACATAAAGTATTGACTTGCTTGCGAAGATTCTGCAATCTACAGTTGGCTTTGATGACTCCCGTGCCAGTATGTTGGTCCTTGAATATCCATAGTCAACTCCTGCAAAACAATCAATGCGCACATATCCAACCATATACATATATATCCACATCATCAATATTAGTAAAAGGTGTAAGTCTTAATTATCACTCTTGCAAATCCTACGACTACAAGAGGTAACTACCCAAAACATAGCTTAGGCAAGGAAACATCCATTAACATGTATAGCTATTATATTCACCATTCTTGTCCATGAATTTAAGAAGATATTATCTCTTTATAAGTATCCACATTTCCATCTTATGTTCACACACACATATAACATATACATAGAAACCATAAGTTCATATGCTTAAAACCATAAATTCATGTCTATGTCCAATCAACTTGTTCTAGAAAGAGGATAAAAAATAGTGAGAAAGATGGCTATTTTAGAAGCCCATCAATACCTAATGGCATTGGCCTGGTATACCCAAGGATTCAATGGAGTCGATATTACAAAGATTTTCCAGCGGGCTTGCAAGTATGCTATTAGAAAAAATATTGAGAAGGTGAGTTTCAATTGTGGCGGCTTTTGCAAACTAGATTTGGTTATGAATTTCTTAATGGTTTTTTTTGAACTAGTTTGTTAGAATTTTACATTTTTTGATTCAATTTTCCTCAACTTGTATCTTATTAATTCAATTTGTCATGTTCTCTTTCCTCTGTACTTTTACAGGATATTGTATGTGAAAGAAAAAGAAGTGAGAACCCCGAGGCAATGGATGAGGATGATAGTGATGAGGTAGCTGAAATAAAGGCTGCTCATTTTGAGGAGTCAATGAAATATGCCTGAAAAGTGTCAGTGATGTATTTGCTTATGTTGTTGCTTTGATTGTATTTGCTAAGATGATTTCCCCGGCCAAGATGATGTGCATCCATTTTATGGAGATCTACTAAATTTTTTATATGATAAAGATCACTACAGTTGGCCCTCAGCCAGATCAATATTGCTCGCAATCTCATTGCCAAACTGGCCAAAGACTATGTTAGGCTGATACAATATGGGGATTCTCTTTACCACTACAAATCTTTGAAGGTTGGTGCACTTGGATGGATATGTACCATTGTTAAGAGAATTGGACCGAGTTTGGCTTACCTCAAACAAGTGAGGCAGGATATGGTTATGTTCTTTTTTCTATCTATCTAGTTTTCACTACCTATCATTCCTTGGGATATCTTGCAAGGGTTCTATAAATTGATGGTCTATATTTTGGTTGGTGTCTTGTATGGGCCTATGAACTTTTTTATCTTGTCTTTTTTTTCAATCCTACAACTAGATTTTGATATGTGGATTTCTTGTAAGGAACTTTGATACCACCATTTCAGTAGTTCTTCATATGATAGTTTTCTATGCAATCCCCAGTCTAGGCTTTATTTGTACATTTTGTATCTCAATATTAAAATAATTAATTTAGTTAAATAAAGCTTTATGTCCCAAACACAATGACAACTAGGATGTGAATTTAATCTTTCTGACAACTAAAGAGTCAAAAAAGATAAAAGATGGTTCAATATAACCTACAACATTGTCCATGTAAGAGTTGAACTCTAAAATTTATGGTATGAAGACCTACAACTTGTAGCTAAGAATATGATACTGAATAATTATGACTTATTTTAAAAATTTAGAAAAACTTAACCATTTCTGTAGTGATTACTTAAAAAAAAGTATACCTGATTGATGACTCAATATTTGTAACATCTCAAAAAATTTTCCTTTCCACTTCAATATCTTTCCTTGATAATTATTGACCTCCTCAGAACCACTAGAAAAAAATAATGACAATAGAACTTTCTACTTTAGAAAATTGCATCAATACTTAACTTAAACATTACAGTCATGAAGGGTGTAACAAAATCTGATATGCTAATAGACAAACTCATTTTGCACAAAATGGCATTTAGCATGGATTTTGGTTTACATGTGGTACATCAATTCCTTCATCGAATACATTATCTATTACATTTATAATTGTTTATTTAGGTTCCATAGCACTAGCATATACACAAAAAGAATCTATATTAAAAAAAAAACATGGACACTACATATATATATATAAATACCTGTTGAAAAAAAAAGAGGCCACTGAGGACAATTACACAGGTCTCCAGAAACAACATTACCCAACTCTTTCTCTCAAGCCAAAGACTCAGTGTGTTCAATTGCCTAGACTAGTAGTCAATTCTATGTTGAGTATATCTATTAGGCCCTCCTGCAGTTTGAACGAATTAAGAATAGAAGATAGGAACTGATTTAACACTTCACCTACTCAAAAACACAAACCAATGAAATAATCCACATTAGGCCAAGACAGGTTGATGCATTCAATACGAGAATACTTACACAAAATGAAGCCGAATCATGCCAGACAATGACAATGAGAAGTTGACTATTGGCTCTTCTAGTTTTTTATTTGATAGTTGCCTAAAAATAACACATTCAAAATGCACTTATGAGAAAAGACCTAGAATGAATGAAATTGATTAAATAATGAAGGTATGTTAGTTTGAGCTTCACTTGGTTTCAAGAATACTTTAATATTCTCTACTTAACAAGGCCAACCACATGAAGGTGGAAGCTCATCTAGCCTCACCCCCCCTCCCCCTAACATCAATCTAAATTACCCATTAATACATAACAATATTCATTAACATGACATATAATTCAATATTAATACACAACATTCATAGATAATTACTTAAAAAAATGTTCATGGAGTTATTAAGATAGTTTTACTGATATTTTTGTCACAATTTGATGTTCAGGATAGGGGAAAAGCACCTACAACAATAGAGGCAACAGTTGTAGATACAGATGATGATATCCCAAAAATCCCTAATATAATAAATATGGTGAAGAAAAAACTAAAAAGATTCAATGCAAAAATTATTACTATTTTGCATGATGCTACTACCGGCCTCACCGTGATGTCCATGACAAGGTAATTGAGCAAGCAAAAAGTCCTGTAACAAGAACAAATACATATTTTAGTTCATGACATAAAAGAGTATAAAATATAAACCTTTATTGAACTTTTGTTATAACTAAAGATTCATTACTACTTACTTCAAAACAACGTGCTCACGCCATCAATTCATATGTCCTCTTCAGCATCTCCTCAGTTGGATTTGCATCTTCCAAAATAGTAATAATTTTTACATTACTCTTTTTCTTCACCGTATTTATTATATTAGGGATTTGGGATATCCTCATCTGTATCTACAGCTATTGCCTCTATTGTTGTAGGTGCTTTTCCCCTATCTAATATTTATCTTCAGGTGTCCACACTCATTCTATTTCTTGTTGCTAGTGGGTCATAGTCAATGATTGGGAGAGCCCTATTTTGGCACCAGTCATGTAGTACAAGCACTAGAATTGAGTTTTTCAGCATGGCTGGGAAATTTTTGTATATCAACATGTGATAGAGTTTTTTGCCCAAACTCTATCGCATGTTGATATACAAAAATTTCCCAGCCCATGCCAAAAAACTCAATTCTAGTGCTTGTATTGAGACCTTAAATTATTGAGCTTCTCTTTGTTTCGAGAATAGTTTAACATTCTCTACTTAATAGGGCCAACCACGTGAAGGTGGAATCTCATCTGGCCCCTCCTAGGAGCCTCTTATGACCTTTATGACATTTTAAGACTTCTAAGATGTATTCTTAACGATCGTAAATGGTCATAAAGGGTCATAAGGGGCCCTAGGACACAATAGTTGAGAAACATAATTGTAGGCATCATGGTCACATTTTTTTGGAGACAACATAACTGAGTGGTATACCTAGACGATGGAGAGAAACTTCTGCACCTTTAGTTCCAAGTTGTTCTCCATCCCACAGTGTCAACTTGGAATCAAAGGTGCAAAAGTTGCACTCTGTCTGGGTATACAACTCAATTATGATGTCTCCAAAAAAATGTGACCATGATGCCTAAAATTATGTTTGTCAACTCTTGTGAAATCCTCATCACCCTTAGCTGCCATCCTAAGCCCTTCTTCCCTCTCCAGTTCTTCAAGCCTCTACAAGATATTTGGATCAATAAAGTCTGCAACATTGTTTCCATCCATGATCTCAGGAATATCATCTTCTTTCCAGTCTTCATTTGCCAAAATATACCGCTTCTTCAAGCTTTTAGAGTAGTCTCTAGTGGTTGCAAATCAATCTTATTACAAACTAGAATAAGAGGCTTAGTAAGTCTAATTTAATTTGTCTGTGGATTGAGACCTTAAATTATTGAGCTTCTCTTTATTTCAAGAATAGTTTAATTAACATTCTCTACTTAACAGGGCCAACCACGTGAAGGTGGAAGCTCATCTGGCCCCTCCTAGGAGCCTCTTATGACCCTTTACGACATTTTAAGACCTCTAAGATGTATTCTTAGAGGTTGTAAATGGTTGTAAAGGGTCATAAGGGGTCTTGGGACACAATAGCTGAGAAACATAATTGTAGGCATCATGATCAAATTTTTTTGGAGACAATGTAATTGAGTGGTATACCCAAATGATGAAGAGAAACTTATGCTCCTCCAGTTCAAAGTTGACATTGTGGGATCCCAAGACCATAGATAAGGAATAAATTTAGAGAGTGGAGGAGGGCCATAATGACAAAAATAATATAGGACAAACCTCAAGTTAAATGAGGCAACTACAAACATTTTAATAGAATTTTATTATTAAATAATGAAATTTGCATAGACGGAGCTTAGAACACTATAATATGTAAATTTCATTATTTAATAATAAAAATGTATTAAAATGTTTGTAATTGCCTCATTTAACTTGAGGTTCTTCCTGTATTATTTTGGTCATTATGGCCCTCCTCCGCTCTCTAAATTTATTCCTTATCGATGGTCTTTGGATCCCGCAGTGTCAACTTGGAATCGGAGGAGCGGAATTTGCTCTCCATCGTCTAGGTGTACAACTCAATTACGTTATCTCCAAACAATTGTGACCATGATGCCTAAAATTATGTTTGTTAGCTATTGTGAAATCTTTTGCAGTCTGGCCTTTGTTGCTGTTGATGTGTCCTGCAACCTATGAAAACTTTGAAATATGTTACATGATATAGATATAAAGATCACTAATGGGTGGGAGGAGTATCCCCATGGCCTCTATCATGTGGGGGATCCATGTCACCTGCTCTTGTATTTCAAACTTTAGCAAGACTTCATACCATGATGTGTTCATAGATTATGTTCAATGTGTTATTTGCACTTGTATTGGTGGGAAAACTCTTGAAAATGTGCAAAAGAGATTGCATTAAACCATGTTGTTTACATGACACATGTAGTTTACCTCTAGCCTAAATCAGCATTGTGTACAAATCTACGAACAGTGCATGGTATGAAGCCTCACTGAAGCTTGAAAATGATCCATGATCTCAGGAATATCATCTTCTTTCCACTCTTCTTGCCTCTCTTTTCCCATCTCGCAGCTTGGGCATTGCAACATGAATCCTATTTTCCACAACTACTGATAAATCCTTAGGTGTAGTTGAAATTACCAAATGGCCTTCAAAGGTCAAGGAACAAATGGAATAACCAAGAAAACACTATACGTTAAATCATGTGATTGATAGAAGATTGGGGCTCACCCAAGCCATAAACATGAAGAATTATTCTAAAAAAAGATGTAAACCATATATATGCACACTTGAGGCAAAGAGAAGTTACGTCATATCCATATTAAAATATTAGTTACAATATGAAAATACTAAACTAACCAATTCATGTGTTCATCTCTACATATGGTCACAACAAAGATATGCAATTACAATATAGAGAAGGCATCGTAAAAATATAATTTCAGAACTTGCCCTAGCCTGACATGTTTTGCACTCAAATCCTTCATTGCGGATAAGTGGAGATGGGCAGATAGATGTAGATGAGGTGTCATCGACCCAACTAAAGTATCTGCATCCATTATTTCCCTATGATGCCTAATCTACATTAGTTCTTATAATATAATGAATAGGATTTACATTAGAAACATGAAATATATACACATTAGCAACCTTTTTCTATTTGGGTAGCACCAAAATTATCATCCAGGGTTGCTCTATGTCCATGAAGTCTTCAACACACACTGCCCACCACCACATTGACAGTTTGGCACATTGACAAGAGCCATCGAGCCTATATCAATAATGCACCGCACCATCGTTACTACATTTATTACATAAATATTATAACATATAATCATATGATTATAATAATCATACATTCACCACTATTGTTCTATTATAGATTCAAGTACTTAAAAAATGTTTGCAATGAATGGTTTGAACAAAGATGTCATTCTAGGGTAGAAAGGAAAATTTTACTATACCTGAGCTAGAATCAGTCAACTTCAATACTTTCAATACTTTCAAAATTGAATATGAAATAGGGATATAAACAAGAACTATCCACACAGGTTATAGAGACTAAAACCTTGCCATTGATCCATACGAGTATAACACAAAATAGATTTACATAAACCAATTAACTCAAAACACAAACCCTTTTTTGAATAATTTAATTTTAAGTTTGGTTGTGTTAAAAGAACTATGCTGACCTTATTTTGTAGTTGTTTAACATGAGAGTTTGTAGATTAATAGGAGTTCACATTTTTATGGGAATGTATCATTCAATTGATCATTAATGCCCATCTATATCTAGTGAGATGAACATAACTCATGTACCTCATGCTACTGTGTTCTCGATTCCTGATTCCCTTCAGGATCACAATCTTTCTCTAGTTTTAAGCCTACAACTATGTTCCTCCCTTCAATTGGTTATTGGATTTGGGTCAAGGCCATTCTGCATAGAATTCACTATCTTCAAACTAAATCTTCTAACTAACTTTAACCACTCTACCCCAGCACTATCGACTGTCACAAAGACACTCTAATCTAGTTGATCAAGTTAGATTAGGGTCATTTGGAATGGCCTAATAGTGGGTCCTTACAATGGTTATTGTCATTTAGTTACAGAAACCAATTAAATCAAAACACAAACCCTTTTTCGAATAATTTAATTTTAACTTTGGTTGTGTTAAAGGAACTATGTTGACTTTATTTTGTAGTTGTTTAACATTAGAGTTTGTAGATTAATAGGAGTTCACATTTTTATGGGAACGTATCATTCAATTGAGTATTAATGCCCATATATATCTAGTGAGATGAACATAACTCATGTACCTCATGCTAGTGTGCTTGGATTAGACTAGACATTATCCAACCACCTATGAGGCTTGTCACTATTATTAATTGGTGTAAAAGGAGGACCTTCTGTGTGTTATAGCACTTTATATAAATACTCACTATTTGGATAATGTCTAGTCTAATGAAAAATAGTGTATACAAGGTATCCAAGCACACTAGCATGAGGTACATGAGTTATGTGCATCTCACTAGTTATAGATGGGCAACTATGGCACACTAGTATCTATGAACTCCTATTAATCTACAAACTCTCATGTTAAACAACTACAAAATAAAGTAAACATAGTTCTGTTAACACAACCAAAGTTAAAATTAAATTATCTAACTATGTTGACTTTTGTGTGTGTGAATTTTGTACCTAGCTGCAGACACAACACTTCAGTAAAATATTAGAGGTTAGCAAAAATCAAAATCTTGCAAATAAACAAAACTATGCTAACCAGGTGATTTACTGCCTTCTAGTAGGTGCGAGTATGATGTTCTCATATTGAAATCAAGATCACTGACAATGTAACACCTAAACAAAGGATCTAAATGCAAAAGAATGAAAGACTATATGAATCTAGATTAATCTATATTTTTGTATTTTCTGTGCAATATTATGAAAAATTGCATGAATCTAAGCTAGATGAATGAAATTGAATACAAATTTAATCTAAGAATGCTATGAATAGATATGAATGCTATGATATGAAAAATATGCAAATACTATGATCAACTATGAAAGATCTCATAAATCGCCTATCACAAGTGCTTAATCCTTCAATTGCCAATTCGCCAAAGTAATTGTGCAAATTTGAGTGTTGATAATTATGAAGAGATGAGCATTGATTTTATAGAAATCTAGGGCTTTGAGGATGCAGGAGAAAATCCATAAATCACTCTTGATAAACTCAAGTTGATTTTTGAGTTATCAGGAAATCAGAGATAATTAACTCACAAAAATCATGCAAAAGAAGTGTTTAACTCAAAATAGAGTTTAGATCAGATTTCAACTCATCATCAGATGTTGAGTTTCAATTTTAAAATTGATTGTTAATTTCTAGTTGCCTGCTATTTTGATTATGCATGATTTATTTTGAATTAATTTTAAAATAAAGTGATTTATTCTCAACTTAACTGATTTTTGAATTAAAACAATTGATTTATGGGTTAATCAATTATTAAATCAACTTTTATTCAAAAACTATATTATTAAATTTGACAATTGACATTAATTAATTACATAAGAATTTAATCAATTAGTCATGAGATTTTAGATTTTAGATTTTATTGTCAAAATTAAATAATACAATTTAGGAATAAATTTAATTAAATAATTAAGTGACAGTATTAAATATAATTAATTAAATATTTAGAATATTCAATTAATCAAACTTTAGGATAAATAGGATTTATCGCCAAATAATGATTAAATCAAAGATAATTAGGATAAATAAGAATATTGCTAGGAATATTCCCTGATGTAGAATTTAGGATAAAATCAATTAGGATTCGATAATGTGAAGATGTGCCTTAGGTTAGGACTTTGATGTTGATTTCGTTCGATTTGAAGATGTGGGAGGAATGAACCTATAGCCCATTTTTGGGGTATTACATTTTGCCCCTGTTTGAATCACTGTGCAAAGCATAGTGGTTCAAAGAATAATCTATGTATGATAAAGATGTATGAGATTGATTTGAAAGATTAATCGATTCCAAGATAGAAACTGATTGAAAGATTTTGAAGATACAAGATTTAGGTTCTGATTGACCAAAGATGATGTTAACTATAGCAACAATGAACTGGTGATTACAAAAAAGTGCCAAAACACCTGATTCTGAACCTTATGATTGCGAAGAAGTGAGTGACCGATTCCAGACCTGATTGTCCCAAGAGAATCATATTCGTATCACATCCTGAACCCATCAATTACGAAGAACCAAGGAAATGATGCAAATGAACTGTTGGTTACGAAAATCTGATACAATTTACAAGATAGATTTAGGATACCATATTGATATGGATCTAGATGAATCTGATATGCCCCAAGAGACAATAGATTTTCCCCAAGTGATGAGGACTTTTGATGAATCAGTAACTAGACGTGGTTGTTGTCTTGATCACTAAGGAAAGCAAAATTTGAATTATAGATTTGATTGACATGCAATACCATGCCCTCTTCGGGATTAAAATTGAAATCTAACAAGAAATGTTAGCGTTGGATGGTTTAGAAGCATGTTAATTGATTCGAGAATTGGTTATACACGTTCAAGAATGCATTTTGCATCATTTGAGAGGCCCTAAAGACCAAGTTTGACTAGGTTTGAACATGAGTTGACCATGTTTGACCATGGTTGACCAAGTTGAAATTTTGATAGTTTGATGTAAGATAATCAGTTAAGTTGAATTCTAGATTTCGGTGATGAGTGAAGGTTGATTATGCAAGCAGTCAGACATCCTGGGTTTGAAAATTTTAAATCACAATTTTGACATAGTAAAAAATCTCAAATTTCAATTTTGATCCTGAAAATGGGTTCAGAATGTCAAAATTAGCTAAGGGTGCAATTTTTGTGGAAAACAGGGCACTTTTGAAAATTAGGTCAAAAGCTATATAAAGGCCAAAAGGGTCATTTTCAATTCATTATTCACATTTGACTTTTGAAACCTTGTGGAGCCCTCTGAGTGAGAAAATGGCTGAGCCAAAGGTACCTATCTCTTCCCACTGATTTGAGCACAACCGAAGACATCAGTGGCCTCCACAATATGGACATCCGGTAAGTGGACATCTGTGCCTCTTCGTAAATTCCATTTTTTCATGTTTGTAGCATTTTTAGGTTGTTTTTCATACGTTTCAATTTTTTCAATTCTCACATGCATGGAAACTCATATGGCTATCCTCTATGACTTGTATGACTTTTCAATATCCTATAGAGTGTCATATCAGAACACCCTGGAACTCATTTGAGAGGGACCCAAGAGTCGTACGACATTTTGTCGGGTCCCTCATCTGTCGTACGGTGAGACCTAGAAAGTTTTATATGCATGATTTGTCCTATGGGACCTTGCTGAAACTCGTATGAATTTTGATGCTAGATTGTATTGTCATATGGAAAATAGTGAGCTTAAAACTCATCTTTAGGTCAAAAATTTTTATTTTCTGATTCCTTCGGCTGATTGTTGAGCATTTAATGCACCTTCTAAGATAGTGAACTTTTGAATTTCTATTCTATTAGCCTATTTTTCAACCAAATTACTGATAGGATTCCCTATTTCTATTTCATGTAGGTCATGTGCGCATCTCACATCCTGCGACTCAGAGACTTTGTGTTTCATTGCCTGACCCTATGAGGGTACATCTTGCTTCTTGTGGGTTCAAGTATCTGATTCGGTTGCCTGAGATTAGGGTTAACCATGGATTGTTGACTAAATTGATAGAGAGGTTTCATTTAGAGACCTAGACTTTCCATCTACCCACTGGAGAGATTACTGTCACACTTGAGGATGTATATAGGATATTGTGCATTCCATTTCATGGTCCTCATCTAGATTATGTGATTTTGGGGCAATCTGGATTACATGCCTTCAGACATTTATTTGGAGATGATACACAGCTCACTAGTTCTATCTCTTGGGGGTTATTAGTGTAGTGCTATGGGAAGACCCATAGATTAGAGTGTATCATAGCAGGCATGATAGGAGGTATCATTATGTCTAACCATCAGCAGAGTAGTCTATTGATGGGCTAGGCCCTGATGGTGGCACGATTGATGGCCACTCCTTCTAAGTTAGCTTGGGGTCAGTGCATGCTTGTAGATATGTTCTCTAAGATGCACAAGATCATGTATTAGAAGGGAAAGTCTTTTGCTTCTAGTGCATTGGTACTTCAGATATGGGCCTGGGAGCACATCCCAGTTTGTAGACCAGTGTGTCAGACATAGTGCCAGCCACAGGAGCCGATCATAAATATATACTCTGGTTATGTTACATAGGTGCACATGGGTCACACAGAGTACTTTAGGAAGTGTCTTGATGATATGAATTTTGTAGTTGGAGACCGTACTTGCTAATAGAGGCCTGGCCCACTGTGAGGGAGTAGTTTAGTTATTTCTATCAGAGTTGTGTACTGATTGGGTGATCTACTATTGTTATTGAGTGCTTCTTGATCACTAGAATATGGAGGTAGTATGGCATCATTCAGTATGTGCTAGAGGAGCTTGCAGCTTATGCACGGGTCCATAGAGAGCATAAATTAGGATGGGGCCCTAGATTGTCCTATACTCTTTGTACATAGGAGTACAATGGTATTGTTGGTAGAGATTGGGACTATTGAGTAGATGTGCTAGATGTAGGGGTTATAGATAGATTCATTGGATGGCTTGCAGAGCATCCCATACACAAGTTTCCTGATCCTATAGAGTTGATACCTTCCATGGAGGAGGCCATAGATGTCATAGGTGCACAAGTTTCAATTGGTTGAGGACAAAGACGTACATAGGTACAGATGCCCTAGCCTACACCTCCAAGGCTGAGAGTAGTATTGACACCTCCATAGAGACCATCTAGATAGATGAGACCACCTCGTCCCTCTAGTTCTTTAGCGGGTAGACCTACATTTTTACATAGGAGATCAACTAGAGGAGAGAGTGGCACTTTAGGTAGTGTGGGCATAGCAGATGAGGTACTAGGTGCAAAGAAAGATGTGGGTGCTAGTTTGGATCCTTTATAGGGTGATACCATTTTTTATCTTGGTGCTGAGGTTAGACATCATAAGGCATAGAGAGCAGAGACTAGTGAGCAACCAGTGGTAGATACTAATATACCTATGGTAGATGTAGATCCTAGTGTACCATTGACTCCTCATGAGATCATTAGATGGCTCAGATTATAGGTCTAGGACCTGAAGGTATAGAGTGCTCAGTGGGAGGAGCGATTCACTAAGGCTGATAGATAGAGATCTGAGCTCTGAGAGGAGAACAGGAGATTGTAGACAAAGGTGACACATCAGACCTTGAGAGCTGCTTATTATGTTTTTGTGTACAATGTAGTTGTACCTACTACTCAGAGAGTACCCACATACTCTCAATATATGATAGCTTTAGAGGGAGCCAGGGCACCCAGAGCCAAGGAAGTGCCTGATGCACCACCACCACCTCCACCAGATGCAAAGGATCATGCAGACAATTGGTCTATCTAGATATGTCGATATTTTTGCTCTTTTGTTCATGTATACTGTGCTGACTTCTAATAGCTCACATGAGCTCATTCTTTTTTACTTTGTTCCAGTAGTGCACCCTTCACTAGTTCAAGTTATATGATATGAGATTGAGATTTTGGTTGACTTCATGTGTACTTGTCATGTTTTGATTTATGATGATATCATGTGATGTAAATGCTATGGATAGTATAGAATGTATGTATGGATTTATGCAATGCAATGGTTTCTTTCAAATGTATGAATGTTATGCAAATGTAATTGATTATGGAAAATGTATGAAAATGTATGGAATGTAGATGCAATAGATGAAATGATCATGAATATGTAATGTAAATGCAACGATACACATGATATGTTTTGCAAGTATTGATGAAGACAAGTACACAGTCTTATGTCAAAAAGGATGTCTAACCTAGGATGGTGATTGCTTGCGGTTCAGTGAGGAAACCTTCGTGTGAGATTCATCTCTTCATTTCCAGTTTAAGTTTAGTTTGGAAGAATCATTGAGGTGTTAAAGAAATTTGTGAGATTGTGCAATCATGCAAAGTGCAAAATGACATGCAAACCTAAGACCTAGGACCTAGTCACTAATCATGTGTTGATTTATTGTCATCATTGAACTTTTTAGGTAACCGGATAAATCAATACAACACCCACTGGTTAGAAAACCATAGACATGTGAATATTGATTTATATGCGCAAGAATCAATACAACGCCCACTGGCTAGACAACCATGGACATATGAATATTAATTTTATTTTTAGAATGTCAGATTAGATATAAGCACCAAGGCACAAATGCCAGGATGACCTAAATATCATGTACATTTTGATATAGCAATTTTTATAAGCATCAAAACATAAACATTATAATGACCAGAATACACCTTGCATAACAAACACATCAAGCAGTCAAGAGATCATTCTAAATCCAGTGTGAATTACCCGTAGTGACCCTTTATCATTCACATCCTTAGGTAAGATTGCGTTTCACCGTAGGAGTAAGAATTTTTTCAAAAAGACAATAGTTAGATCAAACTCCCTTGAATTTTCTGGGTATCAATGGTTGAGGTACCCATGGCCATCCAATTCAATCCAGAATTTCCAAAGTTGTTAGATTTTCACATACAAGCAGAAAACAAAGAAAAGATTATGCCCCAGTCATCACTCTCTAAATCTTGTAAAGGACATCATCAAAGAGCTCAAAAGGACACAATATGCAAAAATCTCAATGCGAATCAGTAAGCATACAAGGAGATAAAAGCATGTAAAAGCATAGATTGTGTTCAATTTGTGTTTTGATTGCGTTGTTGTAGATGCAAAATCTTTTCTGGAAAGAAGACTAACTGACTCGAATGAAGCTTCAAAGGACTTTGACTAGATATGACACGTCTAAGAGACATTGGATGCCATAGGATATGACATTGATTGCCCCCAAGTTTCAAACATTGATAGGATATAGACGCTTGTGTAGACCAACTTATTGAAAATAGGAATGCAGAAACAAATCGGGAGATATGTACAAACTAAAGCAAGACTGAAAGCTAGGAAAGACCAAGATTTCCCCGATAGATGGAACATTTGAAACAAGTGGCACCTGTTTGCTGGGTTTTCACCATCTTGGCAGTGATTCTATTTTTGCTACCAAGGTGCTCGTTTCCAAGTTTTCACCAAGGCACTTTTTCTTTTTCTCATCTTTTTGTATTTTTCATTTTTTCAATTTTTGTGAACTTTTGATATTTTTTTATTTTTTTGTGAATCATCAAGGTACCTATTTGTTAGGTTTTCACCAAGATGTTCATTTTTTTAGGACTTTTTAGATTTTTAAGATTTTTTTAGGACATTTTACCATAGACTAAATGCCTTAGGCATAGAATTTTTTCAGATGTAGAACGTTGATTGGTTCTCAGAGCTATTCTCCTTTATTTTTTGAGAGTTGATAGGCTCTAGAGCCAAAAGTAGCAGTGATTAAAAAGGAACCCAACCATTTGGGTTCAAACTTCCCCTTGCATTCTCTATGTGATTGATTTTTGGGATTCTCTCTCAAGACTAGATCGCCAACCTAAAATTCTTTGTGTCTAACTTTCTTGTTGTAACCTCTAGACATTCTTTTCTGATATACTCAAAGATGATCATATGCTACTTGTATGTGCTCATCTAGTAGTTCAAGTTCCTACAACCTAGACACTTTGTAGTCATCATCAGTTACTAGACCATGCATTCTGATTCTTAGTGATGGGATTTCAACCTCAATAGGCAGTACCACTTTAGATCCATAAACTAAAGTGAATGGTGTAGCCCCAGTGGGAATTTTGATGCTTGTTCTGTAGGCCCAGAGAGCTGGATTGATCATGAGATGTCAGTCTCTTCCTATTTTATTAGCTGTTTGGTGCAATATTTTCAATAGATTCTTATTTGAAGCCTATGCTTGTCTATTTCCTTGAGGATAGTAGATTGATGACCAATGTTGTGTAATCTTGAATTTGGCACATAGATCATCTAAGTCTCTGTTCTTGAATTGTCCACCATTATCAGTGACTATAAAGTGTGGAATACCATACTGGCATATGATGTAGTTCAAGATGAACATTGAAATTTGTTTGCCAATCGCTTGAGTTAAAGGAACTGCTTCTACCCATTTTGTGAAATAATTTGTAGTCGTGATTATATGGGTATGTCCATTAGAAGAATGAGGATGTATGGATCCTATAAGATCAAATGCCCATTGGTAAAAAGGCCATTGTGTAGTAAAGGGAATTAGATCTCTCCTTGGGGCATGAATTAAGTTTCCATGTACTTGGCACTTTTGACAGTTCTTAGCAAACTTGATAGCCTCTTTCTCCATTTTTGGCCAATAGTACCCAACCCTAATAAGTTTTTGAGCTAGTGTTAAACAATTTGAGTATGACCCAAAAATACCATCATGGACTTCCTCTAATGCACATTGAGACTCTTCCCATTCTAAACATCTAAGTAGTGTACCATCTAGACCTCATTTGTACAGATCGTGACCAATGATGACATATCAGGATGCATTTTGGATAAGGTATCATTTCTCATGGAAGTTGAAGGTATCAGGAATGATTTGGTCTTGGAGGTAAAAGAAAAGATTTTTGTATCCAGATGAATCATGACCAACAATAGTGTAGATCATGCAGGTTTCGAGGGAATCATATGCAGGATAAGATAGTGCTTCCACTAGGAACTCGTAGCATAGCTCATGTTCAGGCTGCTGTAATAAAGTAGAGATTGTTGCCATAACATCGGCAGCCTTGTTCTTTG
This sequence comes from Chamaecyparis obtusa, assembly GCA_027943335.1. Classification (NCBI taxonomy): domain Eukaryota; kingdom Viridiplantae; phylum Streptophyta; class Pinopsida; order Cupressales; family Cupressaceae; genus Chamaecyparis; species Chamaecyparis obtusa. The sequence goes on along the minus strand of BSBK01001728.1, from coordinate 4,830,586 downwards.
TTCTAGGTATTTTCTCAAATGTGATAGATATGAAATATTTCTTTAGATCATCTACCATTCTCTTGTATGGGATTATCTTTCCATCTTTCATTTGGTACACATCATTGACTTGGTGTATTACAAGTTGTGAGTCTCCATGAATGTGTAGTTATGTTATTCTCCACTCAATTTCTATCTTCATGCCATTAAGAAGGGCTTCATATTCAGTAATATTGTTTGTGCAAGGAAACTTGATTCTGAATGCTTTAGGGATTGAGTATCTGTGAGGAGTGATGAACAATATGCCTGCTCTAGATCCATTTTGTGTATAGGAGCCATCCATCAAAGAATACATCTCAAAGCCCGCAATCATGTCCACTATCATATCAGTATTAGGTAACGGAAAATCATCCTTAGGGCATGATTTTTTTACACCTCTAAAATTTGTACACACTCTGAATGATTTATCTGGTTTAGAAATAGGTACAATATTAGATATCCATTCAGCATAGTCAATAACATGGATGAATCTGGCTTTTAGTAGTTTCTCTAATTCAACTTTAACCAAGAGTGCAACATGTGGATGCATCTTTCTCAATTTCTGCTTGACAGGTTTGACTCCTAGAGCTATAGATAAATGGTGCATTATAAGATTAGGATCTAACCTTGGCATATCCAAATACTTCCATGCAAAGTTGATCTTCTTTTCTATTAAGAATGTGGTAAATTTTTGCTTTTCTTCTTCTGATAAGGATTGTGCTACGTGGATCAACTATGGTTCTTCTGTTGTTCCCAAGTTGATGGATTCAGTGGGCTCAATTAGAACTAGAGATCTATCCTATAAATGACTCAAAAGGACATCAAATATCTCATCCTTAGGCACCTCAAAGAGGTTTTCACCTTTGGATATATCTTTTATTTTTACTCTTGTAGGTTTTGAGACTACCACAAAGTGGTTTTCACCCTCAGAAGTCCTTTTCTTTTTCTTTTTATTTTTATTCTTTTGACTAAGATACTTGACTAAGATAATGGCTTATCTATAGAATGTAAAGAGAAAATGCCCTATATTTCAAAATATAGTCCTCCCCATCGCAAGAAGATGGAGAGGCAATCAGCAATTATGAAGATCAGTAATAGAAATAATTGTGATGTGCATAATGATAAGGTAACTTTTGAATCACATGTAACATCTAAGTGTACAGTATACTCACCACCTAACAGGCAAGGAATCCATCAAATTTTAGATAAAAATAATCTTAGTAGGCAACAAGATGTTATTATTTTTGATAATGATTCCTTTGTACAGCAACAGAAGTATTTAATAGATACGAGAGTAATTTGCTTCTGGAATGGTACGGGAGTACCTGTTAATGACTTGATGATAGAATTATCTTCATTACTACCAAGGGAGGTAAGTATAGCTCACCTTATGGATCATTTCATGTACATAGATTGCAAAAAAAAGGATCTGAAGAATAGCATTATGAATAATAAGAATATTAAATTTAGGAATGTACATTTCTCTCTATTTGATTGGATGCCACTATTCAACCCCACTCAATTAAAAGATTTTAGAGTAGAAAAAGTAGTAGTTTTAAAAAATCTACCTCTGGAATTATCAAGTATAGTAAACATTAGATTAATAGGTAACAAAATTGGAAAATTTATAAGGAGTATTGAACTAGCTCACACTCTAGTAGATAAAACAATCATTGTGGAAATGAATTTCCACTAAAAATTCATTCCTTCCATGTGTTTCAATTTTGGGCATAACTCAGTCATAATCAACCCTTTAATTCTTGAGAACTTTATAGAAGTTGAAGAGAATGCTCATAAAGTAAGTAAAAACAAAAATTTATTAACCCAACCAAATAAAGTAGTAGAGATTGAGTTCTACAAGGACACAGGTGGATTCTATATTAATCCTATCAAGAATCAGTCTCTAAGTGTTCCCTATTCTCCACTAGCACCCGACACTTGCCTTCTTAACATTCCCTATATTCATACACAACATAAAGAGAAGACTCCAAATTTGTCCCATAACTCGTCATTGGAGCCAGATACAGATAAAAATATAAACATAGCTACGTTAAATAATAGTAGTTTTATTGATAACAGGGTTAATAATATTAATCTCGTCTCTTCTAAGGATCTCATAAACAATCAGAGATACACAATTCTTGCAGAGGAATAGGAAAATGAAGCCTTATATCCTAGTAATGAAAACATATTAATTAGTAGGGGGGAACCTAATAACAAGGAAGTTGAACCAGAATTTATAGAGATTAAAGAAAATACTCAAACTTGTAGACAATTCGATGATAATAGTACTGATCATTTAATTAAACAACCTATATCTCTAGAAGGTGATAACATAACAGAATTAGTAGATCAAATAAATAAAAAGGAAGAGGAGATCAATCTTATCATTGAATATTTAGGAGAGTCACTAACAAAAGAATTAAAGGATTTGTTCATAGATGAAATCTGTGATCTTGATGAACTAAAAGTTTAGAAAGAAATCCTAGTCCAACAGATACGAGAATGTATTAGAGAAGAGAACAAGGAGAAGGTTAGCAGTCTGAATTAGCCATTCCTTACCCCAGGCAAGGAAGTTACAGAAAAATATTAGCCAAGTAATAATAATACTAATAATTACCAAAATATTGATGAGGGGAAAGTACATCTCATCTCTCTACCTCCAGAAATAGAAGCCTTAAACCTGGAAATACCACCTATAACAGAACATATTATAGAAATCTATGGTAAGGAAATTATAGATGGTATAGATCCTTTAAATCATACAATTAGCAAGCAAATAAGCTCGGATAATCAAGATAACTCAATCATAGGGTCTCGTGAAGACCCAGCACTGGTTAGAGAAGCAATTGAAGGCCTCTTCAGAATTACAAATGAAAATAGAGATCTGGGAATAGCCTTGACCAGAGGCAGCCTAAGAACCCCTAATATCAATAAACTTAAAAATAAAAGAGGTAGGAAGTCAATGATAGAACTCAGGTCTTTAGATGGCAAAGCAGGTAATCAAAAAAAGATAGCTGACATTCTAAAAGCAGGGAAGGGGAAGATCCTTCCCAAGGGGCAATGAAAGTCACAACTTGGAACGTTAGGGGCATAAATTCCCCTAACGAACAAAGATTAATCAAATGATACTTAAAAAACTTTGAGTCTGAAATCATTCTTTTACAAGAAACCAAACTCAATAAAGAAGAGAGTATTAAATTCAGTAAAAAACTAGGTATATGGAAGTCAGAATATGCCTGGTCTACAGGGAACTCAGGTGGACTTGTTGTTCTTTGGGACCCTTGTAAAGTAATGACTACTCCCTCCCTTATTAATGATAACTGGATGGCATTAGCAATTAAAAGCCTAAAATTAGATCTAAAATTTCACCTGATCAACGTATACGGGCCCATCCCTAATGGAGGGAAAAGAAGAGTCTAGCAGGATATAATGATATCCTCCTCAAAGAAGAAATTTTCTGGAAGTAGAAATCTAGGGAGTCATGGCTTAAGGAGGGAGATAGTAATACCAAGTTCTTTCATAATACAACTAATTATAAAAGAAGTATTAACATAATAGCTAAAATTAAGACACCCGAGGGAGGTATTACTGAAGATCCTAACCAAAATGCTTTAGTTCTTACAAATTTCTATAAATCCCTTCTCAACAATATGGAGGCAGTGGATCTCTTAGCCCAAAATGAAATGCTTAAAACCATACCTAAATTGATTATTGAGAAGGATAATAAGTTTTTGAACAATAAGTTGACCTTAGAGGAGGTCAAAACTATAGTTTTCCAACTTCATCTGGATAAAGCTCCGGGACCAGATGGTTTTCAAGCTGGTTTCTTTCAAAAATGTTGGCATTTTATTGGTGAGGAGGTTTGGCAAGTAGTAGAAGCTACCAGAAATTTGGGTTCTATTCTCAGTGAAATCAATAATACCTTCTTTACTCTAGTTCTCAAGAAGAATGAAAGTACAGACCCAGGGGATTTTAGGCTGATATCTCTTTGTAATACCATTTATAAGATTTTGTCCAAGTGCTTAGCAAATAGACTTAAAACCTATCTTCCAAGTATTATTTCGAAAGAACAGACATGTTTTGTATCAAATAGATCTATTTTGGATGGTATTATTATTGCACAAGAAATAGTACATACGTCTCAGTTAACTAAGGAACCCAGTATGTTAATAAAAATTGATATACAAAAAGCATATGATAAAGTAGACTGGTGATTCTTATGTAAGTGCATGGAAGCTTTTGGTTTCTCAAAATAGTGGGTTAATCTTATCTTTAATTGCATCTCAACTCCCAAAATCTCTATTCTTATTAATGGAACTCTGAAAGGTTATTTTAACATTTCCAGGGGTATTAGGCAAGGAGACCTGCTGTCCCCTTTTCTTTATGTCATTATGGCAGAAGCATTAGGAAGGGCAATTACAAAGTATCAAGAGGAAGGTAGAATAGTGGGTCTGAAGGCCTTCGAAAATGTACCTAATATCTCCCATCAACAGTTCATAGATGACACAATTCTACCAGGGTATGCTGCAAGAAAGGAAGCGAGTGTCTTCAAAGAATTTCTTAACATGTATGCAAAAGCCTCGGGGTAGTGTGTTAACCCTTCCAAATCCGAAATCTTCTTTATCAATACTTGCTCGAAAGTTGAAAATGAGATATGTAGTATAATGGGATATAAATTTGGAAAGTTCCTATGCAAATATTTAGGTATAGACCTTGATAAAGGAATTCTATCATCCAAATTATGGCAACAGGTCATAACCAAAGTCCAAAATAAGAAAAGCTCATGGAAAGGTAAATGGCGAACTAAAGCAAGTAGGATGACAATGATCAAATCGGTCCTTTCAGCCATACCTACTTATCACCTATCTATTCTCCCACTCCCAATTAACGTTAAAAAGGATTTAGATAAAATCTTTCAAGAATTTTATTGGCAAGGCCCTTCAGAAGATAAAAAACTTTCCCTAATTAAATGGGAATCCCTATGCAAACCAATAGCTAAGGGGGGACTAGGTATCAAAAATTTACTATGAAAAAACCAAGCCCTAGGGGCTAAACTCATCTGGAGAATGTATAAAGAATCAAACAGAAAGTCGGCATCCATATTACTAAACAAATACATTTTGGAATCGGAACCCATTAACATTTTTAGGTCTCATTCCCATGTTAAAGGTTCGCAGATATGGAATTTTATCAAGGAATGCAGAATGCTTATTAGCAAGCATCTTTCTTGGGACATAGGGAATGGTGATCAAGTCCTTTTCTGGGATGATTCATGGGCTGGCCTTGCCCCTCTTAATAAATTGGGTTTCTCCACAAAATTTATGGAAGATTGTAAAAGAGCCATACGTCTATATCTTAGAGATTATCTATGCAATTCAGAAGTTTCTAAGTGGAGGGATCTAAAAGAAAAAGATGATGGATGGTATGAGAAACACACTCTTCTGTCATTATTGAAGGATAGGGAGATTACAATAAATAATAGACCGGATACTCTAATTTGGGTAGGATCAAAGAACGGTACTTATACGGTCAAGGAAGGTTACAAATCTATCATTAGGGACCAAAATATGGACAATATAGACATACCTTTGAATCTCTATTGGAATAAAGCCTGCCTCGCTAAAGTGGGAATGTTTTTGTGGGCGGCTTTGCAAGATAGAATTCTCACATCATATAGGTTGAATAAGCTTGGATTTGAAGGACCATCGAGATGTCCTTTATGTGAAAAGTAGTCTGAGGATGTTAACCATATCCTTCTTAACTGTCCTTTTTCTCAAAATTGTTGGAACGGGTTACATCAAAGCCTAGGATGGAAATTTGCCCAACATTTTGACCTACTCAGCAACCTTAAAGCTTTGCCTTCTCCTTATAAATATAATTTATATAAAGATATCTGGACAGTAGCACCTTCAATTGTAGCATGGGAATTATGGAAAGAAAGAAATAGAAGGATTTTTATGAATAAAACATTAACTTGGAATTCAGTAACAAATAAGATAGAAGCGTCTATTGTTGAAATTATTAACAGCAAACTAAAATAAAAAATGAGCTATGAAGATTCATTCAAGAGTTGGGACAATAAGATCAGATGCAAATGGCCTAAATTAGTTATCCCCCCCTTTATGGTAAGGGAGGACCTAAAATTAAAAATGATAGAGTCACCTGTAAATGGATACCTCCTAAAGAAGGGTGGTTCAAAATCAATTTTGATGGTGCATCACAAGGAAATCCTGGGGAAGCGGGTATTGGAGGAATTATACACAATTGGAAGTCTGAAGCTGTTGCTAAATTCTTGAAACCCATCAATCCTACAACAAACAATATGGCTAAGTGTATTATGACATTAGAAGGGCTTAAATTATGCAAGAGTCTCAACATTAAAAAAATAATTATAGAAGGAGACTCCCAGGTGATAGTTAATGCCATCCACGCAAAAAAAACCCCTAATTGGATGCTAAACTCAAAAATAGAAGAGATAAATTTATTATTGGAAAGTTTCTCAAAATATGAAGTCAGACATACCTATAGAGAAGGTAATGCAGAGGCAGATAAGTTAGCCAATCTAGGGGCAGATGGGGTGGTAACAAAGATAAAGGATACCTAGAAAATGAATAATCTCTTATAAGATAAAGAATATAGCACATAATATATTAACATTTTTAGCATGTAATAAAAAGAATCATTGCTCTGTATATCATGAGTAGTATTAATATTTATAGAACCATCTAAGATTAACATGGGCTTTCTAGACATTAGTAGAAAGATATTAACAATTGTTTATATATAAATCGGAAAAGAAATTCCTTCCCCTGTCAGAGGAAATGTTAGACATAGTATAGTAATTGGTTTTATAAACTAAGAAATAGAGTATAATTAAAGATAAGTGATTGTGATCTTAGACAGCCCTTGGCCGTATAATATCCTCATATATTAAATAGAGAGAAGAGAATCTTCCCTTACTCATAATTATGTAAGACGTAGAGTTTAGAACTTTAAAATATTTTTTAGATGGCAATCACTTTACCCTGACCTTTCTGTTTATCTTTGTGGGTAGTGATAGTTAGCAACTAATCGTTCATAATAATAGTTCGGATACAAAGTAATCATTAGAATTATCAACTGTGTTTTTTATACTCCAGGTAATGATGTTAAAAGCTTACATATCATTTGGATTATTGCATATTTAGTTTGAGCCCTCCCTTACTATCGATGTAATTATATATCAGCTTATAGGTTTATCAACTTGGCATTATATGGGCAGATGAGGCTAGTACCAGCTTAAGCAAGGAACATATATGGTATGCCCTTGGATTAAGGAAAACTTCACATTTAATGTTAGGAACATTGTCTTTCCTAGTAGTTCACTCTCTCTGGGCACTGGCACTCATATGAAATGCTCCATAATATGTTGGCACAGCTGCTATCATCTTAGGTGCTAGATATATCCTTTCCCCCACCCTTCCTGGCTTTAGTAGATACCGTTATCTCTCTAACACTTTGATATTATTAAGACAGATGTATTAGAAGTCTCAAACCATAGTTTCAGGCCTTATATCATATCTAACAATGTCATCATTGTTAGTTACTCCTAAATTAAATCATTAGGAGCCGGCCGACAACTTACAATACTCCCTTTTGGATGATTTGAATACATGAGGAAACTATCTATCCAAATAGGCCTTTCTTGTATACATATGGTTGTATAGAGAGATAGCATATAGGTCAGGGAAGATAGTCCTTTACATTCTTCTTTAGGATTATACATTCCTCCAAAAATCATCTTCTAGCTTGGTTCAAGTTATCATCACTAGACATATCTCTTGAACTTTCTAGTAGCTCGTCCCAATATATATATTTAGGAACTCTAGCAAAGGGTTTTTCATTAGCAACCATGGAATCTAGACTCTGTACATTCTACACAAAGGGAGACCAAGATATGGCTTTCTGAGGTTACATACATCTGGAAAGATGGAATCAAATCCTTGGCCCTTTGTCTGATTCAGCCAGAAGGGCTATAGAAAAAATAATTGGTGACAGACACTTCAATAATCTTTACACATACAGAACCAACAGAGGGGTCATAGGCTAGTTTAATGCCCTATCCATATTTGCAGGCAAGAATAAGGGGGACATTATCAGGGTGTGTAGAGAGGTCTTTGATAAAGAGCATCTTGGGGGCTTGGAAAAGATGGTTTATTGTGTTGACAATGAGCCTACAATCCCTTACCTAGAAGTAACAATGAACACAGACATGAAAGAGTTGGATAAGATTCCTCAATCTCAGAGGATTGCAATGTTATCTTTCAAGGATGAAGACACATTTGATTGCCATTGGTCTAAAATGGCAAGGAACATTGATTATCTTTATAAAGAATTTCTTGAGGAAGAACCTGATATCAGTTGGCTGCTTAAGTACTAGTGACTGGAAGGTTTTGATATACCTCCAGAGCTAGATAGCGTTGCTCCTCCTAATATGCACATATTGGCCCCAGAAATTCCTAGATGCACCAGGAAAAACAAGAAGAATTAGATGGAGGTTGAAAGCATTGGTGTCCTAATTAGAAGGGGCAAAGCCTAGGAAAGTTTTTCTATTCAGCAAATCCAGGATCAGTAGTTTAGACACGCTGTGTTATAAAGACCTCTATAGAATATGGTCTAGCCTTATGTCAATAGATATGTATAGTTTAGTTTGGTAAGGTCCTTTTTTAACTAGCTATAGTCTCCTATATGTGTCTTATCTATAGATATATATATATGATGTAGATATATTTTTGATAGACTCTATAGGTAGATCTTGGTGATAAGATCCAAAAGTCAGCTTTGCAAATAAATGGTTTTAATAGTATCCTAGAATGGCAGGCATCAGCTTATGATTTTAAGAAACACCTTTTGTATATTAATAATAGACATATATTTGAATATCAAATATAGCTATAGTAAGCATTAATATTTTATTGAGTATGATCCTTTCTTCTTCTGTTCAAGTTTTAAAAAAAGGAATATGGACAAATTATGATGAAAATAGAGAAAGATATTAAGTTTCTTTGAATATTCAATAAGAAATATCAATTTGAGAAGAGGATATTATTCAGTAGATAATAGACTTACCTGACTAAAGCATGGCTATGATAGTTTATTTCCTTTCCTTGGAAATGGTCTAACTATATTCAGTAAATAGCAGGACTATTATCAAATCAGCATAGTAGTGGTGCAAATGTTTTTACATTGCTAACTGTGTACTGTTATCTGGATGTATAAGATAATCTAGGATTTTTTGCCTAAGATGCCAAAAATATATAGGGAGGTATATGGAAATCTCATCACTATATTTTTTAGCATATTCATTTCCTAGAAATAGTGGTTAGATGATACCCTAGAATAACGATATGGTAGCATCAGATTAAGATTTCTCTATGTTGTTTCTGGGAGAATAAAAATTTCCTCCATTCAGATATTCAAAAGATATCTGGCAAATTTTGAAAAGGTATATATGAAGGTATGGAAAATGTCTAATTATCCTAATATCTGTCTGATTTCGACTTATATATATATGTTTTGGCATCCACTATTTGGACTTTCGAATAGAAGGATCGGCTTCGACTGCTGTCAATGTTATGATTAGGCATGTTTATATGGTTTGGTATATTTTATCTATAAATATAAATAATCATATACACAAGTAATTCAGATATGGCCCCATCTTCCAGATGCCCAGATAATTACAAGAGCTACTTATGTAAAGATTATAGGAAGAAGCTTAATAGGGATTTTATTCATATCTCATTTTTAGGATAAAAGCTAGGAGCATTAGTTTAAGCAACAAGAAGAGTGATTAGTTCTGCTACAAATATCTCTAAAATGCTAAAAACAAAGTTGTTAATTGGAGATATGGAACCATAATCTTAGGTTTTTTATTATTTCTTTTATGTAATTCAGACAGATAAGGGTGTGTTTAAGAAAAGGTAAATAGATTTTAGTAGTGCTTAAGGAACTGTTTATAATAAGGTTTTTCTCCACTCTTTAATATAATCCCTAGTATTAATAAGATCCTAATACTACATAGAGATAGGTCCTTAAAACTAGTCCTTCTAAATCATAGAGAGGATGGAACGTATATGTAGGACTTCTGAATTATGATGATGATTAACCTAGGTTTTTGGAGTTGTTTTGTTATGCTTTTTTAGCAAGTTTATCTTTTGGATGTGCACTTCATTTTATTGACAAAGTAAGAGGAACAGAGAATTTATTTAATTGTGTAATAGACCTCACATTGGTGATATCATAATGACAAAATATATAAACCAGCTCCTAATTTTAAAAAAAAGGGGGAGAAAAACAATCCCAATTTTCTTCGGACCGTGGGTATGCCCACGAAAATTTGTACAAATCTTGATAGATATCGAGCCATGGGTATGCCTACGAAAACATGTACTTTATAAATCTTGACAACTGTCGAGTCATGGGTATGCCCACGTAATTTTTGTATAAGAACAAGATCTATGGTCCCAGGCAAGGCTGGAGGTTTTCTCAACCCTGCTCTTTCCTACTAGCACCTGCAATGAGTGGGGTCACACTGTAATTTATTTATTTATATCAATAAAATCTTTATAGGGCTTCGGCCTTTTACCAATCAAAAAGAAAAAAGATACTTAATGTCTGACTCCGTCATGCTAACACTCGGTTCACTGATGGAAGTCATCATAGGCTCAACTACATTTAGATAGCAAGAAAGGGCATAGTCATTTGGAAAGGTATAAATACCTTGGCTCGGATTCGTAGAGATTTGGTCAAGAAGTTCAAGGTGTTAGATAGTCAAAGCGGTGAAAGATTGGGAAATAGTGTTTATAGATATGGATATGTCATTATTGGTCCTAACCTGACTCTCGAGTTCGAAGGTGATATTACAACCCAAAATGTTCAATTTGTGAATAGCCTAGGCTCAATGTCATTTTGGGAGTCCAATTCAGCCATCGATGGATTAGACTCGTTAAGTTCATTATTTCACTCTAGACTTATGTTGGGTTTAGGTGCATATTGGTGAATAACATCAACATGTTTTTTTATGATAAGTTCATCTTCTTCAGGAATGACTCCCTATTCATAGTCATTTTATTCTTCATCTATGCCTCTAGGAAATTTAAGAACATGAGTAAAGTCAAGATGGATACCCCAAGAAGGGTTACCCTTAGATTTTGATTTGAATTCATACTCATGGGAATCTATTCCAAAAAAACTACCACCTTCTTCTTTGTCTATCTGATTGTCTTCGAGATTAGCTGGTTCTTGTGGTGCAACTATCTCTTGTGCTATGGTAGGTTCTTGTGTTTCTACCACATTTATTCTTTTTACTGGATCATCTTCAGCTTCAAGGAGATCTTTTATTTCTTTAGGAAAATGCTCATAAGGAATGAGCTCATCAGTGGTGTCTAAATCATCACTGTCAGATTGTTTAGTTGTTTCTTCCTTTAATTGATTTGTTGTGGATGGCTCAATCTATTCTAAGACATGTGGGGAGTTCTTGCTAAGATAGAAAGGCTTCTTCTTATATCCTAGTCCTATTGTATCCTTTTTTGTTCAGCCATGGTGTTCAAGAGGTGATAGAAGACCTTTACCTTGTAGTCCTAGATGTCCTTTTCTAGTATATCCCATTTTTGTGATCAATTTGTCCCCCGGTCCATATGACTTTTGAGGAATTTTACTTGAAGTGGAGTGACATTTTTGGACTAATTGGGATTGAGGCTCATCCTTGTATAACCATGCAAGCATAGCTTCATCTTCTTCAAACTCTTGTTTAGATACTTGTTCTATGACAAAGCTTCCATTGAATATGACCCAGGATTCTTTAGATGTAGGTTTCGCTTTGTCAGAAGGTGTTCCATAAGATTTAGGGGACAATGGGAGAGATGTGAGAGATAAAATGAGTTCCATCGTGTATTCTCCCATACCATTATATTGGATTTTGACTTCTTTAGCAATGTCTTCCACTTTAGATGTTGAAGCAATATTTAACTACTTAGCGGAAGATTCTTTGTTATTAGGAATAATTTTATCAGCACTTTCTTTCAAAGCATTGCAAGTTGTATATAGGTCAGCTGGAATTGTCACCTCTACTCTTTCATAAGGAAATTTCAAACATTGATGGTATGTGAAAGGAATAGCTTTCATTTCATGTATCCAGGGTCTCCCTAGGAGGATGTTGTAAGCCAAAGGTAGATCAAGAACTTGACATATGGTGTCTCTGATAACAGGTCCTATTCTGATAGGTAAAACAGTAGTTCCCTTGGAAGATCTTTCTTGCTCATCATATGCTTTGATAGTTATCTTCTTCTTAGGGTCAATGGTATTTTTACAGTAGCCCAATTGTGTGATCAAGTTGTAAGAACAAATGTTGAGACCAGTGCCTCCATCTATCAACACACAATTGACATGATGGTTTTGGATCAAGACTTCAATGTGCAAGGGCTGGTTATGTGGATGACTCAAGGAATTATCATCTTCCTCTGAAAAGGAGATATACTGTGGAGATGTCAGATGACCAACCATAGTCTAAAATCTATCTAAATCAAGGTTGTCAGGAACATTGGATCCAAGCAGAGCTTTGTCTAGAATGGTTCTATGAGTTGGAGATATCCGAAGCAACTCAAACATGGAGATTTTTGTATTTGTATGATGGAGTTGTTGGACAATATTGTATGATGTTGGCCTCGTGTCTTTAGGATTTGATGATTTAGAGGCAGCCTTCTGTTTAGAAGTAGATGAAAGATTGAAAGGTATCTTAGGGACATTTGATGAATCTAGGATTTGTCCTTGCAGATGTGCCTGAGCTTGTGATCGAGTAACTACATTAGCTGATTGATTTTCTCTATCTCTTCTTACAATTGTGATGACATTGCAACTTTTAGATAGGCATGGTTCAACCATATTGATGATAGCATTGTTTCCAGAGTAGGCATAATTGACTTTAGCACCCATATTAGGCTAAGAAGAAGAATCTTCTTTACCATGTTTCAAAAATGGTTCCATGAATGTTGTATGATCATTATTTCTCTTATGATTGTCAATCGTGATTTCTCCATTATCAATTTTGTCTTGTATGAGGTGTTTCAAGAGTACGCGGTTATTGGTTTTATGACCCTTATTACGATGGAAGTCACAAAAATCAGTTTCTTTCCACCATTTTGGTTTAGGTTCTGGATCAAATGGTTGGATCTCAGGAAAGTAAATGATGTTGTTATCCAATAGAGTTTTCATGGAAGATTCCAAGGATTCTGCAAGAGGAGTGAATTTTTGGTTAGGATCTGTAGCCCAAGGTTTGTAAGTAGATGGCTTCTTGTTAGATTATGATGTTTTAGCTTTAGAAGCTTTAATGGCTTGGGTTCCAATAGTGAGATTGAAAGTAGGTGCCTTAGATGGGGCACAGATATTATCAACAATGTCATCTGTGATGACACCTTTATTCTTGTTCTAGTTTTTTCCTTTGTCTTTAGAACTAGATCCAGATTCATACTTGTCCTTTTGAAGTGATATGTCTCCTTTTTGTACAAGTACTTTCTCAATTTTAATAGTATTTTCTACCATCTTATCAAAGGATGTATGATTTTGCATTTGCAAATGGTAGTTAAGTTTTGGAACAAGATTGTTGATGAAGATTTCCAGCTTCTCAATTTCTGGAATGGGTCTAGCATATAGAGAAAATTTCTTCCTTCATCTTTTGAGAAAAGTCAAGAATGGTTCTCCTAAATATTGTTTCAGATTGCAAATGTCAATCATAGTGACTGGATGTTGGATATTGTAGGAGTATTGTTGATAGAACAATTTGATTAACTCCTCAAAAGTTTTGATACTTGGGGGCATTTTTGAGAACCAATGAATAGCTAACCCTCCTAGAGATCGAGGGAAAAGATGCATTAAGTAGGTTGGTTCATGCATGAACTCCATAGATTGAGTACAAAATCCTCTAACATGATCTTGAGGATCAGATTTTCCATCATATTTATCATATTTAGGCATCTCCACTCTTTTAGGAAATGGCGGCATGTACAAGTCTTTATCGAATGGAAAAAGACATAAAGCTTCCATGGAGAACTCCTTAGGTTCCTTTTCTTTTTCAAGTTTGTTAAGTTTGACTTGCATGGCATGCATCTATTTCATCATAGTGGTGATTGGAGTTTCTTCCTCATGCATAATGATATCTTCAACATTAAAGTTTAGAGGAATTTTAGCTCCTTGATGAGCTAACTCTAGAAAGTATGTCTCTCTATCTTCTTTCAAGAAATGCCTCATCATTTTCTTGAAATCATTATCATTTTGATATCGAGCAATTTTAGAAGGTGTGGGTTCTTGATCCATATTGTGTTGAGAGTGATGTCCTTGAGACCCATGATGTGTCCCTCTGTGAGACATGTTAGGAGTTTTAGGACTCCCTGGGATAGATTGATGCAGAGATTGGTGATTACCTCTGTGAGTTGATGGAGGGGGTATGTAACCAGTTTTCAATCAAAAATTGCCAAGACCATCATCTTCGTAAAGACCTAAATTGTAGAGGTACTCAAGGGTTGGACCCACATGAGTAGATAGAGGTAAGGTATGAGATGCTTCTCCAGATTTATTGTGTGATGAAGCTCTAGTTTCCACCATTAACCTTGGGTGAAGCAAAAGAGCAAGATGAAGACAACTAAAGAATGACTTGATTCAAGAAGATCGAATGATGCAACCTTGTCAAGATTGAATTAATTGAAGATTAGATCAGACATAAATGAAGTATACTATGCCACAGTAGTATGGGTAGACACCCAATAGATGGCGGGCATGACCTCACAACACTTAGTTGTTTTGTAAGAAGATTGAATTTGAAGATAATTTTGACAAGGTTTTGACACAAGATGAAAAAGACTCAAATCGATAAATCAGAAGGCTAAATCAGACTCAAGAGACCACTTTAGGAAAATGATCAAATTCATTCTAGTTTCTTCTATGTTCCTAACCAAGTGACTATTTCGACAAAATTTGGAAATAAGCTGTAAACACTAGATTCCTGACAAATTTGACCAATCTCTGACAACTTTTTGAAAATTCTCAAACGAGTTTCCGAAGGCTCATACGACACTGGGTATGCTCTCAAATGACAATTGCAAGACTTGTACGACAGTTTCTACCAGGGATATGGTTCTTTTTATTTCTGGTGACAACACTTGTATGACACAATACTAGCTTTCATACGACAATATAGGTGTTCTGAAATGACTTTTGCAAGACTCGTACGACAATATGAGACTGTGGGATGACTTTTGACTTTAGAGAGGAATTTTGCTTCAAATTTTGCAATTTTTAGGCTTTCAATTTCAAATTGTTGGCAAAGTTTTCTATCTAGTTTTGAAGATCTATGTGTAATAGTCCATCTCAAATAACCAAGTATATATCAAGCATGCAAAATAGCAAGCAAAGGAAGCAGGCAATCATCTAAAAATAATGAACAAGGGCAAAAGCAACCTTGCACATGAACAAGAAATAGTGAATTAATATGCTAATCCCTAAGAGTGCTATTTGTGTATATTCCAAAAAAAAATTTAATAACGCACATATTCCTAGAAAATGAAAAATTGGCCTCGCACATATTCCTGGAACTTTTGTAATCTCAAGAGGGCGAACTCCAATCTAGGTGCACTAGGGTTTTGACATAGTATGAGAATTTAATCAATCAGGATCTACTAGGGAGATCTGACAGCCTAACAAGAGACCACACCTGTGAATATTTCCTCCATAAGGACATTTATATAGTGGTTGCTACTACCACGGCAAAAATGGCTATTACCGCTTGAGGTTTTGTCCACGTGGTTGACCCAATTAAGGGAATGTCCACTAGAGTTAACCCTCTCTAAAGGTGACTCACAAAAGATACCACATGGGGACTAGATCAAATTCAAGGATCTAGGTTTCTGGTACTATCCAAAAAGGAAGTAGAGCATAATCCCTTAGCCTCTTCACTTCACCAAAACAAAGCAGATAGATTAATCTGACATGTTAAGATTGAAATTATCTCACAAAGATCTATGATGTAGACCACTTATGATCTATCAACCTCTCCAGAGAGAGAATGTATCAATCAAAAG
This sequence comes from Chamaecyparis obtusa, assembly GCA_027943335.1. Taxonomy (NCBI): domain Eukaryota; kingdom Viridiplantae; phylum Streptophyta; class Pinopsida; order Cupressales; family Cupressaceae; genus Chamaecyparis; species Chamaecyparis obtusa. Next base: position 4,814,456 of record BSBK01001728.1, on the reverse strand, counting down.
TTGAAGATGCATAAATCTAGTAGAACGCAAGACAATCTTGTTGGAAATATAGATGGAGTAACTGAGAGGGGGGGGGGGGGTGAACAAGTTAACCACAAAAATATTACCACAAATCCCTTAGATATTTCATTAAATCATTTACTATTGTTATACTGAAAACTCAGTTATTGCAGTGAGTATTAATTATAACTGTTCTTAAGCATTCATCAGTGATTAACATACATGAATAAAGAAAGTATCATGAACACAAGAGACACTAGATTTAACGTGGAAACCCAATATGGGAAAAACCACCAATGTAACTAGTTACTATTTTTCACTCTTCTGAAGTGAGCCCTGTTAGGAGACAACCCGATTAAAGGTTACAAAACACACTATTAGGTGTGACCTTGTTAGAGGATTTAATCACCCTATTAGGAGTGGCCTTGTAAGAGGTCTTGAAACAATTCAATAGAACTGTCACCTTGTTAGAGGATTTACAAAATGGCTGTTAAACCAACTCCGTTAGGAGATTTTGAAATCACTGCTACAATGGTAAGAAAGTAACAATGAAGTGACTTGAATAATGATGCAACTGAATTGCTGATTACAAATCTCTATTTTGCTTCACTAGATCCTTCTTGATCAAATATATCTCTATTTCTCTTCAAGGATATCTAATCATCCTTCAAAATTCGCTCACACTTTTCTTCTTTTCACTTGCACATACTTTTTAATTCACAACTTGACCTTCTATATATACCATTCAGATTGTCCATTCAGATTGTCAAGTCGGCACTAATAATATTACTAATCATTAGAACAGTCCACTGGAATAAACAAATTTTATTTCTCAAAATAATAAAATCCTTCACTGGGTCGACCTTGCTTGGTAAACACTAATCTGAAGAGATTTCCTTTGGTGACCAAGAGAACTCGGTAAGCACTGCGAATTCTATAACATCCTTTGGAGACTGAGTGAACTCGGTAAACACTAACTTTCCTTTGATGACCATGGAAGCTCGGTTAACACTGTTTTCTGCCATTTTTTTCTTTGACGCCCAAAATATCTCGGTAGATACTAAAAACCACCTGCAAACTGACTGAGCTCGATAAATACTGGGAACTACTTTGCTGAACGACTGAGCTCGGTAAATGATATGACATTTGTGTGACATCAAAGAAAACACACAATTAATCCAACAATCTCCTTCAGACAATTGTATCCAACAATCTCCCTCTTTGGCATTGATGGCAACACAACATGTCATAGCACAATGAAATTTCATAAAAAACATAGAGTAAGGAACATATCCTTAGCTTCATTCTAATTCTCATCTATGAGAACTCCCTTTGTCAGCAAATTTCTCTTTCTGACTGAAAACTCTCCATGAAAACTCTTAGAAATCTTAATAAATTTCTTGAAGTATGACAGCAAACACTCCCTCTTTGACAACACATGCCAAAGACAACACATACCAGGTGAATAGCAATGTACCTTGAGTACTGATTCATATGCAATGATTCCTTGACTAAGCTGCATCAACTGACTGATCTTCAATATGCTCTGGTTGATGCATCACTAAAACTTCATTTAGTGAGCCTCAGATAGGGGAATGACCCCTAAATTACCTCTTAGATACAAGAATGCATCCTTAGGTAGAGGCTTGGTGAAGATATCTGCAATTTTTTCTTTTGTATGAACATATTCCAATCTGATTTCCTTGTCCTACACCAATTCTCTGACAAAGTGATATTTTATAGCAATATGTTTGGTTTTGGAATGCATTACTGGATTCTTTGAAATATTTATTGCACTTGTATTATCACAAAATATAACAACTGGTTCTTTGATCTCAACCTTCATGCCTTCCAATAACTATTTAAACCAAACAATATTAGAGCAGTTTACTACTGCAACAACATATTCTACTTCTGCTATGGATTGGGATGTGCAATTTTGCTTTTTACTAGTCCAAGATACTAACCTTTTGCTAAGAAAAAATGCTCCACCACTTGTACTCTTTCTATCATCAATGTTTCCTGCCCAATCAGCATCAGTAAACACTTTTAAGTCTAGATTGCCTCCAAATTTATACCACAAACCATAATCTTCAGTTCCTTTCAAGTATCTCAAGATTCTTTTGATTGCCATCATATGATTTTCTCTGGGTTTTGCTGAGAATCTTGCTACAATACCAACTGCTAAGGCAATATCAGGCCTTGTATGAACTACATACTATAATTTTCCAATCATTGATCTATACAAGGTCTGATCTACTTCTTTTGAATCATCATCTTTTTTAAGCTTTAGTCTTGTACACATGGGTGTACCAACTAGTTTTTCATCTTCCATACCAAACTTCTTAAGTATTTCCTTGATGTATTTAGACTGAGTAATGTAGATACCATTCTTGCTCTACGAAATTTGAAGACCAACAAAAAACTTTATTTGACCAAACATAGACATTTCAAATTTTTTGTTCATTTGCTCTGAAAATTCTTTGCACTGATCATCATTACCTGTAAACACAATATCATCCCAAAATATTTCTACCAAAATAATTCTATTATCTGGTCCTTCTTTGATGTATAAACTACTATTATCATTAGCTCTTTTGAAACCAATCTAAATAAGATAGTTATGTAATCTTTCATACCATGCTCTAGGGGCTTGTTTCAGACCATACAATGCTTTGTGTAACTTGTAGACCATATCCTTTTTGTCTAGATCAACAAAACCTTCAGGTTTCTCAATGTAGACTTCTTCATCAAGAATACCATTGAGAAATGTAGATTTTACATCCATCTGATATACCTTAAATCCTTTATGTGCTGCATATGCAAGTAGAGTTCTTACACCTTCTAATCTTGCAATAGGAGCAAAAGTCTCTCCATAATCTATACCTTCTTCTTGAGAATACCCTTTACACACTAATCTAGCTTTGTTTCTAGATACTTGACCATCTTCATTCAGCTTGTTTCTGAATACCCATTTCATTCCTATTACATTTTTGTCTTTAGGCCTAGGTACAAGAGTCCATGTCTTATTTTTCTCTATTTGTTCTATTTCTTCATTCATAGCCTCAATCCAACTTTCATTTTCCAATGCATTTTTAACATTTCTAGGTTCAAAATCAGCAAGTAAACATGTACCTTTCAGTTTACTTCTTGTCATACTACCATCTGATTTGTTTCCAATAATCTAATCTGGTGTATGATGCTTCTTGACATACTTGGCCAATACAGGTTCCTTGCCTCTTGAATGAGTTATATTGTCATTTTATTGAATTTCATCTTCAGGTTCAGTTTGCTCAGGCTCGGTAGATATTTGCTCGATAGCTTCAGGCTAAGACTCGATTTCTTGTGACTCGATTTGAACTTTTTCTTGTGACTCAGTTATTGTACTGGGCTCGGTAGATGTAGTTTCCTTATTGACAGATGTGTTTGGAAATGTATCAGGTTCAATGTAAACAAATCTTTTGTAATCCTCTGGTTCCTTTTTGCTTTCTTCTTCAATCTTTTCTGCAAACTCATCAACTTTCACATGTGCACTTTCTATGATTTTGTGAGTAGACAAATTCAGACATCTATATGCTTTACTTTTGCAAGAATATCCCAAAAATATTCCTTCATCACTTTTTACATCAAATTTTCCTTTTCTAGATTCTTTTAAGATGTAACATTTACTACCAAATACTTTCAGGTAACTTACATTGGGTTTATAGCCATACCATAACTCATAAGGAGTTTTGAATGTGTCTTTCCTCAATTGTACTCGGTTCAAGGTATGAACTACAGTGCTAATAGCTTCCTTCCAGTATTTCATAGCAATGTTCCTTTCAATCATTAGAGTCCTTGCACAATCCATGATAGATCTGTTCCTTCTTTCAGCTATTCCATTCTGCTCAGGAGTTCTTGGGGCTGATACCTATCTTTTGATTCCTCTTTCAATGCAGAAATTATTGAATTCATGGGAGATGAATTCACCACCTCTGTCTGATCTTAAGCACTTCATTCTTTTTCTTGTTTCCTTTTCTACTCTTGCCAAATACCATTTGAATTCCTCAAATGCTTCTGATTTTTCTCTTAAATACATAACAGTCATCATTCTAGAGTAATCATCAACAAAGAGAATAAAGAATTTTTCTCTAGTATAGCTTTCAATTCCAATAGGTCCACATAAGTCAGTATGCACAATATCCAAAATATCTTCAGATTGATAGTTTTTACTTTTAAAGCTAGTCTTTCCCATTTTACCAATCTGACAATTCTTGCATAGACCAACATCAGGTTTCTTCAAAGTAGGAATACCTCTTACTTTCTTGAATTTTCTTATTTTCACCATATTATCAAAATTTACATGACATAACCTTTTGTGCCATAACCAACTTTCTTCAATTTGAGCAATAAAACATGAGCATTCACCAAGATTAAGATAAAATAGATTACCTTTGGTTTGTTTGCCTGAACCAATCAGTTTTCCTTTGTCATCCAGCAGTCTTGCTTTGCCATTCATGAATTCAACCTTGAATCCAATGTTGATTAGTTGTGCTACACTTAGAAGATTATGCTTTAGTCCTTCAACCCAATATGCATTATCACATATAAGTTCTTTGGTTAATGAAATTCATCCTCTTCATTTTATACAACAAGGTTCATTGTTTCCAAACCTTACATTACCACCATCATAGTCTTCAAGGTGTTCAAACTTTGTTCTATCACCAGTCATATGATTTGAGCATCCACTGTCTATAATCCATGTATCATCTTTTCTTATATGAGAGATAAGTGCCATCTCATCTTCATCATCAGATTCATCTTTTATAGCAATGAAGACAATTTCTTCTTCACTATCATCAGAATCCTTAGCCAAAAAACATGTTTTCTTACCTTTATCCTTGAATGACTTGAAATTCTTCTTGCCATTGTACTTGTGACCTTTTTTCTCATCCTTTCTTTTCTTGTTTGGGCACCTAGCTGCAATATGACCAATTTCTTCACATGAAAAATAGATTAAAGGAGTTTTACCTTTGTATTTACGTTTGCCTCTAGTATATTTCTTTGCAAGTAATGCTTCAATAACTTCAAGATCACTATCTGAACTTTCCTCTGATTCTTCTTCACTTTTTGACTAGATTTTCTTGTCCTTCTTAAGTGAAAGTTTAGCCTCAAATGATGATTCAATATTTTTAGAAGTTGGAACATAGTTGTCATAGTTATCTAATTCAAAAGCTGTCAACCTTCCAACTAAGGCATCCAAAGTTATATTGTGATTTTGTTCACATCTTCTTTCTTGAATAGCAGATACTCTTATTGCATAGATAGGAAGCAATGTTCTAAGAACCTTACTTATAACCGTTTCATCATCAATTTCTCCTCCAGAAGCTCTGATTGCACTAACACTCACCTTGATCCTTTCAACATATTTTGCGATGTTTTCATCTTCTTTCATCTTCATCTGATCAAACTGTCCTCTTAGGCTTTCTGCTTTGGCTCTCTTCAAATTGTCATCACCACCATAAATTTTCTTCAGCTTGTTCCACATTTCATAAGCAGTTGTGCAGTCTTTGATCTCATCAAATTCTTCATAGCTAAGAGCTAATGCAATGTCTATCATCATGGTGTTATGGTTCTTTTTCTCTGCAATGTCTTCAACAGTTAATGTGCCAGTAGGAACTGTATATTCTTGATCAATATATTTGCATCCTAAATCACCAATGGAAGCCAAATGAAGTCTCATGAGACCTTGCCAAGCTGAAAAGTTATCTCTGTTAAGCCTTGGAATTTCTCTCTTGTAAGACATCTCGATCTTTAGCTTAGGTCCTTGAAACCCTTCCTACAAGCACCAAAAGCTCTGATACCAATTGTTGGAAATATAGATGGAGTAACTGAGAGGGGGGGTGAATCAGTTAACCACAAAAATATTACCACAGATCCCTTAGATGTTTTATTAAATCATTTACTACTGTTATACTGAAAACTTAGTTATTGCAATGAGTATTAATTATAACTGTTCTTGAGCATTCATCAGTGATTAACATACATGAATAAAGAAAGTATCATGAACACAAGAGACACCTGATTTAATGTGGAAACCCAATATGGGAAAAACCACCAATGTAACTAGTTACTATTTTTCACTCTTTTGAAGTGAGCCCTATTAGGAGCCAACCCAGTTAAAGGTTACAAAACACACTGTTAGGTGTGACCTTGTTAGAGGATTTAATCACCCTATTAGGATTGACCTTGTAAGAGGTCTTGAAACAATTCAATAGAACTATCACCTTGTTAGAGGATTTACAAAATGGCTATTAAACCAACTCGGTTAGGAGATTTTGAAATCACTGCTACAATGGTAAGAAAGTAACAAAGAAGTGACCTGAATAATGATGCAACTAAATTGCTGATTATAGATCTCTATTCTGCTTCACTAGATCCTTCCTGATCAAATATATCTCTACTGCTCTTCAAGGATATCTAATCATCCTTCAAAATTCACTCACACTTTTCTTCTTTTCACTTGCACATAATTTTTAATTCACAACTTGACCTTCTATATATACCATTCAGATTGTCCATTTAGATTGTCAAGTCGGCACTAATAATATTACTAATCATTACAACAGTCGGCTGGAATAAACAAACTTTATTTCTCAAAATAATAAAATCCTTCACTGGGCTGACCTTGCTCAGTAAACACTAATCTGAAGAGATTTCCTTTGGTGACCGAGAGAACTTGGTAAGCACTGTGAATTCTGTAACATCCTTTGGAGGCCGAGTGAACTCGGTAACCACTAACTTTCCTTTGATGACCATGGCAGCTTGGTTAACACTATTTTCTGCCATATTTTTCTTTGATGCCCGAAATATCTCGGTAGATACTGAAAACTGCCTGCAGACTGACTAAGCTCGGTAAATACTGGGAACTACTTTGCTGACCGACTGAGATCGGTAAATGATATGACATTTGTGTGACATCAAAGACAACACATAATTAATCCAACAATCTCCTTCAGACAATTGTATCCAACAAATCTCAGTAACCTCCCTACCAACAAGGGGATCCTTCATCAAGAAGAGCTTCGCATGCATGAACAAGCGAAAGAAGCCCACTCTCTTGAGATCATCCACAAATAGTGTTCATAGGACCTATTTACTATGTGTAACAAATATGCAGAAAGAAAATCTATGTTCGTTTTATAGCCTAAAATGAAGTCTTTGATATGAAAGCAATAAAAAGTCACACAAGCTTGACACGTGAGAGTTCATTTTATGAAGTGTTATCAGATCGTAGTAGAATACCTGAATTCCTTGCAATGCGCTTAGTAGATTTTACCTATTTTTAGAAATTTAGTTGTACTTTATCCAATCAAACTCAGCAAACATCAGTCAGAAATAGAAGATCTCAATTGTTAGGGTTAGCTGTTAGTTCAAATCTGAGAATCAAATTTGAAAAACTGCCTAAAATTTTGAAATGACAATTGAATCTTGGCACTAAAACTCATACAATAGTGGGTTACCTTCTAGATGACAATCGGGAAACTCGTACGATAGTGGGTGTCTTCTCATATGACAATCAAGCTCCCAAATGACAATGTATAGCTTCTGATATGAGCCTCAATAGAATTAACTATCGTACGACAGTGGGGTCTTCCTGATATGACTTTCTGACAAAAGTCGTATGAAAAATGTATGGATAGAAATTAAAAGATCACAATTTTAATCATAAAATGATAAGAAATTGATAAAATTCAAATGGAAACCCGTTTCAGGGCCCCACAGTGGGCACCAAAAATGTGTGTGAATTTTGTACCTAATTGCAGACACAACACTTCAGTAGAACATTAGAGGTTAGCAGAAATCAAAATCTTGCAAATAAATGAAACTATGCTAACCAGGCGATTTACTATCTTCTAGAAGGTGCGAGTCTGATGTTCTCAGATTGAAATCGAGATTAGTGACAATGCAACACCTAAACGAAGGATTTGAATGCAAAAGAATGAAAGAATATATGAATCTAGATGAATCTATATTTTTGTATTTTCTATGAAATATTATGAAAAACTATATGAATCTAAGCTAGATGGATGAAATTGAATACAGATTAAATCTAAGAATGCTATGAATCGATATGAATGCTATGATATGAAAAATATGCAAAAACTATGATCAACTATGAAAGATCTCACAAATTGCTTGTCGCAAGTGTTTAATCCTTCAATCACCAATTCGCCAAAGTAATTGTGCAAATTCGAGTGTTGATAATTATAAAGAGCTAAGCATTGATTTTATAGAAATCCAGGGCTTTGAGGATGCGGGATAAAAGCCATAAATCACTCTTGATAAACTCAGGTTGATTTTTGAGTTATCAAGAAATCAAAGATAATTAACTCACAAAAATCATGCAAAAGCAGTGTTTAACTCAAAATAGAGTTTAGATCAGATTTCAACTCATCATCAGATGTTGAGTTTCAATTTTAAAATTGATTGTTAATTTCTAGTTGCCTGCTTTTCTGATTGTGCATGATTTATTTTGAATTAATTTAAAAATAAAGTGATTTATTCTCAACTTAACTAATTTTTGAATTAAAACAATTAATTTATGGGTTAATCAATTATTAAATCAAACTTTTATTCAAAAACTATATTATTAAATTTGACAATTAACAATAATTAATTAAATAAGAATTTAATCAATTAGTCATGAGATTTTAGATTTTATTGTCAAAATTAAATAATACAATTTAGGAATAAATTTAATTAAATTTAATTAAATTTAATTAAATAATTAAGTGACAGTATTAAATCTAATTAATTAAATATTCAGAATATTCAATTAATTAAACTTTAGGATAAATAGGATTTATCACCAAATAATTATTAAATCAAAGATAATTAGGATAAATAAGAATATTGCTAGGAATATTTCCCAATGCAGAATTTAGGATAAAATCAATTAGGATTCGATAATGTGCCGATGTACCTTAGATCAGGACTTTGATGTCGATTTCGTTCGATTTGAAGATGTGGGAGGAATGAACCTATAGCCCATTTTTGGGGTATTACAACTTTATTTTGTAGTTGTTTAACATGAGAGTTTGTAGATTAATAGGAGTTCACATTTTTATGGGAACGTATCATTCAATTGAGCATTAATGCTCATCTATATCTAGGTTTGCATCACACATTCTTAAGGAAAAAGTTCCTAATACAACTGAAGAGAGTAATTAATATGGAAATTGAATCAAATGTAAGCAACATATGGCATTAATTTTCAAAGATAGTGATAATTTAAAAAAATTGGAAAAATACAGTGTACAAGCAATGATAGTATGCCATGGGAAGTCACAATAAGTATGAACCCATAGAGGATTCTCATTGTTTCCTAAAAGAAGATCATTTTCAGAGTGAGATTTAGCTATATAGAGGTGAAGCCATGACATACAAAAGGTAAGAGAACCTCAATGTTTCTGACATATAATGCTATCATGTCAAAAGGACAACAAAGTGTAGTTTTTAGAACAATGGAACAACCATCTCTCTTAAAAGGAACAACCATCAAGTTATAGAGTTATTGAATATGGCCATTATCATGAGATCATAGGGTAAAACACATCTATCTACTATTAATGAACAATTTCTTCTATAGAGGCAATTTTGAATTCTATGCTCATGTGAAAAGGAAATGTCACTTAGTTTGAAGTCCTAATAGAATAAATACAATAAGAAGACATTGACATATCATGCCTTATATCATAACCAATCACAATAAGAAGGTGGAACAACCATAAGGTACAAGCATGTGCAAGTCATTGTAATCATTCGAGATATGTTAAAGGTTAAGTACAATAGTAGAGCATGACCATGATACAATTAATGAAAGTGCCATAAAACACCATGATATTTATAATCAATCATAGAGAAAAGAAATAGTTGTTAGAATAATTGAGAGGGGGGTGAATCAGTTATCCAGTGTCTCAATTCAAAATGTATAATTCAAAACATCTTCTTTAATTTTTGCTTGTCAGTAAGCAATAATAACTCTCACTGTCTGTGCTTTTACTGATTACCAATTTAATACTCATAACTGTTTACCGATCAAATCTAACATGTAACATGTAAAGAATGATAACAAACAAATATCACAATCAACACATAACACAAGAGATTTAACATGGAAACCCTGTAAAGGGAAAAACCACCTGGGACCAGCAACTCAAAATTGTTCACTCTTCTGAAGTGAGGTTGGTTAAGACCCAACCTTGTTAAAGGTTACAAACACACTATCAGGTGTGACCTTGTTAGAGGATTTTAGACTAGAAGTTATCATCTAACCAGCATTCACTATGGGGTTGACAAGATAACAATGTTCATTCTATGAATGATACATCATAAGACTTTCAGAGTCCACTTGGTTAAGAGATTTAGACTGTATACAATGGTTAAATATGTAATAGTAAAATGATCTGCCTTAGTACAACTTCAATTGTAGATTATAGATCAATATTCAGTCCATACAAATCCTTCTAATCAATATTTCACTTCAGATTCAATATTATATCAACTTACTGTCCATCGGTAATAGCTCTGTGTAGCTTGGTAACTGTTCTATAGCTCGGTTCTCACTAACCAGTATGATCAAAATGCATGAAAGCTTGTTCACATGAAATTCTTGCAGCTTCTTCTTCCTCCAGCTCTTTTCATAAATAAATTTTGTTCTCTTATATAGACAAGTAAATCATTTTCTTCTCCACCATCAGATTTTTTCACTTAATCACATTTATAGATTTTGCCGCTTAAAAATTTCTTGGTACTTGTGTCAATAACACGTTTCAATCTACTCCGTTAGATCTTCCTTGAATTTTGTCAACTGTCGATCTTTGTAACAAACATTATTTGCTACCTCGATGTTATACTCTTTCCATCTCATCAATCTTATCAGCTAAACTAATCATTTAATTCATTCTATCCTCCTCGATTAACAAAGAATGCATCAGTGAACACTACTCAGTTAGTACTGCGGTCGGTATACACTACACTTTGTCGGTGTATACTATAAATGCTTCATTTACCGACAACACTGCTTTGTCTTTCATCTCTATACTTCATTATAGATGAATGCAACATAATAAAGTCAATATCATCAAGTCATAGACTCATCAAAAAGTTACTCAATGTGTTCCTTATCCTCATTTATCTTGTACATCTTTCCTCATGTAGATTTCACTGTTCTTCATCTCTTTTCCACTTTACTTTAGATGTCTCGATGTAGTAACTTACAAGATAAGTGCTTTCAAACTAGTTGATATCAATGACAACATAATACTGATTTAATCATATTCCATATCTAATCAGCAACTTCTCAGTGATCTTGCAATCACAAATCCTTCAATTAGATTCCAAATCAATTGTAGTCCAACAATCTCTCCCTTTGGCATTGATGGCAACTCAAGTAATATGAAATGTACCATACACATATCAAATATACATTCTAAAACTTTGTGAACAAATGTTGTAAGTTGAGTAGACTTAATATGTTCAATCACTACGTTACTGAACTAGCATTAAGTAATACAGCTTTACCTTTCTGTAGTTGTAATCTTTTTAGTTCTTCTATTCCATTTAGATTGTCTCTCCCTTAGATAGTTCTCTCTCCCTTTCATTATTGTACATTCCTTTCATATTGTTCATCTCTCCCTTTGACAACAATGCCAAAGAAAAAAATAAACAATCAACTCTATAGTAGCCAAGTAACTCTCTGTGGTGTCCAGTACTTCCTCTGTATCTTTGTATACTGATATCTCATTGGTTCAAGTGCTCAAACTTAATCACAACCTTGAACGTGATTCAAAGTGTGAACTATGCTACATCAACATGAATGATCTTCTAATAAAAGTAGGTTGATGCAACATCCAGATCACCTTAGTGACCGATAGACAGGGGATGGACCCCAAGTCTAGTCCTCAAGTATTCAAATGTGTCCTTCGGTAGAGGCTTTGTGAAAATATCAGTAAGTTGTTCTTTAGATGTAACAAATTCTAGCTTTACTTGCTTCTCTTACACTTGTTCTCTTAAGTAATGATACTTAATAGATATATGCTTTGTCTTGGAGTGCATCACAGGATTCTTTGAAATATTAATTGCACTAGTGTTGTCACAATATATAATCACCGGGTCAGTGATTACCTCATTCATTCCTTCCAACACTTGTTTGATATATGCAATGTTTGAAGAGTTAGTAGCAACAGCGACATACTCTGCTTCAGCTATAGACTAAGAAATACAAGCATGCTTTTTACTTGTCCAAGTTACAAGTCTTTCACCAAAGAAAAATGCTCCTCTGGTGGTGCTTTTTCTGTCATCCACATTTCTAGCCCAATCAGCATTGGTGTAAACTTTCAGTTCAAACTTTCCTTCCTTAGGATACCATAATCCATAATTCTCTATTTTCTTCAAGTATCTTAAGATCCTTTTTGTAGCTATCAAGTGTGATTCTCTAGGATTAGAAGAGAATCTTGCAACTATACCCACAACATGTGCTATATCTGGCCTACTGTGAACTATGTACATTAACTTACCAATCATGGATTGGTAAAGTGTCTGATTTACCTCAGTAGTTCCATCCTCCTTTGTCAATTTTCATCTAGTAGCCATCGGTGTTCCTATAGGTTTTGCATCTTCCATGCCAAATGTCTTCAATACTTCCTTTATGTATTTAGATTGTGTGATGAATATTCCATCATGATGTTGAATCACTTGTAGTCCAAGAAAGAACTTAATCTCTCTGAACATAAACATTTCAAATTCCTTTTGCATTTCATTAGAAAATGCCTTGCAGACAAGATCTGAGCCACCAAAGATGATATCATCAACAAATATTTTAGAAATGATAATAGTATCATTAGTTTCATCTTTCACATACAAATTGATGTTTTCACTTGTTCTAACAAATCCAATACTTAACAAATAAGTATGCAGTATTTCATACCATGCTCTTGGTGCTTGCTTTAGTCCATATAAAGCTTTATGCAATCTACATACCATGTCTTTATTGTTGGGATCAACAAATCCTTTAGGTTGTTCAATGTAGACCTCCTCTTCAAGTATACCATTCAAAAATGCTGACTTCACATCCATTTGATAGACTTTGAATTTCTTATGTGCAGCATATGCAAGTAGCATTCTAACTCCTTCTAATCTAGCAATAGGTGTAAATGTTTCACCATATTCAATGCCTTCCTCCTGTGCATATCCCTTGCATACTAATCTAGCTTTATTTCTTGTGACTTCACCATTTTCATTCAATTTATCCACTTAGTACCAATAACATTCTTATCTTTTGGTCGGGGTACTAAGGACCAGGTTTTGTTCTTTTCTATTTGTTCTATTCCCTCTTTCATTGTAATAACCCATTCTTCATTCTCTAATGCAACTTTCACAGTTTTAGGTTCAAACTCACAAATTAAACATGTACCTTGTCTTGTTTTTCTTTTGGTTTGCATTCCAGCATGTCTGTCTCCAATGATTTGTGTTTCGAGATGGTGTCTTTTGACAAAACTAGCCAAGACTTGATTTCTCCTTTCTTGTTCATCCTACTCAGGGTCATTTCCTTGCTCGGTAGCTTCTTCATGTTCATCGGTTTGTGGTGCCTATTGTACTACATTGTTTCCCTACTAACCGGTTGACACTACTTGCAGTGTCGGTAGATACTCTGGATATTCAATATAAGTGAATCTACCATAGTCTTCTAGTTCCTTTGTACTATCCTCTATGTACTTATCATCAAACTCATCAACATGAACATTAGTGCTTTCAACAATCTTATTTGTAACCTTATTCAAACATTTGTATGCTTTACTTGTAGTGAAATATCCCAGAAATATCCCTTCATCTCCTTTAGAATCAAACTTCCCATTTCTTTCATCTTTCAAGATAAAGCATTTACTTCCAAAAATTTTGAAATAACTTACAGTAGGTTTGTGTCCAAACCATAGTTCATAAGGTGTTTGGTTGGAGTCCTTCTTCAGTTGTACTCGGTTAAGAACATATACAGTTGTGCTGATAGCTTCCCTCCAATATGTCTGAGCAACATTCTTTTGTATCATCAATGTTCTAGCATAGTCAATTATAGACCTATTCCTTCTTTCAGCAATGCCATTTTGTTGAGGTGTTCTCAGTGCCGATACCTGCCTTTTGATTCCATGCTCATTGCAAAAGTTAGTAAATTCATGAGAGATAAATTTACCTCCTCTATCAGATCTTAAGCATTTTATTTCCTTTCCAGTTTCTTTCTCTACCTTAGCTTTATACCACTTAAACATTTTGAAGGCTTTAGATTTCTCCTTTAAGAACATAATAGTCATCAGTCTAGTGTAATCATCAACAAAAAGAATAAAATATCTATCACCATAATAGCTCTAAGTTCTCATAGGACCACATAGGTCAGTATGAACCAACTCAAGTATCTTTTTTGTTGAATAGTCTTTTCTTTTAAAACTAGACTTAGTCATCTTACCTCTTTGACATTCATGGCACATAGCATGATTAGGTTTTGTTAAGTTAAGCAGTCCTCTAACTCTTTTCTTTCTACTAATTTTTATCATGTTGTCAAAGTTCACATGGCATAACCTTCAGTGTCACAACCAAGCATCTTCATCCTTTATTAATAAACAAGAAGATTGATCCATATCAAGATAGAATAGATTACCTCTGGATTGTGTACCAGTTCTGACAAGTCTTCCTCCATCATCATAAATCTTCACCTTTTTGCTCTCAAAAGCCAGTTGGTGGCTTGAGTTGTTCAACTAAGCTACACTTATCAGATTATAGTTTATTCCATCTACCCAGTATGCATTTTCACATTGTAGTATATCATTGATCATCAATGAGCCTTTGCCTCTTACCATACAAGGTGCATCATTTCCCATTCTCACAAATCCTCCATTATATTCAACAAGATGATCAAACTTCTCTACATCACCGATCATATGATGTGTACAACCATTGTCTATGATCCATGTATCATTTCTACTTACTTTAGATATCAGTGTTGTCTCTTCATGTTTCTCTTCCTCTTCTGAGTCATCTTTAATAGCAACAAATACAACTTCTATATCATCATCAAAATCAGATTTAGTTTCAATATCTTTGGCTATGTAACATACCTTTTTGCCTTTTTCATCTTAGTTGTCTCTGTTGTTGTGTCAGTAACCTCTGTTGACTCTTCTTCCATAGTTTCCTTCAAATCGGTCTTTGGATCTATCATCATCTTTCTTCTAAGGACATCTAGCAGTGATGTGACTGACTTCTTTACAATTAAAGCATGCTAAAGGTAGCTTGCCTCTATACCTTCCTTTTCCTTTGGGCAATCTTTGGGCCATAAGTGCTTCAAGCTCATCAAGTTCATCATCGGTATTGTCATCACTATCACAATTCTTACCATTCCTGCTAGACTTTCCAATCTGCAGAGAAGACATGAAAGCAGATTCAATAGAAGGAACAACACTGTTATCAAAAAATTTTAATTCAAAGGTTGTAAGTTTACCAATCAGAGTGTCAAGAGTAAGGTTGGATGTAGCTCTTGTTTCATGAATTGCAGAGATCCTAATTGCATAAACTGGTAGCAAAGTTCTAAGAATCTTGCTTATCATTGTTTCATCATCAATTACTCCATCAAATGATCTAATAGCATGTACCACCTCTTTGAGTCTATTTGAATAATGGACAATATTCTCACCTTCTTTCATTCTCATATCATCAAATTTGCCTCTCAGAATTTCAACTCGAGCTCTTTTGACATTAAGATCTCCACTATAGATTTGTGCTAATTTATCCCACATTCCTTTGGTAGTTGTGCATGTCGTGATATCTTCAAATTCAGCATCGGTACAAGCAACAACAAGTTCCATCATAGTAACATTGTGTCCATGCTTATCCTTCAGTTGATCAATAGTTAGGGGACCAGTGGATGGTTGTATGTAGCCATTTTCCATCAGATCTAGTGCTAAGTTCCCAATTCTAGATATGTGCAGCTTCATTCTACTTTTCCATACTACAAAGTTCTCTTTGTTCATTTTTGGTACTTCCCTCTTATACATCTTGAGACCTTTATGCTTAAGTCCTTAAAACTCTATTCCAATCAACCAATGCTTTGATACCAATTGTTAGAATAAATGAGAGGGCGGTGAATCAGTTATCCAGTGTCCCAATTCAAAATGTATAATTCAAAACATCTTCTTTAATTTATGCTTGTCGGTAAGTAATAATAACTCTCACTGTCTATGCTTTTACCGATTACCAATCTAATACTCATAACTATTTACCGATCAAATCTAATATGTAACATGTAAAGAATGATAACAAACAAATATCACAATCAACACATAACACAAGAGATTTAACGTGGAAACCTTGTAAAGGGAAAAACCACCTGGGACTGGTAACCCAAAATTGTTCACTCTTCTGAAGTGAGGTTAGTTAAGACCCAACCCTGTTAAAGGTTACAAACACACTGTGAGGTGTGACCTTGTTAGAGGATTTTAGACTAGAAGTTATCATCCAACTAGCATTCACTATGGGGTTGACAGGATAACAATGTTCATTCTATGAATGTTACATCATAAGACTTTTAGAGTCCACTCGGTTAAGAGATTTAGACTATATACAATGGTTAAATATGTAATAGTAAAATGATCTTCCTTAGTACAACTTCGATTGCAGATTACAAATCAATATTCAGTCCATACAAATCCTTCTGATCAATATTTCACTTCAGATTCAATATTATATCAACTTACTGTCCATCGGTAATAGCTCTTTGTAGCTTGGTAACTGTTCTATAGCTCGGTTCTCACTAACTAGTATGATCAGAATGCATGAAAGCTTGTTCACGTGAAATTCCTGCAGCTTCTTCTTCCTCCAACTCTTTTCATAAATAAATTTTGTTCTCTTATATAGACAAGTAAATCATTTTCTTCTCCACCATCAGATTTTTCCACTTAATCACATTCATAGATTTTGTTGCTTAAAACTTTCTCGGTACTTGTGTCAATAACACATTTCAATCTACTCCATTAGATCTTCCTTGAATTTTGTCAACCGTCGATCTTTGTAACAAACATTATCTGTTACCTTGATGTTATACTCTTAGCAGCTAAACTAATCATTTAATTCATTATGTCATCCTTGATTAACAAAGAATGCATCGGTGAACACTGCTCGGTTAGTAATGCGGTCGGTATACACTACACTCTATTGGTGTATACTAGAAATGCTTCATTTACCGACAACACTGCTTTGTGTCTTTCAGCTCTATACTTCATTATAGATGAATGCAACATAATAAAGTCAATATCATCAAGGCATAGACTCATCAAAAAGTTACTCAATTTGTTCCTTATCCTCATCTATCTTGTACATCTTTCCTCATGTAGATTTCATTGTTCTTCATCTCTTTTCCACTTTACTTCAGATGTCTCGGTGTAGTAACTTACAAGATAAGTGTTGTCAAACTAGTTGACATCAATGACAACATAATACTGATTTAATCATATTCCATATCTAATCAGAAACTTCTTAGTGATCTTGCAATCATAGATCCTTCAATCAGATTCCAAATCAATTGTAGTCCAACAACAGTGACACAAATGATTTGTATTTTAGTGCCACCAAATACTTTCCAAATAGTCATCAATGTATTAAAGCATTCCAAAGTATAGGATAGCAAGGTGCTTCAATACATAGCTGCAGTGATCAAAATAGTATTTTACAATATCATGAAGTAAACAAATGCAATATTTCAAAATAAGGCAAACTAAAACAATAAATGACAAGCATTGTCATTAAACACAACATAAAAGGCATCTTTGACATTGAGCCCTCAAAGAATAGGTTTGATGTTTTCATGTTTTGAAAGTTAACAAGATTTATATTTTCATCATGAATACATGAAAACAAGCACAAAGGATCACAATAAGTAATCTCTAATATAAAGAAACACAATGACTATCAACATCAAAGCGGTGGTGTAGGAACTCAAACATCATCTAAAGATAATTTTTCATGTTCTCTTTCCTCTACACTTTTACAGGACATTGAATGTGAAAGAAAAAGAAGTGAGAACCCTAAGGCAATGGATGAGGATGATAGTGATGAGGTAGCTGAAATAAAGGCTGCTCATTTTGAGGAGTCAATGAAATATGCCCGAAGAAGTGTCAGTGATGCTGATATTCAGAAGTATCAAGCCTTTTCACCAACACTGCAGCAATCTCGAGGCTTTGGTTCTGAATTTCAATTTCTAGATAGACCTAATGGTGCTTCTGCTAGTTCTTCAGATGTATTTTCTATAGAAAACAATAAAGATGATGATGACTTATACAAGTTGCACATCCACATCCACATCTGATATAAAATTTATTATTATAAAGTCTTTTTATGGAAATATGTTTTACATTAGTCTATATTATTCTGAAGCCTTGTTATAGAAATCTGTTTTATATTAATCCTCAGAATTAGTTAGTAAATCTTCTTCTTTCTTTCTAAATTCATGAATGATTCTATTTTTCTGCAGTAAATAGCATACGTAACAGATAAATATGAAATCAGCAACAAATATCTACCTTATGCTTTTACTACTAAGTCTTTGTTTGTCAGGCATACTGATTATAAGTACTTGAGGTATCAGGTTATTGATACATCCTTGGTATTTTCATGCATTTAATCTTATAAAATCATCAATTCTTAAGCATTAAGCATAGTAATACGTCAATCTTCATTTAATTGCAAAAATGAAACACCAATGAAGAAAATAATGAGCAGAAAATAATAGATATTATTGACATAGGTTGAAGCCAATCTCATCCTTCGATTATAAGAAGGATTTCCAAGCTCCTATTTGAAAACAATAGATATTATTGAAATAAGTGGAAGCCAATCTCATCCTTTCTCTTGTGATCTTATATCATAGGATTTCAAAGCTCCTATTTGAGAATAATAGACATTATAGACACATAAGTTGAAGCTAGTTCTTCCTTGCTCTTGTGATCTTATATCAAGGATTTCCTAAGCTACTTTATTCAAATTGGATAGTATTATCACTTGATATTCATACCTTCTTGATAAAAGGAAGTGTATCACTAGATACCTAGTGACAAAATCCCCCCTCTCTTGGTTTTAGATTGAGGCCAAGAAACACTAGGCTTTTAGCGGGATAAGGTTTAGTATCCATATGGCATTCAGTAACCACACTCTGCTTAAATCCATTTTTCTCATCCTTCAATGTTACCAAATACATATTTTTACTCTTCACATAGTGACAGTAATAAACTTTAAAAGGAAATAACATAGAGTGACAAGCCACATGCTTGATGGAGGAGGGAGCCAAGAGTTTTTTTCCCTTTACTGTAACCAAATAAATAAACATCATTGTAACACAGATGAGTGAAAACCTCAAACCTTTTTATCAAAGCATAAAAGATAAAGAAATTTTGTTAGATGTTGTAGTTGCAACTACCCTAGTAGACATGTATGCACAATGTGGAACTATAGACAAGGCACATGAACTCTTTGAAAAAATGCATCAAAGACATGTGGTATCATAGAATGCCATGATTACGGGCTATGTACAAAATGGATTTTTTGAAAAGGCTTTAGAAATTTTCAAGCAAATGCAAATGGCAGGTGTAAAGCTAAATTCCAAAACCTTTGCCAGCATCCTCCTTCCCTGTGCCAAAATGAGAGCTTTGGAATAGGGTAATTAACCAATCACTATTAATATATTATGCAGTCACATTATATATATTATGCAGTCACTGTTAAGATTGACTTAGTTGATTGCTTGATCACACGATAACCAGTAATTAATGGTTATCGTAACACATTGTTAATGTGTTACGATAACCACTAATTAGTGGTTATTCGTATCACTGTGTAAGATAATGAAATGATGCCAGCCATGTCTATTCATATTGGTATTAATAACCATTGTGTGCGTGGGGAAAGACTTATCAGTGCCATATAATTGATAGGAAATAATCAATGATACCCTAGCTTGTATAAATGGATGCCCTAGCTCGTGGGTAACTAGAGAATCTAATGAACACACATTAACATGATGCCCTAGTTCACTAACATAGCAAATGCCATAATCAAATCATCCAAAGAAATGAACTCAATGTCATGGATACAACAAAGCATGGAGTAATGAATATCACAGTAAGATGTGCCCTCAAAATACATGATGGTATTAAATCAAATGATCAAATGCAATGTATTCTATCAAAATGCAGAGGAGATAATGAAACAATCCCTACCTCAATGAGCTTCCATTTGATAAGGAGAGGAAAAGCCAAGTTTCCAAAACCAAGCTCGAAGATTAAAGGCCCAAGTCTAGATAAAAACTATAAACCCTATACACAGTGTTGAATCTGCCTTGGCCGATGAGGTTTCGCGTGCTACCCCTTGAAAAAATTTGTCGTGGTGATAATGATCAAATGAGAAATGAATTTTATTACAACCGCTATACACAGTGTCGAATCCACCTTGGGTGATGAGGTTTCCCACGCTGCCCCTTCAAACAATTCACTGTGGTGATAATAAAATTAGAAATTAGTTCCTTTTTTTTTAAGTTATGCCCGTGGTCGTCAAAATTTTGACGTACACAGTAGTGGTCAAAATTTCAACTAACACGGGTATGGATTAAAAAAAATGAAAGTTTTCCTTCTATAATCCGACCAACCAAAACCTTTTTATTTCATGGTCAAAAATTTTGGTAGAAAAATGGTGCAAAATGTACTAGTGAACACAAGTACAGTAAGTATGTCTAATAATCATGTGTTACATTCTAAAAAAAACCATATAGAGATCAAGTATCATGTTGTAAGAGAAAAAGTTGCAGGGAAAGAAGTCAGACTTGAGTATATCAACACAAAGGAGCAGATAGAAGATATATTGACAAAGCCTTTACCTAAAGATACATTTGAGTATTTGAGAGGTATTCTTGGGGTTATGCCCCAACCTACTTTTGAGTAGTGATGCAGAAAGTTGCATCAGTCCAATGGTATAGAGCACTATCTTTCTGGATTTCATGTTGATGCTTCCTCTATGGTGGAGTATCTGTGTTTTTGAGTTGAGTCATGAAGGACTCTTGGTAAAAGGTATCTTCAAATAGTGTCTTTGGACATTCGAGCTTCTATTAGATTGATGTAGTGATGATTTATTTGTCATTGATGTCAATGGGGGAGATGGATACATGAAAAAAATTGAAATAAATGATGAAGAGGATTTGATGATTGATGAAGAGGATTTGAAAAGTCAAAGCAAGAGCAACAGTGTTGCATTTTGGTATTCATGGAACTTGGATGTTTTTCATCTATCTTTCCATTAATGCCAATAGGGGAGACTGTTAGCATGAATGTTGAATATGTCCTATGGGGGAGTATTCTAGAATTTCTAGAGTAGTCACATGTTCAATTCATGACTGTGTTTTTCATTGATGTCAACATACTAATTATACTAAAGATTAGTAGAGTAGCAAACAAAGTTTGGATTAGCACGCATAGTGTATTACAGATGAGGTTATGCAGAGTTGAGAACATGTTCCTTATGTTGTCCTGATATCATGGTTAAGAGAGCGTACAAAAATTCAAGTATTTGCATCAGTTATGAGTAATCCAGTGGAAACTGTATTCTGACAGTGTTCTTGAGAAGCAATTTGTGATAATCAGATTATATCTCCTAACATGGATAGAATCTGGTCAAGCAAAGTTATATAGAGGTCGACAAAATTGTGGAGGCAACCTGGATGAGTCAGCATAGTCAGAGGTTGCACGTGTGAAGATTTATTAAGTTTGTGAGCTGACAGTTTTATGTAATTATGGAAATATTATGTAACATATAATATTTTATATTTTGTAATTGGTTAAGCTTAATTGGCTGACTAAATTATGAAATATTATGCACGGTATAAAGGAAGGATTGTTTTTCTTGATTGATATGTGTAATGTACAAAGTGAAGGTGAAATAATGTGAATTTGTGATCTAAGGGATTGTTATGTGATGTGAAGTGAGCAGATCTAGTATTGAGGTCTGGGGAAGCATTTGGTGTAGGGTTAAAGCACAATAACTTGTCACCCTTTTACAAAGGAAAAGGCTAACAAAATCAAAGCTATTCAACTTCAATAGTATAAAAATGACATTTGTGTTTGGAATTTGAAGATGATGTAAACTAATTATATGTGATAAAATGGATGAAGTTTATGATTAATATTTTTGATAATTTTTTTGAATAAGAATTGATATGTTTTTTAAATTTTTAAAAACAATTTTTTAGTTGTTGAAAAATGCTAAAAATTAGGGGTCTAGTTCCCACCAAAAAATTATATGTAAATAAACATTTTTTCCCCTAATTTCAAAATATGACATATATAGCTAGTGCATGAAGAAATAAAAATTGGTTTGTGACCTATATTTTCTCTTTTATAATAATTCAAATTCCAACTCACTAAAATCGACAGTTTTTATCTCACCCCAGATTTTTCATAACAAATCTCCCAATTAAAAAAAGGAATATATATTCTTGAAGAGGACTCTCTCCTCTAGTGCACCATACTTTTTTAAAATTTATTTAATATGATTTACTATTTTTTTCTTTCTCCGAATCAACATCTCCTTGACTGTTAAAATACCTACTTACAATATTTTTTAATTACAATAAACTATGTCTAATTAAAACACTATAAAATCTATATGAAGATATTCTTGACTCTAATCTCTACAAAAGGGTATTTTTTTATTTTAAAAAAATATCATTAAAAAGATTAGGAGTTATTGAAATGCCACTTTTCTAAAATAATTTTATTTTTATGGTAATTGGACCCAAAGTGGTATAAAACATGCATTTAATAGACATTTCCAATTGGAAAAGTTAAAGCACTTATCTAACTTAGCTAGAATGAATCTAGCTAGACCATATGTTTGACCAAAATTAATTTTTAGTTAGAAATACTAAAATTCAGCTGTGCTGATAAGTTAGCCTAAAAGGTGACACCTGATTGTGCTTTTACCCTACAGTTTTGGCACAATCAGAGAGGAGAAGAGAAGTTGTTGACATTAGTTATAGTTGATATTATTCTATTTGGATAATACAAAGATCAGTTGGATAGTGTATTCGGTGATCTTTCCCTTGAAGTTGTTTGGACAATGGGTCCTTCTATCTTCCTTAACTCCTAACAGAGCTAGAATCTCCTCATGGGGATTCAAAGTCTCCTAAAAGGGACTGATATATACTAAATATATTTCATAAGAATCCTAACAGAGTCCATCCTCTTATGAGGAATTTTCATATTAGTACATCTTTTTGTGGGTACCATCCCCATCGAGGTTTACTCTTTGATTAAGAGGTTCCCTA
Organism: Chamaecyparis obtusa; assembly: GCA_027943335.1. NCBI lineage: Eukaryota > Viridiplantae > Streptophyta > Pinopsida > Cupressales > Cupressaceae > Chamaecyparis > Chamaecyparis obtusa. The sequence continues at coordinate 4,791,070 of BSBK01001728.1, read as the reverse complement.
GATAAAAAATTTGGTGTCATTGTGTATGGTTATCTTTTTATGGTTGTTGTTTATGTTGATTACATGTTTAAGATATAATAAGGTTAATAGAAGTTGTTTTACTCAAATAAATGATTCACACCCCCCCCCCCTCTCAGTTATCTTGGTGTACTTTACTTTCTAACAATTCAGACCTCTGAAAGTTTGACCTAAGTCAAAAGGGGTTCGAACTTTTGGACTTTCGATGTGTCAGAGGTCCTATATTTTTTGGACCTCTAAAACCTTGAGGGTCTAGAAAAGTGACTGATGTCACCTTCCCTGGGGGCTTATATAAGGCATGTTCGTAGTCTTTTTTGTCACTTGTGCATTTTATTTCTCTTCATTTTTAGAGTGTTTGACGAGCCTTGTCTTCAATACCTTCAAAGTGCTTCGGATTTTAGTTTGGTTGTGTCTTCTAGCTTCCTCTTTGTTTTTCCCTCAAGGTAGGGTCTTTTGGCACTCTTTTTTCTTTGATTTTCTAGCTAGGGTTTATTTTCTTTGTTTGTTCCTCGTAGGTCATATCTAGGGTTTGGTCTTTCAGTCCAATTAGGATTTTGCCTTTCATTTTTTAGTTTGTGTGTTGCCTCGCCCTAGTCTAGGGTTCTCAAGGTGTTCTTCTAAGTCTTTTTGGGTGGGCTTGTGGTTGAGCTCGCCTCAAAATCGAGTTCCAAAGCATGGGAGGGTTTTTTCACCCTCTTAGCTTTTTTGCAAACTTCTTCCTCGAAGATTTTTAGAGTTTCGAACTCTGAAATCTCTGCAACCTTTTCCTAGACGACCAATTCTCAACTTTAATTTTGCATCTTCAGTGTTTTGGACACTGACACAAACATGTAACCTTCACCATCTGAAACACTGAAGAGACTTGAAACCAAACTCACCTGACCAACTACTTTCGTTGTTTCCTACCTTCAACATATAACCTTTGCACTATCCTTTTTGGTGTTTCATTGTTTCAGAGTTTCAACATTTTTGACCAACCATACATCTTCGAAACTCTGAAGCTTTGAAGCTCCAAAGAAGCTTGTTGCAACATATGATCCTTTTTTTCTATTTTGGCTTATCAAAGGCTAAGGATTCTTCCAAAGTCTGAACCTCTGAAACTCCAAAAACTAATTTCTGACTCTTTTGAGGCCTTAGACTTATGGGTTTTGTTCTTTTCAGGATTTTGTGCCATTTATTGCTCAAAATAAGATGATTTCTTCTCATGACTATTACTGATTCATATCTATTTTTCACCAGTCTATCATCTCACCAGACATGAAATTTCAATTTAAGGGATACCATGCACCTTCAAAAGTGGGAAATCTACACAATGAGATCATCGATGTACACATTGGAAATGTCAACTAGAATGACTACCTAGTCAAATGCACCTGACTAGAGGGCAGATCAGAGGACTACACTTCATTATTGTACTCTAGCTTGGTAAACGTAGTAGCACATCATGTGTCAATTCTCTCATCTAATTTTATTGTTACCTTGGTGCAACATTATGTACCAGATGAGAGATTGGTGAAAAATACTATGAGGGAGGTGGTCCTAGACTTAAGGCCAAAAAACATTGAGGATGTCTTCCATTTTCCCAAAGGGGTAGCCAGGTTTTATGAGTTCTCCATCGATAAAGACCTGCATTTTTTCAACTTTGACACTCAATTGTTGCGTGATATTGTCAATACAGACTATTTGATGCAATCTCTCCCAAAGAACAAGTTGGAAAAGATAGACATGAGGAGAGGGTAGTTAAAAGAACACATCCAAGTCATTATGGCAATAATAAGAAGGGTGTATGGCCTCCAAAAGTCCATCCAACTTGAGCCTTGGATGGTCCTATTGATTGAAAAGATAAAAGGAAGAAAAGAAAGTTTATGGATGTGTGTTTGCTGATTCATTTATTTCAAAGAGCTAATTGATTGTATGGTGATTTTGATCTACGAATTTATTAGTTTGGTGTTTATCATTGCTGCATTAGCTTGTTGTGATGAATTATTGGGAAGATCATTCTTTGGTGCTTCAAGATAAACTTGTCTCATGTGTGCGCCCATTCATGGTGGCTTCGTGATTTGATGAATTTTGATATATCTTACATCTGCATTTATTTCCATCAATGATTGCATCTGCAAAACTAGGGTTGTGAGTTATTCAAATCTCCATTTTGTGGGTTTTCTTCATCTTCATGATAATTTAATTCACAAGGTGGTGCAACGATGGTTTATGTCCATTAGTTTTACTTTCTACAAACTTTCATTCGACTCTTGTTACCTTGCTCTCTATTTTCTGAAAATCAATCATAATAGATTAGATCAAATTTACATGTTTTAGAAATTTCTTTCGTTAAAAGATTTTGAAAATGCAAAGGAAAAAGAGAAAGATCATTCATTTTAAGATTTATTTTGCAACCTCTCCAAATATCAAACCAGCAAAGACCTCCTTGTGAACAGTTTCACATTTATCTTCAATTGAGCTATCCAAACGGTTGAGACTCAACCCAAAAGGAACCTTGAGATTGATTTCATTATTCTTCCAGGAGGGGAATTTGTTCATCCAAATTCTTAGCCATTGTCTCATGTAAAAATGATGCTCAACATAAATATTTGTTGCAAAAACAAGGTTAGACTAATGAAGAATATGTCTATATCTCAAAGACCTCAAACAACCACACATTATAATTTTTTATAGGGTACTTGCATTTTATAGAAGAATAAATTAATACAAATATCAACATAAATTATAATAAAATGAGTTGAAGAGGTCTCAAAGTCTTCAAAAAACTACATGCTAGATTTTTTGATAGGGTACCTTCTAAGCCATGTCCCTGTCACAACAACAGATCCTATTGGGTACTCAATTCCCTCTCCATCAATGAAAGTAGTTGTCAATTTATTTTTGGCCTCAATACAATGACACAAAAAGTAATTTTTTCATTCTTCATTGTTCTCATTTGCAATAACTACATACACATGACCTGCATTTTATTGAAGGATAATTTAATTCCAATCTCAATGTAAAGTTTAATAAAATGAGTTTAAATTTTATTTTACTTAAGTAATAAATTGAGAAATTACCTAGTTCAACTAGGTTAGATACATGGTCAAAATCTAGTGATGCTTCAATATGGTTCAATTGTAGTGCTTTAGGAAGTTGATATGTATCAAGGGGTTGCAAAGGTCTACAAGACCATTGGTCAATCCAATCTATTGATTCACATTCCTCCCACACAAAATTCATACACGAAGAGAAAAAACATGCAATCTATCTAGTATAAATAGCTACAAATCATAGACTTGCCTGCATTACATGGTCCCATCATAGAGTTACACCATTACACAATTATTTTTGTATCCATTAACTATGAGCCACCTTTGTACTTCAATTCCTCTCTGACAAGAGCTCTTTTTACACATGCTTCTGCACCATCATGCTCTCTCTTTCCATGCCCTTCCTTAGTGAAATTCCAAAAATATTGCACAACACTTGTCACATGCGTCCTATTCAACCAATAGAACATCCTTGCATTCTTGAATTGTGAGGTACAATTGTCTGACCATATTATATGTAGGTTGTATCTTATATCTCTTTCCCTTAAACTATCATAGAAAAGTATAAAGAATCATTGCATAAACTCTAATGAATGAGTACAATAATCATTGATATAGAAGTGATACTCTCTTATAACTTTTTTGTCCTCCTCTATGCTATCATGTGCATGCATGAATGTTATGTGTACAAAAATTGTAACTTGTGTAGACTGGTAATGCATAAGTTGTACTTCACTTTATGGTTTTAGTGTATAATTATTAGATAAATCAATGATAGGGATAATAGTACCAAGGCAAAAAGTGTCCTTACATAACTTAAATTGCTCATCTAACCACCTAATTCTATGTGTATGACCTATGTACTCATAAACTAGTTTCTATTGAAAAATATTCATAAAATTATCTATGCATATATCCTTTTTCACTAACTCACACCTCTTCAATTATTTTCCATCTTTAACACCATATGTGACTAACTTGTATTTTCCAAAAGAAACTAGTTTCTTACCAATTTCATGTGTGTTATCTAGATGTAGGCATCTATGCAACTAATGCAAACCACCATATGTAGGGAAAAATCCTTTCAAACACATCATCTTATAATAAATGCAACCATCATCTCATTTACATAGTACACTTAAATAAATTTTCTTGGTGACATAGGAGATACTTGTAGACCACAATCCTATAAAACATCATTAGTGTGCAGAGTACAACATACATGATGATAAATATCATAATACATAGAAAATTCAATATGGACCCAACAAAAACATGTAGTACATGCATGATCAATCCTAATATAAAATAGTTTTAGCTTTCAAAAAAAATTTGACTAATTTTTATTTGAGGAAATCTTTGAAGAAACCTTTTATAAAATTATGTTTGATTTATATCTAAAAAATGTTGAATAGAGGTAAAATGGAATCACCTCTATTTAGTGTAATGTATGGGGGAAATATTAGATCCACTCCTAAATCCAAATTCCCAAAGGAGAGATCCAATTTGATCAACCTAAAGGTTAATTCACAATCGGATCAATCTATGGAGAATATGAAAGAGAGAGAAAAACCCTATATTTCCCTATGGAGAACTGTATTTGAAATCTGAAATAATTGAAATACAAGTACTAACCTCAAATTAGGGAAAATTTAGAAAATGCCAATTTCTGATGTCTGTGTGTACTTTCAAGCAATTATGTAAACTGTTTAGGACTGGAAATGTCGAGACGAAGAAAACCCAAAAATGTTTTATCTTTCTGACAGCAGGTAGTCTTTGACCCTCATAAAAGGTCAAAGGCTACATTCTTTATTTGAAGGTTGATTTTGACTTTGTTCACAGATCTCAGAAGTTCACCAAAAAGGGTATCCAAATCCACTCTCAGATCTAAAATTTTGCACATGCACCTACAAGAAAAAGAGGGTTTTTGTTGTTTGTTTGAGGGGTTTGCCTTGGTCAAACCCTGTTTTGGAATCAACCTTAATATTGAAATAAGATTGCTAGAAAGTAGTAGAAGTAGATCTAACAATGAAGCTATGCAATTTGATAGATGCAATTGTACTTTGAATGTAAACAAGTATATTGATATGAAAGCTTGAACACAACAATGGTAAATGTAAATCAAAACCATGAAAGTAAATACAAAACCTCCATGCTTGTATGCTTGGAATCCACCTTGATAGAAGAATGAATAGATCTTGAAGATGAACAAAAGGATCTTGAAGGAAGATCACACCATCATGATGGCTAGATCTAGGGTTTGAATGATGAATCTTGAATGCTTGAACCAAATCCCTTCAATGGCTTGAGTGCTTGAATCCTTGATCTTCAATCGAGAACTTGGATGGAGAAGAAGACTTGAATGCTTGAATGGATGCTTGCTTGATCACCTTGAGAGCTTGAGAGAGGAGATTGCAAAACTTGATTGCTTGATGGAAAAAGAAGATGAGAGATGAGATGTGAAAATGAGAGAGGAAGGCCTCCTTTTATAGTGAACTAGGGCACAATCCTCTAGAGAGGCCACCTTGGAGAATTAAGTCTCAATTAGGTCCTAACCTTTAGAAAATATACCTAGATTAAATGCAATTTGAGGATTTACCATTCTGAAACCTGAAATGGCTGACCTGGAGGTGGGAAAACAAATATCCCTGAAACCCGACACCCGGAAATTAAGGAAATTTGAAATCTAGATAGGGGGTCAAGGATGAGCTCGAATCTGACTAGGTTAGGGTCGAGGTCGATCCTGACTAGGTCAAGGTAGAGGTTGACTTTGACCCCATAAGGTTGACTTTGACCTTATGGTCAAAAACCTCAGGATCCTGACCCAGAATGCTAGGAAATGTAGATTGAAGTAAAAATCAAGGACAGATAGAAGAAGAATGAGGAGAACAAGTATAATCCAAGAAAAGAGCTAAGTCAAGGTGCTTGACATGACCCAAACCACTCACTCAGAGGGCTAAACACTCTTAACATGGAAGTGCTTCCATTTTAAGATGATACATTAAGCCCCCACTTTAGCAAGAGTATGAATTCGATGCAAACTCTTGGTAAAGGAGAAGAAAGAAGAGATCCCAGTGGATTTGAAATGAGATAGAATGACACTTAGTTAGGGACACAAGCCCCCAGGCTAAGGATTCTAACTCAACATATATGCACGAGGGTGCAAAAAATAAAAGGACACAAAAGAGGAGTTAGTACTAAAACAAACCCAAATCAACTAGCATAAGAAACCTTGCTAAGAAACATTTCTTATACTAACATCATATTGGAAAGCTATTATAAAAGAATAAATGTTTACATAAGAAAGACAATAACAACACTATAAATAACATAGCTTCATGATCCAGTCCTACTAGCATGAAAGCGAAAAGAAAGAAAGGGAAAAAGAGTGATTACCTTGCCTAGTAAGATACCCACCTTACCATGAATCACCCTGGAGGGAGAACCCAACAGGTTCACCCATAAACTATACTTGCAATTGCAATGCATCTTCTGATAGCTTCTAGAATACTCATAGATCCACTTTCTTGTATCACTATGAATATGAAATGTGTGTCTCCTTAGGATTTAGCAACTTATATGTGTTACCTTCAAAAGATTTAGCATATGAATGCGTGTCTTTTGTGCATTACCTTCCAAGATTTAGCATATTTGAAATTGGAAATCTATGTCCCTTCAGGATTTAGAAACTTATGTGCATTACCTTCAGAGGATTTAGCATATTGAAAATTTTTGAAAAATGCGTGTCTCCTTAGGATTTAGCAACTTATGTTCATTACCTTCGAAAGATTTAGCATATAGATGCATGTCTTTTCAAGATTTAGCAACTTATGTGCATTACCTTCCAAGATTTAGCATGTAAAAATTAAAAACTATAGTACAAGGGAGACCCCATATATGCCCCCCTCCTTAATATGGCAAAAACATACTATTTTGACATGTTAAGGAAAGGAAAGAACAAGGATAAAGCCTTCTTCAACATCAAGACAATATCCACAAACAACACCCAGTCCAAGCCAAGAAGGTCATAACTCCTATGAGGCCATGGAAGGGATGAATGCAAAGAGATATCATGCAAAAAGTGAAAAAGTAACCCTTGTGAGGGATAGCACATTGTTCAGTTTCCAGGGTAAGAGATATATCAATCATGAAAACCCAATGTCAAACAACAAAAGAGGTTGTTATCAAGGACATATATCCTCAATGCAAACCAAAATTTTCATGTATGATTGAATATCACATAATAAATAAATATTTATTACCCAAGGAAAGAGGTGAATCCCGGAAAGACAGAAGGAGATGGCATCCTTGCCCCCCAAGTGTAGGAACAAAGATGGAAGAGGATACCTACTTCACAATGCAAGGAGATATCCTGTTTACAACAATGTACACCATATCCTTAGTGAGGGATATTGACCCCTACATCCAAGAATATAGATAATCATGAAAAGGATATGTCACTTATGGAAAAGGATCCTCTAATGAAAAGAGATCTTATCAACAAGACCCCCACCAAAGAGGAGTGCTTTAGATAAAATATCATCTTTCAACAATGGGAACAAAGATTCAATCATCAAGCCCCCTGCAAACAAGAGGAAGAGGAATCTTTGGAATGAGGGAAACAACTCTAACACCAAAGCAAGGGTGAGAGTTTATAAAGAACATAATTTGCAAAATAGAGAAGAAGTGATGACTTAGGAAAACAACTTGTCATATAAAAAGGTTATCCATAGTCAGAACATCTATCAATATGTTGAAATAATGTTACAATATAAACAAATACCACTAAGCTAAGGAAAGTAGTTCCCTAGACAAAGAGAAAGAAAGAGGTACCTTACCCCCTAGAAATAGAGACAAGGGATACCTTCACAAAACAAATGTCTTAGAAAAGATATCTTGAAAAGAAAGGATAGATTCTATGGATGATTGAAAACATAATGCAAAGCCATAGAAAAATAGGAGAGAAAGAATACCAATTAAGCACCCAATAAAAGACCTAATGGATTCTAGGAGACTGGATGAAGATACACCTCTTGCCCCCTAGTCATGAGACAAGAGGGGGAGAACATCTACATTATATCTAAAGGAGGGGAATCCCCTACATCAAAATTATGAAGGAATTGTAAAACTGCATGAGAGTGAGATATAATTCCTAAAGAAGCTCTTTCTCTAACATATAACTTGAAATGTTTACAATCAACAAGTAAATGTTTGTTACTATAATGAAAAGGACATTTGAATTTGTATAAAGCATCGATCGGCATAGGTCTAAAGATTTCTTTCTTGGAATTCATTAGCTCAACATATACCTTCTTAGCCACTTCTTGATGAGTATTAGGGTTATCTAAGATAGGTGTGGGGAGAAGAATGTGAAGAGGAGGATGATGTTTAGCATCACCTACCTTAACTTGAGATCTTGAACAACCAACACCATACATGTCTGGTTTAGGGGGTATATGAACTGGAAATCTAATACCATGTTCATTAACCCCAAGCCCTAAACCTTTATAACCTTGTTTAGTCACCATATTATATCTGGTAGGGTACATATTATGTAAAGTGTCTACAGGAGGTGATTGTTTATCATGTTCATGAGTAAAGGTTACATAAGGTGGGATAATAGGTTTGGAAGAAGTTTCTTTACCCTTTCCTTTAATATCATCATGAATCGGAGGAGATGGTAAATCAAGGAAATCTTGCACATTCGCATCTTGAACTATAGCTTGAATCCCATCATAAGTATGCGAAGAGTGAGGATGAACAAATGGAGAATTAGGTATTGGATTAGGATTAAGATTAGGATTGATAGGATTAGGATTAGGATTAGGATTAGGAAGATTAGGAGATGGTGTATCATCTACCAAATTCTTCACATAATCCAAAAGATTAATAAGGCTACCACATAAATCTTTAATAAAAGTTTTAAATGTAGGTAGACTAGTGTCGGTCAACTTCACAAAAGAATAAGCAAGAGCAAAATGAAGGGTCATCAACATAATAAAGTGAATGATACTTTCATAAACATCATAGGTATTATAAAGAGATGCTAAAAGAAGGGTAATAAAGAACATGACCACACACCAAAGCATCTTAATGATCTCCATAGAAAATGAAATGCAAGAAATGTTTTTGGATTTGATTGATTATATAGATTTTTTTGTATTTTTGAATTTTAAAATGCAAGAGCATAAACTAGACCTAATCTAAATGCAAGAAAGGATCTAAAATCTAACACAATAGAGCATCCGATTCCACAAAAGAAAAGGGGTAAATATGCCGGGTTCACCAAAATGAATAGTGAAGGTGAACACACACAATAAGACAAAGGGAAATCTAACACCAAAAAAGAAAGAGAGTAAGCTAGTCGGGTTCACCAAAATGAATAGAGATAAAATGGAATCACCTCTATTTAGTGTAATGTGTGGGGGAAATGTTAGATCCACTCCTAAATCAAAATTCCCAAAGGAGAGATCCAAATTGATCAACCTAAAGGTTAATTCACAATCAAATCAATCTATGGAGAACACGAAAGAGAGAGAAAAACCCTATATTTCCCTATGGAGAACTATATTTGAAATCTGAAATAATTGAAATACAAGTACTAACCTCAAATTAGGGCAAATCTAGAAAATGCCAATTTCTGATGTCTGTGTGTACTTTTGGGCAATTCTACAACCTGTTTCGAACTAGAAATGTTGAGACGAAGAAAACCCATAAATCTTTTATCTTTCTGACAGCAGGTAGTCTTTGACCCTCATAAAAGGTCAAAGGCTACATTCTTTATTTGAAGGTTGATTCTGACTTTGTTTGTAGATCTCAGAAGTTTTCCAAAAAGGGTATCCAAATCCGCTCTCAGATCTAAAATTGTGCACCTGCACCTGCAAGAAAAAGAGGGTTTTTGTTGTTTGTTTGAGGTGTTTGCCTTGGTCAAACCCCAGTTTGAAATCAACCTTAATATTGAAATAAGAATGCTAGCAAGTAGTAGAAGTAGATCTAACAATGAAGCTATGCAATTTGATAGATATGCAATTGTATTTTGAATGTAAACAAGTATATTGATATGAAAGCTTGAACACAACAATGGTAAATGTAAATCAAAACCATGAAAGTAAATACAAAACCTCCATGCTTGTATGCTTGGAATCCATCTTGATAGAAGAACAAATGGATCTTGAAGGAAGATCACACCATCCTAATGGCTAGATCTAGGGTTTGAATGATGAATCTTGAATGCTTGAACCAAATCCCTTCAATGGCTTGAGTGCTTGAATCCTTGATCTTTGATGGAGAAATTGGATGGAGAAGAAGACTTGAATGCTTGAATGGATGCTTGCTTGATCACCTTGAGAGCTTGAGAGAGGAGATTGCAAAACTTGATTTCTTGATGGCAAAAGAAGATGAGAGATGAGATGTCAAAATGAGAGAGGAAGGCCTCCTTTTTTAGTGAACTAGGGCACAATCCTCTAGAGGGGCCACCTTGGAGAATTAAATCCCAATTAGGTCCTAACCTTTAGAAAATATACCTAGATTAAATGCAATTTGAGGATTTACCATTTTGAAACTCGAAATGGCCGACCCGGAGGTGGGAAAACAAATATCCCCAAAACCCGACACCCGAAAATCAAGGAAATTTGAAATCTAGATAGGGGGTCAAGGATGAGCTTGAATTTGACTAGATCAGGGTCGAGGTCGATCCTGACCAGGTCAGGGTAAAGGTCAACTTTGACCCCATAAGATCGACTTTGACCTTATGGTCAAAAACCTCAGGATCCTGACCTAGAATGCTAGGAAATGCAGATTGAAGTAAAAATCAAGGATAGATAGAAGCAGAATGGGGAGAACAAGTATAATCCAAGCAAAGAGCTGATTCAAGGTGCTTGACATGACCCAAACCACTCACTCGGAGGGCTAAATGCTCTTAACATGGAAGTGCTTCCATTTTAAGATGATACAAATGTTTTCGATGTGCTTCACAATTTCTAGATCCAATTTGCCTTCTAACAACATCTCTTTGGTTGGGTGAAACCCTTGCACTGTCGTGCCAAAAAATTTCAATTAACGTTCTTAGTGCATCAACAAAACTTTGTCTTTGTGTGGGAGTCTATCCGAGAATGTCCAAAGAGAATAAGTCTTAGGATCCTCAATTTTCTCCTATCTCCCTATGGCATAGTGTAATGTTGTTCTAATTATCCTTAATGACTTGCTTATTTTGGTTATTAAACAAGATTTGTTAATTTCCTTTCCCATTATGCTTGAAGTGAGGACAGGTCGAGTAACATTAGAATCTTTAGTACATGATTTCAAACCGATGGCTTGGTATTCATCAAATATATTTCTCACAATGGTTCTTTCACTATTATTTTTGGATGTTCTTAACATCAAGATTCTCATTGTCTCTCTAAATTTCAAATTTTTAACCATTTCGACAACTAATTGACATCTTCCAGTTTGATTTAAGTTTTCAAAATAGTTATTCCACATACTTCTAACCATCCTTCTACAAGTTCTTTTGGAAATTTTATCAGCCATTGCTTTCAAAATATTTTCATCAATGTTAATTAGAAACTTTGGTTTTCTACGAATAAATCTAGGAGTTGTTAAGATTGGTGCTTTCTCTTTGTTTTCATTAGGTGCATTAATCACATCAAATTAAAATGGTGTATGTTCTTCATTTTCATTAGGTGCATTCATCAAATCAATTTGAAATGGTATATGTTCATTGGGTTTATTAGGTGCATTTGTCACATGCATTTGAATTGGTATATGTTGATCATTTTCATTAGGTGCATTCATCACATTAATTTGAATTGTTGCATGTTCATCATTTTCATTAGGAGCATCAGGTGCATTAAATGACATACCTTCATGTAATATCCTCATATGCTTCATTTGTCTTTCCTATGTTGCTTCTCATTGTTCAATTGTTCCTCTCTTGTTCTTTTCCATCGTTGATATCAATTGTCCTACATAATATCATTAACAATAAAAATAAATTCAACAACAAAGAAAACATAATATCATGATGAACATACACAATCAATTACTAAAAAGATTGTAAATTATCATCATTTTGTTATAATCAAAAGTATTAACACTAAAATAACCTCAAGAACAAACCAAAAAATAAGAGAAATCAATTGTTTGAAATCATATGTGACAACAAAAACATGAAAACTTGTCTAATCCTGTCATAGAAAGACATGAAAACCTGTAGTGGGCCCTTGGAACAAGTTGTAATATTATTTTTTAGGTCATTGGGAATTATATTTAGCTCAATGGAACCCGTACGGGTTATGTTTAGTCAAAACCAATTTGGTCTATTGAACTAAATGTGCAACATTCATATTGGTGTGAAATGCACATGTTCATAGTCTTATGGAACCCGTACGTGTTTTGTTTATCTAAAATGTTATTTCTCCCTACGACAAATCTTGAATAACAAAGAGAACAAGTTGAGAGAGAGAGATATATATATATATATATATATATATATATATATATATATATATATATATATATATATATATATATATATATATATATATATATATATATATATATATATATGCACACACACACACACACACACATATATAATACACATATTATATATGTAAGTATATACATTTGTGTAGTGTATACTAAGTTTACAAGAATATGCTTTTAATTCTCCAAAACCTAATTTGATTCTATAGAACTAAAAACATATGCTTTGAGTTCTACATAACCCAATCGGGTTATGAAGAACTAGGAAAGTTGCTTTTACTTTAACATAACTTGGTCGAGTTTTTTAATAGTTAGAAACCCGGTCACATTATGCTTAGGTAAGAGGGTTGGACAATGACCCTAAGGCTTGGGAGCCTTTTCCCCCTCTATTTCTCTCCCTTTACACATCTTTTGTTCTTCCATGGTGATTTTTCAACTTCCTCATCGTCAAGTTTACACATAATTAAGTGGGTATTTATAAAATTACCAATATAATTCACACGACTTCTTAGCTTTCTAACCATATAAATTTTTCTATTTTTGGACAACTTTAGCATAGTAAACTTTAATTTTCATTACCAATGTCTTCATAGTTCTCAAAGACATATGTCTACCATTTTCTTAATAACTTTTGATCTACTTGACAAATACAAAACAAATTACATGTTATTGTTCTAGACTTAATTGTACACACTTTTTAAAAAAAAGGTTTGCATTTTTTATTATTTTGATGCAAGTTATGCGTAGTGCACAAACAAACACTTGATTTTCAAGATGTGCCTTCTTCAAAACATCATTAAAAAAAATACTCATCAAAAAATTATAAAAAATATACAACTTCTAGTTCTCACTCGTACCTATCATTTTACCAAAAGGTTTTTTAAAATACTAAATCTAACTATATCTATTGTGAAGTGCATTTCAGACACTGTGTTATATTTTTCTAAAAAAGTTAGGAATAGTTTTTTGCACGCAACAGGTTTGAACCTCTTAATCTTATCCATTTTTAAAAAAACTTAGGTAGTTTAGAAACTAGATTCAGAGTACTACAATTCTTATTCTTTGTGCATCTCCTAATTTTGAGTGCATGACTCTCAAATTTCTCTTCGAAGTTTAGGTTTACCTGATTTCAGAAGAAAAAAAATTTAAAAACAATGGCCACTTATACCCCCCTTTTTGTTCACCATCTTGGTGCACTTACCCATGAAGAAACCATTACCATTGTTTATGTAGAAAACTTGATTTATCCCTTTCAATATTCAAAATCCCAAGACTGCGAAGAAGAAGAATCACAAGAATGATTCCAGAACTTACTAATGAGTTCTCTCTCGCATAGATCTACAATCTAGGTATCCAACAAATTTGGGGGAAGAGGAATGTTGAAGCTCCCCTACGCATCTCCTCTACCAACTTTTGATGAGTTTGGGGCTTTTTCACCCATGTGTTCCAACATAGGTTTTTTCTTGATCCAAATTTTATGCTCCTTTGTTGACTGTTTAGCTTGTGAGGAATTTGGTCTGCTCGATGCTACTAGAAGCCCTTGTGAGAAGAGGATTTATGATGTGAGTTGAAAAGCTGATAAAGTCTCGAGGGATCCCCTATGATAACACCATGATAAACTAGAATATTGTTAGGTTTTGATTAGAAAGTAGGTGATGGGAGAGGAATGTTGTTTGGGAACGAGATTTGTGAGTTTCGTGCATCCCCTTGGAAACCTCTTAGTGAGTGAACTTTCTTATGCCATCTCTTGATATTTTGCTTATTTTTCCCTCTCCCAGAAGCTGTATTCTGCCCTAAGAGTCACTCAAACTCCTACTAGCGCCTCTGAGAATTTTTCCTTGCCCAAGGCCATCCGCCATATGTGGAGTCCATAGTTATTCGAAAGTTTATATATAATTGTTATATTATTAAAATTAATAACATTTTTAATTTTAATCTTTTTAAAAAAAATTAAATTAAATTTTTTATAAGTATTAAAATTATATATTGAAATTACCAAATTCAAATTTAAATTTAAATATGTGTAATTTTTTTGTAGTCAACATTTTTCAAGATTTGTTATATAATTTCACAATTTTAAACAACATGACCTATCTTTTTAACATAACCTCTTCTCCATAAAGCCCACTTGGAATCTCCAATAAAGTTTTAAAAGGTCTACCAAAAGTATGGTTTACCAATGAAATCTCAAATAAAAACACATAATTTTGTAGAAATGGCAATACTTATATAGTTAAATATTAAAAATATTTAAGAATCAATTAAATAAGCTACAATATAAATATTTAAATTTAACTCTTAAATGTATAATGCAATTAAAGATTAATTTTATATTATTATACTAATCTAATCTTGTTTAGTAAATTTTTATTTTAGAAGTTTTTCAGATCAATTTCAAGAAATATTGACTAAAAAATAATAGGAACTGTAATAAGTTTGTAGGAATTTTAATCTTTAACATAATCTTTTTCTATAAAATTCACTTGTAATCTTAATAATGTAAATTTAAAAAATGTCTTCCCTAGAAGCATGTCTGTACACCAATAGCAATATTTTTTATATTTAAAAATAAAATAACAAAATTACCATATCAAAATTTATATTTAAAAATAATATGTATAGTAAAATTAAATATTAAATTTAGTACCATTACATTAATATGAATTTTTTTAACAATAATACTAAAAAGTTAGTGATATCAATCTACACTAAGTTTCTAAAAAATTTGACTGAAAAGTAAACTTTAAAAAAATAATAATTTTAATTAAAATCTAAAAAATATTAACTGAAATCTATATAAATTTTTGAAATCTCACTATTTTTTTTATTAACATGACATGTGACTCTAACATAACCTCTTTTTCATACAACCTACCTAGAATATCACAATGATAAAAATTTCAAAAATACCTTCACAAAACACCACATTTTGTAGGAACAGCTTAGCATGGAAACTAAATACTCCAGACCATGAAATGGATGAAATTTTCAAAATAATTTCTGAGTCATGTGATACAGAAGGAATTTGCGTTTACAAGGCAGAATTCTGAACCGAAAGTCAATTTTAATTGAAAATTAAGGAGGACTTGAAAAAAAAACAGACACACAACAATGCAAGGCTCCAAACTTCTTGAGTTACACCGAAATTTTCATAGTACCGAACTGTTGGAAATAGCTCATATTTTCCTTTTAATGCAAGAGAATTACAGGGGTTTGTCAGAGGCACCTCACACTTCACAGAGAGATGATGGCCTCCAAGAGAGAAGCAGACGATTCAATGCTCATTCATAATGTTAAGAGAATGAGAATCTGCTGGAATAGCATTCTCAGTGAGGAGAAAGAAAAAGATTGTTTTCAAAGTATTTCAAGTACAAGTAAGCAGCCTTATACCAAGTGGCTCACACTTGGTATTGGGCCATGCAGAGAGGACGGCTCCTGCTCGAGCAAAGATACATATGACAAGGGTAAAGCAATGGCTGCACAAAAGAAAGCTGATTCTGGATCCAGCGAAGTTTATAACAATTGGCTTACCCTTAAAGTTGGCCCATGCATTGAGGATGGATCCAGCAGGCATCTATATGCCATGGATGGGAACAAGGAAGCAGAAAACAGAGGGGAGACTTCATCAAGTAGAGATGATTCCTCAGACAAAAGAATCAGCTCATGTAGAGAGGATGCCTCAGAAAAGAGAGTAGAAGGCGGGGAAGAATCAATTTCTGTAGATCATATTCCAGAGGACATCTGGAACATAATATTTTGCAAGCTTCCTCTTCATACCTTGTTCCAAATTCAAATTATTTCTACTTCATGGCAAAGTATTATTTCTAGTTCTGCTTACTTTCACAATCTGTGGGAGCAGAGTAATGTGCAAAGGTGGCTGGTGATGGATCTTTATGATGAAACAAGTGGGTGTTCTAATGGGTTTGCTCTCTATGATATCAGTAGAAGGCTAAGGTACATGAAGATATTTGGTGAAGATTGGAGTTGTAGTAACTCACAATGGTTTCTCAGAGCTGGAGATTGGGGCCTTTTGATTTATAGCTGTAGAAGAAATGGAAACATTAGAGTGACCAATCCACTTACTATGCAGTCCCATTGTCTTAAAGATGCAAGAGTGACCAGAAAAAACAAGATATCATTTTACTTGAAAAAATATCATGATGATGTCACTGTGCACCTCAAGTGTGATCCAAAGGAAAAGACTTACCAGGTAATTGTTATAATTGGAAATCATTATCTTCTTAGAAAAAAGCATTTTGTTGTTCTGATTTATAGGTCTACAGAACAGAGGTGGGAAATAAGAGAGGTTCGCTTAGAGGAAAGAGTGCCTGGACATATGTCAATTAGCTTTTATCCAAGCATTTTCATGCAGAACCAAAATATCTACTGGTTTTCTAGAAATGGGGCAGATGTGGGTAAGTATGATCTGAATGGAGATGGCAACATCAGGGTTCTTTATTTTGGGGGGATGGAACCTGTCCACCAGACCTTGGGAATTGTTATGTACAAGGGCAGAATGATAATGGTTTGTAAAAGTAAACAAACGGAACTCCCACCATATACACATGCTTTGATTTTTTATGAGCTTGATGAGCTTGACAGACAGTGGAAACCTAATTATGAAGCAATTGTATCTCCCAAAAATTTGTTTCCTGGAGTGATTTGTGTTGGGGGAGATTATATTTGGATCATTCAAGAAACTGATGGCTATGTCAGCCATATAATATGTATAGATATAGAAACTGGGGAGCTGAAAATACGGCCAGAAGTTTACCCGTTTATGTTCAATGTCAGAAAATGTCTATCCATGCCCCTGAGCTTTTGCCTATGCTCTTAGATTTTCTGCCATTCTATCACTCTGTTGTTCTATCATTCTGCTGTCGTTCTGTCAATTTGATTTCATTTCCTGAACGTATGAAATCTATGTGCTGCTCCAGCAATTATGGGTCCTACAAGAGTTTAGGATACTCCATCAACAAAGGCTCCTAAAAGAGTTTAGGATTAAAATATTATTTTGTGGTTGCATTAGAAATTATTTTTTATAAATGGTTGTATTAGTCTACTTTGCAATATAAATATAATGTATCAAGTTCTGTAAATTTGTGAAATAAAGAATATGATTCTTTTATATTTGTATTACGTTGGATCTGAATCTTTACAAACAACATTTCAAAAGCAAATAATTTTGGTTATGACAGTATAAGAATTTTTTTGTTTCTTAAATGTTTTTACAATACAGATAGTAGTATTAAAATTGGTTTAAAAAAATAATTGAAAATTTTTGTTGTTTTCAAAGTATAGACATGACAGGTAAGGTATTTAGACAAAATGCCTCAAACTATTTGCAAAACATACACACCTTGACATATTGAAGAGGTTCTATAAAGCCAAATAAACCTGTCTTTTTAACCTTTGAGACACTGTTTAAAGTGATTTATTTTAGATGTTGGCTAGAAGTGTAGTTGTCGAAATATGTGCAGAAAGTGAAAGTATCGATAGGGGGCATGAACTGAACATAACAACACTATTTGAAGGATTTAAGAAGTTTCAAGCAAATGCTGGAGCAATCTTTAGCAACATTTCTCTCAGCTTGTGCTAATATGAAAGAACAGAAAATGTATGTGAGACATTTGATAATTGCCTTTAAGGAAATAAAGGTAGAGGCAATCCACAATAATTATTTGATTAAATGATCTCCAGTTATAGATTATACAAGTAAAATGTTTGATGAAATGCCATACCGAAAAGTATTCTTTAAAAATGTGATGGTTGTATAATGTAGTCAAAGTGGGAAGGCTAGGGAGAGTTTGATTATTGATAATCCATTTGATACATATCAAGTTATTCATTCCAGCCTTCTTAACAATTGTTTTATTAGATGGAACATACACAATTTTTATAAATAAAGGTTTTTTTTGTAGCATCTAAGCTAAATCAAAATACAACAAATTTATATGCTGTTTTGAATATATGTAGTTTGATGATGAGATTTATATAATGTGTTATTGGTCAAGACTCTGGTGTAGTTTATTTTGATGGAAATCAATCTTTGGTAATGAATTTTTAGTCTGTGAATGAGATGATCAATTTAGTAAGTAGCATATTTCTTGTAATACACAAAAGTGGGTATAATTTCACCAGTTCATTATATGGTTTTCATATCAGTCTAATGACTTATTATTCAAAAAAGGAAAAATAATTTTTGAACAAATTGCACATTCTATTGAATTAGATAAAAATCATATAATAGACAAATATAATTATAGATGCATTGTAGTCCCTTAATCAAGTTATAAAGATATTACTTTGCATATTGTCACGGTTCAAAGTATTCCCTGTTTGTGGTTTCCTAAAACTATTAAGATGTTATGAGAGAATCTTGTAAAATACTGCCCTCCCCTATCCACATTATCACTGAGACTGAGATGGTTTGCAATGCTAGATGGTGTGATGATTCTATACTTTGTAAAGTGGCTCCAAAACTGATTTATAGCTCTATGATGGCAAAGGATGTTGTGTCCAACCATCTCAATTTTTGCTGGAATCTAAGTCTCAGTCCTGCCGAGTGATAAAATAATTTATCCACCTGTGGTCTAGTGTCTTAGAGCCAAAGAAATCCTGCTTTAAGTAGCTTTTTTTATTGAATAAACTCCCCCTCTCTAATTCAGATGTCAATATATGTCCTATGTGTAGAGTTGCTGAGAGTGTTGATCATATCTTTTTTAATTGCCTATTTAGAAAAGAAGTCTGGTCTATCTTCCTGTCTGGGTTGAATGCTTGGAATCCAAATAAGAGTCAGTGCGTTTTTTATATTATTGCAGGTTGCATTAAAGGTCTTGGTAAAGCTTATAACTTATTTTGGCTAATTCATTGATGCAGGGCATCCATATGGCATGGAAGAATTAAATTTGAAAATTGAAATTTCCCTTCTCTTGTGTGTAGGAATTGAATTGCTATGCTAGAGGAAAAGAGTTACAAGAAGACTCTAAATTTAGTAAACAAGTAATGGTGTTGTTTAGTAACATATAGGAAAGGGGAGGGGGTTTATTATTGATTTTGTTACAGGTGTCTTCTAGAGGGAGCAGTAGCATCTTTGTGGGGGCAGGGTGGAGGGAGGGGAGCCGCATGTTGTAAAAGTTTTTTTTGGATTTTTTTCTTTCTTTGGGGCGGGGTACGGATACACCATATTGCAGGTATGAGAACAGACCAGATCAGATTTGTATTGACAAGCCAATAGTCTTGGCTCATGGTTTTGTAAAACCATTTCTGCTTTCAATATAAATTTCACTGGGTTTGTTTGCATCAGTTGATGTTTGAATTTATCTAATTTTTTGCTATAGATTGGATTTCTTGAGTGTTTGAAGTTTGTTGCAAGTGTTTGCTAAGGGGTTGTCCCCCTCTTTCATCAGTGGTATCAGAGCCAAAAGATTTTGAGTGTGGAGGCAAATTCTCTGGAAGAGGGCAGTCTACATTATGTTGTCGATTGTAGTGGCAGGAGTATTCTTAGCCGACTACAAATCAAATATGCATATTTATATATGTTGATTTATTCAAAAGGACCGACATGGTGAAAGTCCGCCACCCTTAGTGAAAGGTCACATTACTCCAAAAGAAGAGATGCCTTATGGAGCCGACTCCTCATGAAGAGTCACCTTTGCAAGGGGTATAAAGGAAGATCAATAATCTTCCCTTTGGCATGGGAATATACACTGAGCAGATATAGAAATCTCACAGAAGTTCGCACCACCTCTGCAGATCAAAGATCATCTACAACAGTTTGTAGATTGTGTAAGGGAGCTTTATTCTTATAGCAGATTGGTTATCATCTATGGTGGATTGTTTCCAATCATCTAGCTTTGAGGAGTGAAGCAATTTTGTATTACAACTTGCCATTTTATCAATTATATAAAAGACATTTGCTGGGTTTTTCACCTTCAAGTCGGAAGGTTTTCCCAGGCTATATGCTATGCAAATTTGTGTAAGTAGTATTATATCTGCATTGTTATAATCTGATCATAAAAAATAACATGGTATCGAAGTAGCTTGGTCTTAGGGTTCTTCTAGTGCTAAGCGGTTCCTATGTTCTAGGGCAGTTTGCTAAAAAGGCGTGGATACAAGTCAATATGCTATTGGAGGGCTGATTATAGTATGAATTTTGCAAAGATGACAAACTATATGATGTTGATCTTGACTGTCGAATTGCCAATGTCGATCCTGTAATGTTATTGCCAATTGCAAGATATCCAATATGAATAATCGGATCGCAGTGAGGTATGAGCATATCATCATTGTCTGATGAAATGATGTCGTTGATGGTTATATGATTCCGATCAACCTTGCTAAAGGATGAATTTGTTGTACATTCCCAAATTGGTGAATGAGGATATCAAATTAGCAATGTTGTGACTTGATATTGTGTCTGTAATGATGGAATGTCGAGACTCTAAAATGTATCAGGTGAATGTCAATATTGGAATCCCAGAGTGCAACAAAGTGTTGTTAGAGATGTATGATATATTGATCAGTAGGTATCACCGTATGATCTCTGTAATGATGATTACGATGTTCCGTTGTTTATAAGCTGGGTGGAAATAATACATAGCGCCATTATGTATCTATGTCATCTGCAAAGCTATGTTGGATGATATAACTCTCCGGCGCTAATACAAAACTTCAAAAAGATAGATAGTGATGTGGCATTAAATATTATTTCTTGTTGTTGAGTGTTAAGGATTAATGGAGTCTGATGTTTATTATCGGTGCCCTGAAATATTATTGACTGTCGATATTGACTCTGCATAACTACTCAAAGAGTTTAATAGATTATAAATGCCATAAAATTGCATTCCCATTGGGATTCATTGTCGAGCCTTGCGGAGCAAAACTTCAATTGCCAACACATAATAAGTCAACTATGCTAAGGATTGACCAATATGACTAATAACAGGACCTTTACTGTGTTGATGTTCTATAGCTACCTAAGTGTAGAGTTCAGAGTCTCCTTTTCTCCTGCATACTAAGATCGGCCTTTCATGAAGATCCAACAAGAGACAAGTGTGCAATATGGAGACACATGGTTATGGCTTAACTAAGTGATTGATTAAAGGAGGAACCATTAAGATAATAAACACAGTATTTAGTAATGAAGGAGTGTGATTGAAAGGTTTAGTGAAGGGGCATCAAGAAGAATACAAGAGATGTGATCTCTTGTAAAGAGATACGATAGAAAAAAAGGTTTCTCTCTTGTGAAGAGAGACGACCCCTTTAGGAAAACCTTAAATATAAACAACCTCATTTGTTGAGGATATATACACATAGAATATGATAATAATGTAGAAAGTATTCGCAGAGTGACTGGTACAGTTGGTACACAAAAGAGACAAACAATCTACAGGCAAATACATATCCATACATCTACAAGTAGATACATATCGATATATATATATATATATATATATATATATATATACAGGAAGATATACATAACGTATATAGCATATCAAAATATATTTTAGCTAGCTATCAGATCGATACATACTTGTGCAAGAAAATTGATACCTAACTCAGATTAATTATTGTGGCATATACAGAGGTGATATTATCATATATAATTATTATTGTTGCTGAGTTTTTCTCCCTCATGGAGGGTCTTCCCAAGGACCAAACTAGAGCTTGGAAGAAGACTAATACTCAGAAGGAAGAAAGAAGCAGATTACATCAGGAAGGATGCTGATGAATGTTTTCTTTATCTCTTGAGTACTATTTTTTATTTTTGTTGTAGTCAGTCACTTATCTGTATCCCTATATGTACTATATGAGTCATTTGCCTTGTTACCGAGGGATGTTTTTTTTTTACAAGAAAAGAAGAACGATGCATTAGGAATGTTGTTGAGGCATTTGTGCAGGTCATGGCAGCAACAAGGATAACAAAGCAAAGTCGAGACATGAGGGCTCTCCCAGTGAGAGGGAGCAAACTGCGAGGGGATTTTGTTCTAATCTCAGGATGGTCATGTTCCTATCTGGTCTTGGGCTCAATCTTATGACAGTAGGTCCAAGGTGGTCTTGGATCTAGCACTTCAGTTGTATGTGGATCATGCTAGATGAAGAGAATCTCTTTGAGCAAGATATCTTCCATGATTGGGACCGTGTAAGCGAGGTATGCTTTTGTGATAGAGGGAGAAACTAGAGGATCTCCGTCAATTGACTTCTGAGGATCTTGGTTATATTGGTTCATAGGAAGTGGACCATGTCAAGATGGTTTCTCTAGTGATCAGATATACTTCCATTTGGACTATGACTTCTCCAGGTCGGTCATGAGATGAAAGTTGCATCAATGAGATATGATGATCAATTTCCTCTTTGGGAAATTGTAGCAATCAGAGGATTATGATTCATGGGATGGAGTCCCATGTGTGTAGGCTTAAAGGCCTTTAAGTTGACACCTAAGTTGTGATATTCCTGGATAGATGGATACTTGGTGAGCTTAGGATTCACCAAGAGTGATGTAGACTCCAACGTTGTATTTCATGATAGGTCAAAGCATGTGGAGATCAAATATAACTATATTAAAGATATGGTGCAAAGGAATGCTATTCAATTGAGGTACATTAGCACTGATGATCAGATGGACAATATTCTCACCAAGCCCCTTGCTAGAGTAAAATTTGTGCATTTTCGAGACAAGCTTGGAATTGTGGAGAATGAAGCCCTTGTTGAGAAGGAAACTCAACATCAATGATTTCTAGAGATGTACTATAATGCATTCTTCTCTGAGAGAGAAGTTTGAGGTGCAAGCCCCTGTTAATGCATTCTTCTCTGTGAGAGAGAATTTTGATGTGCAAGCCCTTGTTAATGCATTCTTCTTTGTTAGAGAGAAGCTTGAGGTGAAACCCCTTCTTCCACCCTCTAGGAGCAGCCATGGTGGATCCACTCTCTGGGAGTAGCCAAGGTGGATGTCATGTTGAGAGACTCCATGACTTAGCACTTGTGTTTATTCACCCTCTAGGAGTAGCCATGGTGACTGTCATGATGAGATGACGACATCACATTGAGTGACTCCGTGATGGGCACTTGTGTTCATATTCACTTCCATGCATGGGAGTAGTCATGATGGATGTCATCACATTGAGTACCTCTATGATGAACTCTATTTCACCCATTGGGAGCATCCATGGTGAATGTCATTACATGGCATAGATATCAAGAAGGATTCCTCCCTAGCTAAGAGGGAGTTTTTTTTATTGTAGCAGAAGGAGTATCCTTGGCTGAGTACAAATCAAATATGCATTTAGCCTTATGGCCACCCTTAGTGAAAGGTCACATTGCTCCAAAAGAAGAGATGTCTTATGGAGTCGACTCCTCATTAAGAGTCACCTTTGCATGGGTTTAAAGGAAGATCAAGTGTCTTCTCTTTGGCATGGGAGTATACACTGAGAAGATATAGAAATCTCACAAAAGTTCGCACCACCTTTGCAAATTGAGGATCATCTACAACAGTTTGTAGATTTTCTAAGGGAGTTCTGTTCTTATAGAAAATCGGTAATCAATCATCTAGCTTCAAGGAGTGAAGCAATTTTGTAATACAACTTGCCATTTTATCAATTATATAAAACACATTTATTGTTGGGTTGTTCACCTTCAAGTTGGGAGGTTTTCCTAGGGTATATGTTGTGCAAATTTGTGTAAGCAGTATTATATATGCATTGTTATAATCTAATCATAGAAAATAATACATTAGGATTGAACCTGTAGGTGTTGTGAAAATGTATACAAGAGGAGCCACATGTGGCTGGGGTAGAGGTGGAGTTAGAAGTGGAGGAAGAAATCCTCAAATTGTTGTCTGTATTGATGATTTTAGAGCCTTGAGTAAGCAGGTTGAAGCCATACAAGAAGAAATTAGAAGAGGGTTTGCTTGCAGGAGAGCACATGAAAGTTATGAGGATGAAACTAAAGAAAGTTCAGGAGGAGAAGAAAATGTTCAAGATAAAGCAACAACAGCAGCTTTAAATGATCATCTTGTTAAAGCATTAACAAGGATGGGAAAGAGATCAAAGATTGACTCTCCTACCTTCAATAGGAACTTGGATCTAGAGGAGCTAATAGACTGGACAATGATATGGAAGAATACTTCAAATTTGAAGTGGAAGATCTAGATGGAGTAAGGTTTGCTAAAACCAAATTGAAAGGTCACGCCAAAATTTATTAAGGTATTGACATTGCTACTAAATGTTGAAAAAAAATTATTTCTGTCAGTTAGATTTTATGTCTATGTCAAAATTATTAAGATTTGTGAAGTATTAATTTGTGCTCCAATTTGGGTGTTTGGGTTTGGAAAATTTATTATGAATCTTCTTCATTGATTATTGAGAATTCCCAGATTAAACAAGAAGGGAGGGTTTTGGATACCCCTAGGCTACATCCTTCAAGGACAAGACAAATCTTGGGCTTTTTCCTTCCTCTACTTACCAGGAGATCGTGTTGGATTCTGTTGTAGGTTCCCTCTCCAACATGGGTTGTGGCTCCCATTTTAAGGAGAAAAGGAAACCTACAGTTGTGTTTGCAAGACCACCACTTGTGATTGGCAATTCTTTAAAAAAGGAAGGACTATTCATATTGATCTTGCTCCTATCTTGAGTCCTTTGGTTACTTTTGGTTGAATTCAAATTGTTCTGATTTTGATGTCTCTATCATTTTTTTAGTCCTTGCTGAACTTTTTCTCTTTTGATTTTGTGTTTCAAATTTCAATCTCAAATCTTGTGTGACTTGTATTTTTTGCCTTTATGGCTGCTATATAATGGGCACTTCTTGTGTTTTTACCTTAATCAGAACATTTTCAAATCATTGAATCCCACACAATTCATTGAGTGAAAACTATCTTATTATGACATTTCAAGTAGAACATTTTATAGTCTTGCATCAAAGGTCTTGTTATATTAATGGTTTTAGGAGACTGCAAGCATAGAAAACTTTGAACCATGAGAACTTGCAAATATATGTACATGATCAAATATTTTAACCTTTATAACTTGATTAAAGGACTACAATGTCTTCAAGATTATATTTGTCTATTTCATATGATATTTATTTAATCCAATATAAGTGTAATGTGTTGGAAGATGCATTTTTTTTTCTCTTGAATAATAAGTCATTAGATTTGATAACATGGTTGTGAAAAATTATAAAAACTCTCAATAGTAATATGAAACCATATGATGTGTGACATTATACACCCTTCTCTATATTTCAGGAAGGAATCTACGACTAATTTGATCAGATCATTAACAAACTATTCAATCATTTATCCTCTAATGATACATTGTCATAGATTACTAAGATCTTAACAACTAACATATCATACAAGACTCACCATCAAATTACATAGCATTATTCAAAGCACCATTGACATTATTTTATGTTGGTTTGGCTAAGATGATATGAAAAGAACCTTCAATCATTAAAATTGTGAAACAATCTAATAAAAAGGCTGGAATGAATAGCTTCATATGTAGCAAATGTGTCACCTATGATCAAGATCTACCTAATCTTCCCACTTCAACTATACAATACAATCATCACATATCCAAAGATACTTCTCAATGGGGCATTTCATCAAACATTTTATTTGTATAGTCCATACCTCCATTTCCTTAAGGCAATTGTCAAATGGTTCACACATATTGTCTATGCTTTCATATTTTGCATATATGTCTCTACTGAAAGCTCTCATTGTAGCACAACCTGGGAGAAACATTGATAAATACTATATAGTCTGGTTTTACAACCACCAACTGCATTTGTTTGGAATTTCAAAAGATCTCCTATGTTTATCTTGCATTCATCTCTTTTAACAAGACAAAATACCTTCATGACATTTTGTGAGACAGTTCATGCACTCTATTGATACTTTCACATTTACATACATATCTTCAACTTCTTAAAAGAGCAATTCAAACAGTTTCATAGATCCTATTCACTGCATATATTTGGTTGTTAATGCTTCCACTTTAGCTTTATAGAACCTCTTCAATAGGTCGAGATGCATATGATATTTATTCAATCCAATAGAATGTGTAATATTCTAGAAAATATCTCTTCTTCTTTTGAATAATAAGTCATTAGATTTGATAACATGGTTGCAAAAAATTTAAAACACTCTCAATAGTGAAATGAAACTATATAATGAATATGTTACATTATACACCCTTTTCTATATCACAAGAAGAAATCCATCACTAAATTAATCAGGTCATTAATAATCTATTCAATCGTTTGTCTTCTAGTACTGTATTGTCAAATATTTTTTTCCATTAATATAAATTGTAGTAGATTTTGACCAATAACACATTATATAAAACTCATCAAAAATTCAAAGTATTGTTGATATTATTATATGTTGGTTTGGCATAAATGCCATAAAAAAACCTTCATTTATAATAATTGTGAAACAATCTGATGAAAAGGCTGGAATGAATAGCTTCATCTGTAGTTAATGGATCACCAATGACCAAACTCTCCCTAATCTTTGCACTTCAACTATATGATAAAATCATCACGTTTTCAGAAATACTTTTCATCAAGCTTTTTACTTGTATAGTCTATACCTCCATTTCCTAAGGCACCTGTCAAATGGTTCACATATATTGTCCATGCTTTCATATTTTACATATATGTCGCTATTGAAAGCTCTCATTGTAGCACAAGCTCGGAGAAACATTGATAAAGATTGTAGAGTCTGGTTTTACAGCCACCAACTTCATTGATTTGTAACTTAATATATCCTTTTAAAAGATCTGCTATGTTGGTCTTACACTCATTTCTTTTAAGAATGAATACCTTCCTGAAAGTTTGTGACTCAGTTCATGCACTCTACTGATACTTTCTATTTGCATATATGTCTTTAACTTCTAAAAAAATCAGTTCAAACAGCTGCAAAACATATTTGGTAATGGTTGTAAAGAGTTCATAGATCATTCTACTTGTATTTGGTTGTTAATGTATCCACTTTGGCTTTATGGAGCCTTTTCGATAGTCTCAGGTGTGTATATCATGCAACCACATATTCTATGAGACTAAAATAATTTGAAACATTTTGTCTAAACATTTCACATTCTACATACATTATTAAATCTGAAAAAGAAGATGTATTAAAAAAGTTGCATGTGCAAATAATTTTTCTCATGCAGGGTAAGATCATTTGGAATACAGAGATACAGAGCATGTGAATTTACTAACACTGGAAGGTATGGAGTTTTATTTTCCCTTTTCTCCCTGCCTCTCTATCAACTAGGGTTTCATTCCCTTGTCTCCCTGCATGTTTGTCAACTAGGGTTTCATTGTTGTCCAAGGTTGTAGGTTTCGACTCTTTTAATGCTAGGTTTTGTCAATACACTAGGCCATACCACTGTTATAAGGGGTGTTGCATAAATAGTCAAATTCGACACATGCCAATCCCTGATCTTATCAATACATGGGTTATTGCTAGTGATTTTGAAAGGTGCTAGGAGTCAAAATTTTGTGTGCCAATTTAAATGCTAGTGTCCTATTTGAGTGAATTTATTTAAGAGAATGAAACATTCATTGGAAACTTCCTATGTAGTTGTTCAATAGGTTTTCTTGACAGTGGGCAGAAATTTGAAGACTTTAACTTGTCATCCTTGTTGACCTCTCTAGCATTTTATGCAAATAGGAGATACAATAAATTTTGAAGCTTTTTCATACTATTTCCAGTTTCCTTGCTGACCATACTTTTCAACATCATTTTTGATAACACCCGCCCCAACAAAAACTTTGTTCACCCATCTCCTAGGCACACTAGGCTTTTCACTTATAATATAAAGGAACTTTCGCACGATAATCGTTATTTTATGTATTGAATCATCTCTGCAATTTGATATTTACATTGTGTACTCAGACTTCAAATAGTTGAATCCATTGTAGGATCTGGTATCTTATTTTGTAAGTAAGTTTATGTAACGTTTTTCGACAATGCTCTCATAAGTGCACTTGTATATATTATTGTGTATGCAATGTCTTTAACCTGATCCAATTTTTATCAAACAAGGCTCACCTTATTTTGAAATCTGCTTTCCATGTAAATGTTTTCCTCTAGCTTGATTGTTTTGCTACCATGATTGATAATGTTGTCCTTTCTAATCTGATACATTTTTCCTATTAAATTATAGATAATGCTCCTAATGCAAGAGCATCAAAGCATGGCAGTAGGCCTATGAAGGACAAAGATCAAAGAAAAGACATGGAGGTGTCTAAAACAATCAATTGGCATGTACTAAAGCTAATCATGGCCTTTGAAGGCTTTAAATGTAATAAATTAGTAATGAATCCTAAAGGGCTTGTTAAGGACCTTAGGATCATCAATGGTGTTATAAGGGCAGAATTATGAAATTAGTGCACTTGTATATATTACTGTGTATGCAATGTCTTTAACCTGATCCATTTTTTATCAAACAAGGCTCACCTTATTTTGAAATTTACTTTCCATGTAAATGTTTTTGTTTAGCTTGATTGTTTTTCTATCATGATTAATAATGCTGTCCTTTCTAATCTTATACATTTTTCCTATCAAATTATAGATAATGCTTCTAATGCAGGAGCATCAGAGCATGGCAATAGGACTATGAAGGACAAAGATCAAAGCAAAGGCATGGGGGTGTCTAAAACAATCAATTGGCATGTAAATTGGATCCTTAATAGCCTTAGGAAGGTTTAGAAGTGGTTGATAGAGTCTTAAGGATCTATTTGACAAGTTTGAGAAGTTGTTTAATTGATTTATGCAAAAATTTTGAAGTTTGATAATTCAAATTTTTGAATCCCAACGGCTAAGAGTCATTAGGAGGGAAACTAGTTTTAATGAGTTTTAACTTTAAACAAGAAAATAAACTGATCCAAATCAGTTGGGATGGTTGAAGGGAAGATTTAAAAACTTGTTTGGAGTTATTGTACGACATGATACAATCAAGGTATTCACTGGTGTACGGCAGAGCAGCAAATTGCCAATAAAACTCAGATTTTTGCAATCCTTTATGTGTTCTTTGGCATAGTTTGATCATCTTGTTCATTTTTTTTATTGGAACACAGTAGGAGTATATATTTCTCAATCATAAGAAATATTAATGTCCTGAGAAAGCATTTGATTCAAGTTTGCATGATTTCATTCTGACTGGTTTTTAAGTTTTATTGATTTTTAATAGCAGTTTGGTTGTCTAATCCATGAAATGGATCATTCCATGAATGATATGAACTGATTCTCATGGGATGATCTAAACATGACATGTAACATACATATCTAACATTATTTTATGCAGATGAATGAAGGAAGGGTAGGTGATCACCGAGAAAGTGTGTTGAAGGGTTATGAAGTTGGTTACTAGGGAGCAGCAGCAAAAGATCTATCTGAAGGAGAGGGGTGATTAAGAGTTTGGATAGCCTTATACTACTGATCTAAAGGTGAATCAACTCTTGGTCAAATCTGGAATTGAGTGGAAGTGAAGGATTTGAGAAACCCTTGGTTTAAGGGCTAGTTTGAGACCATCTTTGGGATTTTATGCTTGTGTTGGTTTGAGGGTCAATCTAAGATCATTTTCCTTGTATTTGAGCCATTTTTAAAGAATGTTGAACATCTTGTTGATTGGGAGTGAATAGAACTACTACTTGCTTTGTTAAATGACCAAATTTTATGCTTGATTTGGAGGCACAGTCAGCATACTTGGTAGTTGGTCCAAAACACTGAATATTGAGTCTGAGATATTTTAACAAATGGTGAAAAGGGTGTCTGAAAATATATTTTGTTTGTTTGGTACTTTGGAAAGTTTGTGAGAAAACTACCTTTCTATATCGCTAGAGACGTACTAGAGAGGCAATTAAGCATGTTTGGGGATTTTGGAACTTTGGAGTGTTGGGTGTTTCTTGGGGACACATAACCAGTTGAAACATTTTGAATCCATCTTAATTCAACCAAATACAATCAGGTTTGCCACTAGGAAGGTGTCTGTGCAGTTTCAAGTCACTTGAGGCTTGTAGGTTGTTGGGGTATGGGCTTAAACAAATCAATTTATATATTTTGAAGAGTTGTTCTCAAACATCCACCCAACCCTATACATCAGGTGGTATCAGAGCCTAGGAGCATCCTAGGTGAAAAGTGAGGGGAAAATCTTTTGACCTTTGAGATCCTTGGAGAACCCTTAAAGTTGAGCATATCCTTTGAGGTGAGTTCCCGAGTTGAACCTTGCATCAAGGAGACAAAGAGTGAAGAGTGAAGGTAAAGAGACTAGAATTGGACAGCATCAAAGAAAGAGGACAAGTCATGGCACCTAAAAATCAGTTGGCAAGGGAGATAGAGATGTTGAGAGAAGAATTGAAAAAAGAAAGAAGGGAAAAGAGAGAACTAGAGGCTGCTAGGGAAAGTGGGACAGCTTACACTTGATTGAGAGGATAGAAGCCTTGGAGAAAGAGAAAAGAGAGCCAAGGAGGGAAGAAACTCATGAAGAGAATCATGAGGAGGAAGGAGAAAACAATGAGGGACAAGCAAATAGGGGTCATGGGGAAGAAAATGATCCTGAGGAGAGGATATTCATAAGGTTGATAAAAGCAATGCAAGGTACAAGTCACAAGGGTACTACTAATTTTCCTTTGTATCAAGGAGGAATGGAAAGTGAAGAAGTATTCGGTTGGTTAGAAGCCCTAGAAAAAAAATTTGAGTTAGAGGACATGGATGAAGTTAAGGTCAGTTTTGCTAACTCAAGGATGAGAGGTACAACATTGACATGGTGGACAGGTGTTCAATCAGAGAGAATGGCTGGAGGATTCGGAAGAATCACTACTTGGGAGAGGATGAAAGGAATGGTCAAGAATCAATTATTGCCTAACGATTTTGTGATACAAACAAAGAGGATGAGACAAAATCTAAAGCAAAGAGAAATGGATGTGATGGCATATATCGAGCAGTTCCACAAGCTAAGTATTAGAGGATATGAAGAGGAGGATGAGAAGATAGCAAGGTACATCAATGGGCTAAGACTAAATGTTCAAGAAGAGATTGGGCTGAGTATACCACAAACAATGGGGGAATGCTTTCAGCTTGCAATGAGGGCAAAAAAGAAGATAAAAAGGAAGCAGGAGAGACAAAATAACAATAGAGGAGGATCTTCTATGAGAGGAAGAGGTGGACAGACAAATTTTGATCATCAAAACAGAAATGATAGAGACAAGGACAAGGGGTCTACTTTAGAGACAAGAGGAGGATATAACCATAGAGGTGGAAGATTTGGAGGAGGAAGAGGAAGTGGAGTCTTTATAGGAAGGTGTTTTCATTACAATCAAGTGGGTCATCAATCTTTCAGGTGTCCTAAGTGGAATGATTTAGGTGAGAAAGATAGAAGAGTGCAACTAGTTCATGAAGAAAAAGAGAAGCGGGAACCTCACATACTACTACCAGAAGGAGAGTGTCTACTTATGAGGAAAGGAGATTCACTAACACAAACAAGCATATTTAGATCCAAATGTTTGGTTAAAGGTAAGGTGTGTACTTTTATTGTTGATTCAAGGGCACACAATAACATGGTTTCAATTGATATTGTGACTAAGTTGGGATTAACAATAGTAGATCATCCTAACCCTTACAAGGCCACTTGGGTTAATCAAGTGATAAATGTAGAGATTAGTCAGAGAGCTCTTGTTGATTTTTCAGTTGGTCCTTATACTGATTAGGTAATGTGTGATGTCATAGCAATGACTAGTTGGCATATGATATTGGGTAGACCTTGGCAGTGTGCTAGGAGAACTTTTCATGATGGGTATTCTAACACTTATATTGTGCATAAAGGTAGAGAAATATGCAAATTACAACCTTTAATTTGCAGGAGGAAGGAGAATATCATCATGTATTTTGGAGCCAAGATTTTTCAAGGTAAAGAAGAGTCTGATACTGGTTGGGTTCATCAAGAACTGAAACATAAAATTCTGATCATGAGTGGGCAGCAAGGCAGTCCTAAAAATCAGAACAGTCTGAATGTTGAATGCATCAAAGTCGGGTATATTGATTTCCCTATCCAAAGGGTTAATAGCAGTGGTATTAACAAGGTGTTGAAGGATTAGAAAACTCAGGGAGATTGAAGAAATGACAGGGTACAAGTAGCAAGAGGAATCAAGCAGCAAGGTCCTAGAAGGGGACAGTCAAAACCATGTTTTCAAACTGATATTTTGTGTGATGATAATGTAGGTTGGCATAAGAACAAGCAGGTAACTTTGGGAGAGTTCATCTCCTATCCAAGGAATTAGAGCAAAGGAGGCAAGTGGCAAGATCCTAACTCTTGGGACAAGAGTATCTTTCAAGGTGCGGCGAATGATGCAAAAGCATCAGAGCATGGCAGTAGGCCTATGAAGGACAAAGATCAAAGCAAAGGCATGGAGGTGTCTAAAACAATCAATTGGCATGTACTAAAGCCAATCATGGCTTTTGAAGGCTTTAAATGTAATAAATTAGTAATGAATCCTAAAGGGCCTATTAAGGACCTTAGGATCATCAATGGTGTTATAAGGGCATAATGATGAAATAATGTAAATTGGATCCTTAATAGCCTAAGGAGGGTTTAGAAGTGATTGATAGAGTCTTAAGGACATATTTGACAAATTTGAGAAGTTGTTTAATTGATTTATTCAAAAATTTGTAAGTTGGAGAATTCAAATTTTTGAATCCCAACAGCTAGGAGTCATTAGGAGGGAAACTAGTTTTAATGAGTTTTAAGTTTAAACAAGAAAAGTAACCAATCCAAATCAGTTGGGATGGTTTAAGGGAAGATTTAAAAACTTTTTTGGAATTATTGTACGGCATGATGCAATCAGGGTATTCACCAGTGTACAACGGAGCAGCAAATTGCCAATAAAACTCAGATTTTTACAATCCTTTGTGTTCTTTGGCATTTTTACCGAGAAAGTGTGTTGAAGGGTTATGAAGTTGGTTGCTAGGGAGCAGCAGCAAAAGATCTATCTGAAGGAGAGGGGTGTTTAAAAGTTTGGATAGCCTTAGAATGATGATCTAAAGGTGAATCAAATCTTGGTCAAGTCTGAAATTGAGTGGAAGTGAAGGATTCGAGAAACCCTTGGTTTAAGGGCTAGTTTGAGACCATCTTTGGGATTTTATGTTTGTGTTAGCCTGAGGGTCAAAATAAGATCATTTTCCTCGTATTTGAGCCATTTGTAAAGACTCTTGAAAGTCTTTTTGATTGGGAGTGAATAGAACTACTACTTGCTTTGTTAAATGACCAAGTTTTATGCTTTATTTGGAGGCACAGTCAGCATACTTGGTAGTTGGTCCAAAACAGTGAATACTGAGTCTGAGATATGTTAACAAATGGTGAAAAGGGTGTCTGAAAATATATTTTTTTTGTTTGGTACTTTGGAAAGTTTGTGAGAAAACTACTTTTCTATACCGCTGGAGACCTACTAGAGGGGCAATTAGGCCTGTTTGGGGATTTTGGAACTTTGGAGTGTTGGGTGTTGCTTGGGGACACATAACTAGTTAAAACACTTTCAATCCATCTTAATTCAACCAAATACAATCAGGTTTGCCACTAGGAAGGTGTGTGTGCAGTTTCAAGTCACTTGAGACTTGTAGGTTGTTGGAGTATGGGCTTAAATAAATCAATTTATACCTTTTGAAGAGTTGTTCTCAAACATCCACCCAACCCTCTACATCAGCTCCCCTATGGTTCTATATATAAATTCCAAAGCTCCATGGCCTTATTTGTGGACCTTATGCATAGTTTCACCAAACATTACCAATTCAACATTAAGCCCAATATTTCCTTAGTGCAACCACACATGACTAACAAGACACCCTAGAGATCATTCATGGATTCACAGCCAAATTTTCCCCATTTCTCATTTGCATGAGCTTTTAGCCTCGTGATGCTAGACCCTTAATCCTTTAGTGCTCTTAGAGTTAGGATAGTGGATTTACTGTTACCTAAAGTCTTAATTGGATGTTATGTTTAGGTACCTAAATTGGCTTCGCTGACATTCAAGACATAAATACAGTCTC
Organism: Chamaecyparis obtusa; assembly: GCA_027943335.1. NCBI lineage: Eukaryota > Viridiplantae > Streptophyta > Pinopsida > Cupressales > Cupressaceae > Chamaecyparis > Chamaecyparis obtusa. Next base: position 4,756,477 of record BSBK01001728.1, on the reverse strand, counting down.
TTTAGAAGCTAGTGGTTGGTTAATCAACTTCATAAGGTCAACTGTATTCTTATGATACATTTTTCCTTTATATAACTTATTATTATTAAATATTTTATGTACATATCCTATCACATTCTTCTCTTGCACAAGTTTTTTAATTACAAGTGATATTAGAACATAACATTCCTCATTGAAGAAAATTACAGGAGTGTCTATAAAATTGAAACTCTATAACATTGTTTTGGATTGCTTTTGTGAGCTTTTGCCGAAATTTGCAGCCTACAATTACTAGGCACTATATTTAGCTTTGTTTTGCATAATGATTTGGGTCATGGAATGCATGAATAAACAACTTCAACTTAATGTTCCTACTAAATAAGGATAGGAAGGTCTAGTGACTTACAATTATTTTGAGTCTTCCATGTTATTTGTCTCCTTGAATGAGCTATAGCTTCTTCTTGTTATCACTGGTGCTACCAATTCTACTCTTCTAGTACACTTGAAACAACTTTCTTTTCACGCAAACTCAGCTTTAACCTCTACTGTCAAGTTCTGAGATAAAAATGCAAAAGTTATCACACTAGAATTGATCTAAACCAATTACTGACCACTGCCATATCAGCAGAATTATCGGATATAACTTTGTAATGCCGTCCACAAGTTCCTGCACAATATATGTATCCAAAAATGCTCCTAACAATTCTAGATTGGCTGCAATAATAATCATAATACAACAGCTGATTTGTGTGATCGACACTTCACTGATTTCCAAGTGCGTTCCTTATTGGTGGATAGCTACCAATCAACATACAAAGAAATATGATAGTAGCTCCTCCAAACTTCAACGCGACCCATGAAATTGTTTTTATCATGTAATATATGGTATGGCATGCCTTGCCAATAATACCATGAAATGGTGTGACAGGGTTTGGGTTATTTCAACAATAATAAAGTTTGAAGGAATTACTCACATCAGAAATATCTCAATGAACCTCAACTAAATCACATTAAACTGCACTCTTTATTTAAAGTTTAAAGCCAACAAAACTCTGAAAATGACTTATCTTCAGTACAAATCCCTCAAACTCAAAACAGTAAGGGCCCATTTGGTGCATGGAATATGAGCTCTAATTCCGGAATTAGATTTTCGGATTATTGAATTCCATGTTTGTGTCCATCCAAACAAGTAGGAATTGGAATTTCAAAATTCCAATTTTGCCCACAAAATGAGCATTTCATCTTCCACTTGAAAAGGTGGAATTAGAATTTCAGGCTCTAATTCCACTTTTCAAATGCCAATTTTATGTTGTTCGTCGGGTTTGCTTGCAATAATAATTTTTGACGTCTGAAATTTTTAACCTTCACCGTTCCCTCTTTCATTTTCACCATTTTCACGGAATACTGCTCAAAAATTATTCAAAGCCTGCAATGAGAGCTTCTCTTCTCTGTGCATGTGCTATTTCCTTACATCGGCAGCAGTCAACATTTCTTGCAAATTGGAGGGCCGACTGAGACATTTTGACGATTTGATGGATGCATTTTTTAAGGCTTTCTTTGCCTGGGGTTTCTGAGCAATGTGCTTACTTGCTCAGGCTTCCGTTTGTATGTAATACCGGGTTTGTAGCTCTGTACCTCGGCGAGCATTGTGTTACCATGCACTTGGTTTTTGCTCTGCTAAACAGAATATATACGTCTTTTATTGTCCTTACTTTGTTGATTTTTTGTTTGTTTGTATTTGGTTTCTGATTCCACTAGATATATGCGAAATTTCAAGATATATACTCAGCCTTGATTATATAATTTTTCTTTGCACCTGCATGCATTCACCGTCTTCTTGGCCTGATCTTCTTATGCCACATGATTGATGGTCTCTCTGCATAGGGAGCGTAAGAACATCGAATGAAATGGATTTCTTTGATGTTTGAAGTTTTTGTGAAAATTCTCTTTAGTTCAATGCATATTCCAATTTTGGCACCCAAACACCGAAACTACATCTTCTCAGTCATCTTCCGGGTGAACCAAACGGGTCAACACATATTCTGAAAATCATTTTGAGGATATGTATCTTCCAGAATTGCAGCATCTTCTAGAATTGACTATATCTGGCATTTGGTATTCGAGCACCCAAACGGGCCCTAAGTAAATCTATGAACATTGGATGAGTTCACCAAGGATTGACTAGGTGGGTTTTTTGTCGATGAGACCAATATTGCCTTACGGTTTTTATCCTAGGATGAATAGTTGAACAATGGCTTAGACATCCAAAGAGGGTTTCACCAAAATGAATAATGAAAGAATGAACTAAATGAGTCTGGTCAACCTCTCTTCATAACCCTTTGTGAAACTTTTCTAAAAAGGCATTTCACAAATTGTGGTCCTCTTGTGCGTTTTCCTTTAGCTTGATTGTTTTGCTATCATGATTGATAATGTTGTCCTTTCTAATTTGATACATTTTTCCTATTAAATTATAGGTAATGCTCTTGATGCAGGAGCATCAGAGCATGGCAGTAGGCCTATGAAGGACAAAGATCAAAGAAAAGGCATGGAGGTGTCTAAAACAATCAATTGGCATATACTAAATCCAATCATGGCCTTTGAAGGCTTTAAATGTAATAAATTAGTAATGAATCCTAAAGGGCCTGGTTAAGGACCTTAGAATCATCAATGGTGTTATAAGGGAATAATGATGAAATAATATAAATTGGATCCTTAATAGCCTTAGGAGGGTTTAGAAGTGGTTGATAGAGTCTTAAGGATCTATTTCACAAGTTTGAGAAGTTGTTTAATTGATTTATGCAATAATTTGTAAGTTGGAGAATTCAAATTTTTGAATCCCAATAGCTAGGAGTCATTAGCAGGGAAACTAGTTTTAAGTTTAAACAAGCAAAGTAACCGATCAAAATCGGTTGGGATGGTTGAAGAGATTATTTAAAAACTTGTTTGGAGTCATTGTATGGCATGATGCAATCAGGGTATTGACAGGTGTACGACAGAGCAACAAATTGTCAATAGAACTCAGATTTTTGCAATCCTTTATGTGTTCTTTGGCATAGTTTGATCTTCTTGTTCATTGTTTTGTATTGGAATGTAGTAGGGGTATATATTACATCATCAAAGAAAGATTAATGCCATGAGAAAACATTTGATTCAAGTTTGCAATATTTCATTTTGACTATTTTTTAAGTTTTACTGATTTCTAATAACAGTTTGGTTGTCTAATCCATGAAATGGATCATTCCATGAATGATATGCATTGATTCTCATGGGATGATCTAAACATGACATGTAACATACCAAGTAGTTCCACAAGCTAAGTATCAGAGGAGGATATGAAGAGGAGGATGAGAAGTTAGAAACGTACATCAATGGGCTAAGACTAAATGTTCAAGAAGAGATTGGGCTGAGTATACCACAAACAATGGGGGAAATGCTTTCAGCTTGTAGTGAGGGCAGAAGAGAAGATAAAAAGGAAGCAGGAGAGACAAAATAAAAATAAAGGAGGATCTTCTATGAGAGGAAGAGGTGGACAGACAAATTCTAATCATCAAGGTAGAAATGATAGAGACAAGGACAAGGGGTCTACTTCAGAGACAAGAGGAGGATATAACCATAGAGGTGGAAGATTTGGAGGAGGAAGAGGAAGTGGAGTCTTTATAGGAAGGTGTTTTCATTGCAATGAGGTGGGTCATCAATCTTTCAGGTGTTCTAAGTGGAATGATTCAAGTTAGAAAGATAGAAGAGTGCAACTAGTTCATGAAGAAGAAGAGAAGCGGGAACCTCACATACTACTACCAGAAGGAGAGTGTCTACTTATGAGGAAAGGAGAGTCACTACCACAAACAAGTATATTTAGATCTAGATGTTTGGTTAAAGGTAAGGTGTGTACTTTTATTGTTGATTCGGGGGCACATAATAACATGGTTTCAGTTGATATGGTGACTAAGTTGGGATTAACAATAGTAGATCATCCTAACCCTTACAAGGCCACTTCGGTTAATCAAGTGATGAATGTAGAGGTTAGTCAAAGAGCTCTTGTTGATTTTTCAATTGGTCCTTATACTGATCAGGTAATGTGTGATGTCATACCAATGACTTGTGGCAATATGATATTTGGTAGACCTTGGCAGTGTGCTAGTAGAACATTTCATGATGGGTATTCTAACACTTATATTGTGCATAAAGGTAGAGAAAGATACAAATTACAACCTTTAACTTGCAGGAGGAAGGAGAGTATCATCATGTGTTTTGGAGCCAAGATTTTGTAGGGTAAAGAAGAGTCTGATATTGGTTGGGTTCATCAAGAACTGAAACATAAAATTCTGATCATGAGTGGGCAGCAAGATAGTCTAAAAATAAGAACAGTCTGAATGTTGAATGCATCAAAGTTGGAGATATTGATTTCCCTATCCAAAGGGGTAATAGAAATGGTATTAACAAGGTTTTGAAGGATCAGAAAACTCAAGGAGATGGAAGAAATGATAGGGTGCAAGGAGAAAGAGGAATCAAGTAGCAAGGTCCTAGAAGGGGACAGTCAAAACCATGTTTTCAAACTGATATTTTGCGTGATGATAATGCAGGTTGGCATAAGAAGAAGTAGGTAACTTTGGGAGAGTTCATTTCCTATCCAAGGAATCAGAGAAAAGGAAGCAAGTGGCAAGATCCTAACTCTTGGGACAAGAGTTTCTTTCAAGGTGGGGAGAATGATGTAGGAGCATCAGAGCATGGCAGTAGGCCTATGAAGGAAAAAGATCAAAGAAAAGGCATGGAGGTGTCTAAAACAATCAATTGGCATGTACTAAAGCCAATCATGGCCTTTGAAGGCTTTAAATGTAATAAATTAGTAATGAATCCTAAAGGGCCTGTTAAGGACCTTAGGATCATCAATGGTGTTATAAGGGCATAATGATGAAATAATGTAAATTGGATCCTTAATAGCCTTAGGAGGATTTAGAAGTGGTTGATAGAGTCTTAAGGATCTATTTGACAAGTTTGAGAAGTTGTTTAATTGATTTATGCAATAATTTGTAAGTTGGAGAATTCAAATTTTTGAAACCCAACGGCTAGGAGTCATGAAGAGGGAAACTAGTTTTAATGAGTTTTAAGTTTAAAAAAGCAAAGTAACCGATCCAAATCGGTTGGGACGGTTGAAGGGAAGATTTAAAAACTTGTTTGGAGTTATTGTACGGCATGATGGAATCAGGGTATTCACCAGTGTATGACAAAGCAGCAAATTGCCAATAAGATTTTTTCAATCTTTTATGTGTTCTTTGGCATAGTTTGATCTTGTTGTTCATGGTTTTGTATTGGAATGCAGTAGGAGTATATATTTCATCATCAAAGCAATATTAATTCCATGAGAAAGCATTTGATTCAAGTTTGCATCATTTCATTCTGACTGGTTTTTAAGTTTTACTGATTTCTAATAACAGTTTGGTTGTCTAATCCATGAAATGGATCATTCCATGAATGATATGCATTGATTCTCATGGGATGATCTAAACATGACATGTAACATACATATCTAACATTATTTTATGCAGATGAGTGAAGGAAGGGCAGGTGATCACTGAGAAAGTGTGATGAAGGGTTATGAAGTTGGTTGCTAGGGAGCAGCAGCAAAAGATCTATCTGAAGGAGGGGGGTGTTTAAGAGTTTGGATAGCCTTAGAATGATGATCTAAAGGTGAATCAAATCTTGTTCAAGTCTGGAATTGAGTGGAAGTGAAGGATTTGAGAAACCCTTGGTTTAAGGGCTAGTTTGAGACCATCTTTGGGATTTTATGCTTGTGTTGGTCTGAGGGTCAAACTAAGATCATTTTCCTCGTATTTGAGCCATTTGTAAAGACTGTTGAAAATCTTGTTGATTGGGAGTGAATAGAACTACTACTTGCTTTGTTAAATGACCAAGTTTTATGCTTGATTTGGAGGCACAGTCAACATACTTGGTAGTTGGTCCAAACACTGAATATTGAGTCTGAGATATGTTAACAAATGGTGAAAAGGGTGTCTGAAAATATATTTTGTTTGTTTGGTACTTTTGGAAAGTTTGTGAGAAAACTACTTTTCTATACCGTTGAAGACCTACTAGAGGGGCAATTAGGCATGTTTGGGGATTTTGGAACTTTGGAGTATTGGGTGTTTCTTGGGGACACATGACCAGTTAAAACACTTTGAATCCATATTAATTCAACCAAATACAATCAGGTTTGCCACTAGGAAGGTGTGTGTGCAGTTTTAAGTCACTTGAGGCTTGTAGGTTGTTGGGGTATGGGCTTAAACAAATCAATTTATACCTTTTGAAGAGCTGTTCTCCAACATCCACCCAACCCTCTGCATCAGCTCCCCTATGGTTCTATATATAAATCCCAAAGTTCCATGGCCTTATTTGTGGACCTTATGCATAGTTTCACCAAACGTTACCAATTCAACATTAAGCCCAATATTTCCTTAGTGCAACTCACACATGACTAACAAGACACCCTAGAGATCATTCATTGATTCACAACCAATTTTTCCCCATTTCTTATTTACGTGAGCTTTTGGCCCTTAATCCTTTAGTACTCTTAGAGTTAGGATAGTGGATTTAGTGTTACCTGAAGTCTTAATTGGATGTTATGTTTAGGTACCTAAATTGGCTTCACTAACATTCAAGACATAAATACAGTCTCTTTAGAAGCTAGTGGTTGGTTAATCAACTTCATAAGGTCAACTGTATTCTTATGATACATTTTTCCTTTATATAACTTATTATTATTAAATATTTTATGTACATATCCTATCACATTCTTCTCTTGCACAAGTTTTTTAATTATAAGTGATATTAAAACATAACACTCCACATTGAAGAAAATTACAGGAGTGTCTATAAAATTGAAACTCTAGAACATTGTTTTGGATTGCTTTTGTGAGCTTTTGCCGAACTTTGCAGCCTACAATTACTAGGCACTATATTTACCTTTGTTCTGCATGATGATTTGGGTCATGGAATGCACAAATAAACAATTTCTACTTAATGTTCCTACTAAATCTAGATAGGAAGGTCTAAGTGACTTACAATTATTTTGAGTCTTCCATGTTATTTGTCTCCTTGAATGAGCTATAGCTTCTTCTTGTTATCACTGGTGCTACACATTCCACTCTTCCAGTACACTTGAAACGACTTTCTTTTCACACAAACTCAGCTTTAACCTCTACTGTCAAGTTCTGAGATAAAAATGCAAAAGTTATCACACTAGAAATGATCTAAACCAATTACTGACTACTGCCATATCAACAGAATTATCGAATATAACTTTGTAATGCTGTCCACAAGTGCCTGCACAATATATGTATCCAAAAATGCTCCTAACAATTCTAGATTGGCTGCAATAATAATCATAATACAACAGCTGATTTGTGTGATCCACACTTCACTAAACTCCAAGTGCGTTCCTTATTGGTGGATAGCTACCAATCAACATACAAAAAAATATGATAGTAGCTCCTCCAAACTTCAACGCAACCCATGAAATTGTTTTTATCATGTAATATATGGTATGGCATGGCTTGCCAATAATACCATGAAATGGTGTGACAGGGTTTGGGTTATTTCAACAATAATAAAGTTTGAAGGAATTACTCACATCAGAAATAGCTCAATGAGCCTCAACTAAATCACATTAAACTGCACTCTTTATTTAAATTTTAAAACCAACAAAACTCTGAAAATGATCTTATCTTCAGTACAAATCCCTCAAACTCAAAACAGTAAGTAAATCTATGAACATTGGATGAGTTCACCAAGGATTGACTAGGTGGGTTTTTGTCAATGAGACCAATATTGCCTTACAGTTTTCATCCTAGGCTGAATAGCTGAACAATGGCTTAGACATCCAAAGAGGGTTTCACCAAAATGAATAATGAAAGAATGAACTAAATGAGTCTGATCAGCATCTTTTGATAACCCTTTGTGAAACTTTTTTGAAAAGACATTTCACAAACTGTGGTCCTCTTGTACAAATTCCAGATTCATGGGAAATTCACACTGGTTGTGAACAACACCATTGTTCAAATTGCTAAGCACTGAGGTTCCACACCAAGTCTACATCCCTCTCATCCCTCTAAAGATCACGGTATTGTCAACAGTAAAGATGCTCATTGTTTCCAAAATGAGAACATAGTCATCTTCTCATATTCTAAGTTCTTTAGTGTTCAAGTCTTCTTTGTTATGCTATCATAGTTCTGTCTATTGTACTCTATTTTTAGGCCTGTTTGCTTTTTCTTTTTACCTCACTGTGTTTCCAGTCATTTATTAATGCATATAGCTTTAAGTTAGTTCAACAGTTTAGTGACTCTTACTATTGTTTAATTTCTTCTACAGCAAAGAATTAAAGACACCACGAGCTACGTCATGGCAACTGCCATCAAATGGTCACCCACCTCCTTGGCATACCAGGCTTTTCACTTATAAATTTATAATATAAAGGAACTTTGGCGCGATAATAGTTATTTTATGTATTCAATCATCTCTGCAATTTGATATTTACATTTTGTACTCAGAATTCAAATAGATGAATCTATTGCAGGATCTGGTATCTTATTTTGTATGTAAGTTTATTTAAGTTTTTTGGACTAAGTTACTGATTCGGGTGCGGATTCGGATGCGGTGTGAGATTTAGGTGTGCGGATGTGTGGAATTTTTATTGGGTGATGCGGATGTGTTTGGATGCATGTATATATATACAAAGATTAAGAAATGCAAGAAATATACAAAAATACCATTGATCAAGATTCAAAATATTTCATGATAGTTCAACCTAAAACTCCACAGACACAAATATTCAAATTGAAATAAGTTCAATAATTGATGAGATGAAGAATGGTTGAATGGCCTCTTTTAGGGCCATTTTAGGGTTTAGGAGTAAAAAATAGATTAAGAAAATGTTATTAGCACAATTTTTTTTAAATTTAAGAGGGCAAAAAAGTGAAAAAATTCATTTTTCTAGGCATATGCCCGTGGAGGCGTCTGAAAGTGCCCGAATGCCCTGTGGGTGCCACCTAGAAGCCACCACAGTCATCTGAATGCGAGTGGATAACACATGCATCCACTCACATCCAAATGTCTGTGGTGGCTTCCAAGTGGCACCCACAAGGCATCCGCCTCTGGATCTGCCTCCACAAGCATCTGTTTCCAATCCAGGCTATACCAGGACACATCGGTATCTTAGTTTTTGGACAATGCTCTCGTAAGTGCACTTGTATATTACTGTGTATGCAATGTCTTTAACCTGATCCAATTTTTTATCAAACAAGGCTAACCTTATTTTGAAATCTACTTTCCATGTAAATGTTTTTCTTTAACTTGATTGTTTTGCTATCATGATTGATAATTTTCCCTTTCTAATCCGATACATTTTTCCTATTAAATTGATAGATAAAGCTTTTGTATGGTTCTATATATATAAATCTCAGAGTTGTAGACCTTATGAGTAGTTTTACCAAACATGTTACCAAATCAACATTAAGCCCAATATATCCTTAGTGCAGCTCACACATGACTAACAAGACACCTTAGAGATCATTCATGGATTCACAACCAATTTTTCCCCATTTCTCATTTACGTGAGCTTTTAGCCTCCTGATGCTAGGCCCTTAATCGTTTAGTGCTCTTAGAGTTAGGCTAGTGGATTTACAGTTACCTGAAGTCTTAATTACTTATAAAATAAATATTATAACAATATTCTTTAGATAATTAAATCATTTTGGATGTTATGTTTAGGTATCTAAATTGGCTTCGCTAGAATTCAAGACATAAGTGCAGTCCCTTTAGAAGCTAATGGTCAGTTAATCAAGGTCAACTGTATTCTTATTAGAATAATATGATACTTTTTTGCTTTATATAGCTTATTATTATAAAATGTTTTCTGTACATATTTTATCACATTCTTCTCTTGCACAAGTTATTTAATTCTTATTAGAATAATGTGATAATTTTTGCTTTATATAGCTTATTATTATAAAATATTTTCTGTACATATTCTATCACATTCTTCTTGTTGATACTAAACCGGTTACTGAGAGGGGGGGTGAATCAGTAAATATTATCTTTCTGTTGATCTCTTCTTCGGTTTGCCTGACTGTTGATCTCTCTTTCTTTCTTTACCTCTGTGCCTGCAGCACTTCTCAAAAGATATCTCTCCTCTGCTCTAAGCTATCATCAACTATCAACAACAACTTTTCTTTGTGTCCTATGACCTATATTTTTATTAGAGTTCATCGTAATGAAACCCTTAACTCATAGAACCACCAAGCTGCAAACTCTGCATTAAATCATGCAATCAGCAAAAATCTATGCACTTTGATCTGGAGTTTACCTTCCAAAAGCATCCGCCAGAATAAAGCTAACTCCTATTAAAAAGCTAACTCTACTTCTCAGTGGTGGATGTCCCGTATAATCCGGCTTTTGACTTAAACTGTAACTCAAATTGATCCATAAAATCCGGATCGGATCTATCTTGCAGTTAGACCGGTATACCCTTATACCCGGTTTGTCCCTGTATGCTTCATAGGACCGGTTTTGCGTTCTTGATTCGGTCTACCGGTGAAGCTATCGAAATAGTCAACCGGTGCATACATTATGTTCTTCATCTACCAGTGGTGTCTAAGTAATGTGAGTGACCGATGACCCTTTACTGGTGTGAGATTTGTGAAAAACTCTAATGACAACTCATATTGCTAACACTTCTCTTGCACAAGTTATTTAATTCTTATTAGAATAATGTGATACTTTTTGCTTTATAGAACTTATTATTATAAAATGTTTTCTGTACATATTCTATCACATTCTTCTCTTGCACAAGTTATTTAATTACAAGTGATATAAAAACATAACACTCCGCATTGAAGAAAATTACATGAGTGTCTACAAAATTGAGACTCCAGAACATGGTTTTGGATTGCTTTTGTGAGCTTCTGCGGAACTTTGCAGCGTACAATTACTAGGCAGTATATCTAGTTTTGTTCTGCATGATGATTCTAGGATATGCACAAGGTGAGTTTGTTGAGAAGGATTTAGAAACATCCAGCCAAATGCAGTGGAAAGGTGTATATGTTGACTGTGTAGGCTTTGGCCTCCCAATTTGTGCCAAAATGGGAGTTTAAAAACGTGGTATAAGCATCCACCATGGGTATAAGCATCCACCCTGGTTGCAGCTATATAAAGAATCTAAAAGCATGGACAAGTCACCTAAACTATTTGATGGAATGCCTCAAGGAGAATCATTCCCTTGATTACAAGATTTTGACAAAATAGATTGTTGAAAATATTCTAGAAACTTCGTACCAAATGCAATTGGCAGGTCTAAAGCCAAATTCTACAACCTTTTCCAATATCTAATAACTTATAGAATAATTTGAATAACACAGGTCATTATAGTTAAAAATATCCATGTAGATAAATGTTTCTTGATGTCAGGAACTTAATTTGTACGTGAAAGACATTTGTGAACTGTCAATTTGTTCTTGCAGCATTGAAAATTACTAAACAACTCAATAACTGTGCAGAATTTGGTGCCTTCAATTACATAAACGGCCCTGCCAATTTCGGTAGGAACTAATTTGCAGTGCAGCCCTTTTTTTGAAATACTTATCATTTTTAACAGAAATATAAACATTAATATAGAAGCATGTGCATAAAATAAAAACATAACACATTCTATTATTTAAAAAATATTGAAGAAAATAAATGTATTCTTTGTTTTGGAAATTAATAAAACTTGATACATTCAATTACAATCTGAACTAATACAACCGTTTTTAAGGATAATCTCTAATATAACCTTACTATAATTTGAATCTTAAACTCTTTTAAAAATACTTTATTTATGGATCAGCAGATAGATTTCATTGAGGAAACAATGGAAATTCAATCAAGGGATCCTAGAAGCTAAGAAGAGTGCCTACAATAGAACACCGGATTTCAGAAATCTAAGAGCATGGTGAAAGCTTAGTCGCATGGATAGACACTCTTCCATATTACTCCAATACTTTTGGCCATTCAATCAGCTTTCTAGTATCAAATTATTGAGCCTCTCACAATTCATCGAGTGAAAACTTCATTGTCTTTGCAAAATTTTATAGTCTTGCATCAAAAATCTTGTTATCGTAATTGTTTAAGGAGACTCCACACATAGAATACTTCGAACCATGAGAATATGCAAAGACATGTACAATGATCAAATAATTCAATCTTTATAACTTGATGAAAGAACTACGGTATTTCCATAATTATCAAGGTTACTAGGAGATGGAGGTACTTGAAGACTTTAGAGACTGTTACCAAAATATCATGACAGAACTTTGAAAACAAGAACAGTGGTAAAGTTTAACATTAACTTTGAATCGATAAGTAGGAGATATTTTCCACAGCAAGTCAAATTGTGATATTGCTATCAGGATTCAACTGTGTAGTTTTTTGAGTCAAACTCATTGACCCATGTTTCATGAGTAGCGGTTCACAAGAACCCATCTCTCATGAGAATGAATTGAACACTTAGCACTCATTGCATCTAGATGATGCTTACAAAGGTGAAGCACCAGGACTTCCTGAGAGGTCACCCATCCCAGTACTACTCCAGCTTGAGCGCGCTTAACTACGGAGTTTCCTCCATGGTTAACCCCACTCTGTTTGCAACCCCATTTGCAAAACCTTCTGCAAGTGTTGTGCCTTATGAACCATTCATTAGAAAGCACCTTAAGCTCATCAATTGATAAGTAGGAGATATGTTTGAATACACATGTCAAATGCTATTGTGTCGAAGAGTTAAAGAGTTCAAAACTCACACTACATATTTTATATTAGATTATAATTACATATTGAAATTAAAAAATAATGATAGTATGATGCTGATACACATGCCAAAGGATATGAGATGTGTAGTTATGAGAAATTTTGTACTGTTCTTCCAAGAGTGGAGAAGGTTTGATGTATGAGTCCCTATAAGATATTTGAGAATGTTGGAAATAGTCAATGACTTCCATTATTTCCAACAGTTGAATTGATGTTACACAAAGATCTCTTATTTCCATTTTGGCAATATCTTAAAAAGAACAATGGTTAGTACATCATGACACTACAAGAAAAGTGAATAGTACATCATTGACAATCTGATGAAAAGGCTGGAATGAATAGCTTTATATATAACAATTGAACCACCAATGACCAAACTCTCCCTAAATTTCCAACTTCAACTAAATAATACAATCATCACATTTTCAGATATACTTTTCATTAAACATTTTACTTGTATAGTCTATATCTCCATTTCATAAGGCAATTGTCAAATGCTTTCACATTTTGCATATATGTCTCTATTGAAAGCTCTTAAAGTAGCTGTAGAGTTCGGTTTTAGATACACCAATTGCATGTGCTTGCAACTTAATATATCCCACTCATCTTTTTAAGAAGGCTAAATACCTCCGTGACAGTTTGTGACTGAGTTCATGCACTCTATTGATACTTTCACATTTGTGTATATGTCTTCAACTACTTTAAAAAATCACTTCAAACAGTTTCAAACCATGCACGCTATTGATACTTTCACATTTGCATACTTCTTTAAAAAATCACTTCAAACAGTTTAAAAACATCTTTGGTAATGGTCGTAAATAGTTCATAGATCATTCTACTTGTATTTGGCTGTTAATGTTTCCACTCTGGCTTTATGGAGCCTCTTTGATATTTTCAGGTGTGTATATCATGCAACCACAGATTCTATGAGACTAAAATATCTTGAAACATTTCGTCTAAATGTTTCACATTATACATACATTATTCAATCTGAATTTTTTATTGATTCAAGTTGAAATATCAATCATTTTTAACAGAAATATGAACTATACGTAAATTTCAATTGTTTTTAATCTGCTTTGAAATCAAAAAGTACATACATAAAATAAAAAATAATACATTCTATGATTTAAAAAAAATCCAAAAATAGAAAAATATATATAAAAAATTAACAGAACTGGATAAATCCAGCTACAATCTGAACTAATACAACTGTTTTAAAAGATAATTTCTAATATAACCCCACAATAATTTGGATCGTAAACTGTTCTAAATCCTTTATTGATGAAGCACAAGATAGAGTTCATTGGTTCAAGAAAACAATGAAAATGCAATCAAGGGACCTAAAAGCTGAGAAGTGTGCTTACAACTGAACACCAGATATCAGAAATCTAAGAGCAAGGGCAAAAGCTTAGTCGCATGGATACACAGTCACTCCTGTAATACTCCAATACATCTCGCCATTCATTCACCTACCAACTATCTATATCTATACGAATTATAGAGCTGAAATTGCTTTTTGCGTCTTTTTGAACTACCCAAATATAATCCCCCCCAACACAAATCACATTGTCATGTAAAATTTTGGGCGATACAGTATCTTCATATTTAAATCTCCACTACAACCCACGCCTATCTAACTCATAAAAAATCAAATTATTTGAGGTTCCAATGTAATCACTTTGACAAACCATTATGATTCTACGCTTGCACAGAACAATTCCCAAGATCTCGTGCATTACAGGTTGCATCCCCGAAATGTAATGAAATTTGTCACTTCCCTTCAGATCATAAATACCAACACTTTGCCCATCTCCAGAAAACAAGTAGATTTTTTGGTTCTCCATTAAAATTCTAGGAAAAAAGTCCATCGTCATTCCCATGTCAATCTCTCTAACAAACCATCTCTGCTCTGCGGATTTATAAATCCAAACAACAAAATTCTTTCCTTCCAGAAGATAAATGTTTGCAATTATAACAAATACCTGATAGGTCTTTCTCTCTGGATCAAACGTGAGGTGCACAAACCTATGATCAACATATCTTTGCATGTAATACGAAAGCTTGTTTGTTCCGGTCAGATTCGCATCTTCGAGATAATGGGTCTGCATAGTCAGTGGATTGATCACTTTAAGGAGTCCATTTGTCCAGTTGCTATAAACCAGGAGGCCCCTGTCTCCAGCTTTGAGAAACCATTCTGAGTTTTCACCTGTCCACTCATCATTAAACATCTTGTACAAAATCCTTCCACTGACATCAAAGAAAGCAAGCCCTTTAGCACCAAAACTATCATCACGAAGATCCATCACCAGCCACATTTGCATATTGCTCTGCTCCCACATATTGTGAAACTGAACAGAGCTAGAAATAAAAGTTTGCCATGAAGTACAAACGGCTTGAGCTTGGAGCAGGGTAGGAAGGGGAAGTTTGCAAAATATTATGTTCAAGATGTCCTCTGTAATTTGATCTACAAAAGTTGAGTCTTCCTTGCTTTTTACTTTTTTGTTGGAGCCATCCTTTCTACATGAGCTGATTCCAAGTGTGGACCCATATGAAGAACTCTCCCCTCTCTTGCCCTGGTCCATGCCATATATATGCTCACTGTTAGGAATAAGGTGTCTCAACCTTGGATAATTCCTATTCTTATTATTTGTTTTGTAAATGTATTTTTTGCAAATAATGTAATTAAGTGTGAGTGAACATGTCTAGTTGGCATGTTGATGTGTCACTCCACTTGATGTGTTGGCATCTTGTGCGTAAGGAGATCATGACTGAAACGGTCATGACGGATTCCTATGATGCGTAAGAACTATTTAAGGAATGTGCTATGACAGGTGTAAGAGCATCTTATGACTTGGGCCTATTTGGGCACCCAAGAAGAAGTGGTTGGTATGTGTAAGAGAATATGCCAAAAATAGGTTGGTATGACAGATTCTCTTACACTTCTCTTGTGACCGTTATTTTTGGCGGATTCTATGACAAGCTGTCATAGTCTATTCTAGGGATGGACGCCTATTCTTGGGATTGCATGTAACAACTGTGTAGATGTGGCTTTGTGCATGGGTCTTGGTGGTTGTGCCTATTTTTGGGTCCAGAGGAGTCTATATATATGATGCTGCTCCTATGGGAGAGATATAACAGAAATTTAAGTCTTGTTGGCTTTGTCTCTCATTTCCTGAAAGAACTTGCATTGCAAGTGTATTGTAATCTTTGTGTTGAAGATAATACATTGTGCAACTTTTGGAGTGCTGGGGTTTTTTACCGAAAGGTTTTCCACAGGGTATATCATTGTGTCATTCTCTATTTTTTCTGTATGCATGGTATGTGGTTGCAATATCTTTGTTAAAGTAGTTAATGAATCTGAAATTGTAAGGATTTATAAGAATTTGCACAATACTCTCCATTAGAGATTAGCGTAGGACGCTGTTTCCGCACCTGAGTTTCATTACACTCACTTGATCCATCCTCAATGCATGACCCAATTTTAAGGGTAAGCCAATTGGTATAAAGTCCACTTGATTCAGAATCACCTTTCTTCTCTCCAACCATTACTTTAACCTTGCCATATAGATCTTTGCTTGAACTTGAGCCATCCTTTTTGCATGGCCCAATACCAAGTGTGAGCTCCTCGCTAATATTCTCTTCTCTCCCTTTACTGATTCCCATCTTCTTCATACTGTTTATAGCATGGATGAACTTGAGGATCTCATGGAATCCATTAGCTCTTGGCTGCTCAGATTTTATAGGAATATTTAAAACTTAGTCGGCCCCATTAATTTTGTAATAGGTTTTAGCTTAAAAATTTAAGTCCTTGAATTTAAGGAAGTTGACAAAAAAAAACTTTTAAAAATAGAGCTCAAGCCCCCTCCTATAATTTATCCCTGCACAATTTTTGAGGAAAGCATTGTTTAAATTTCCATTGTTAAGATGAAGATATTCAAAAGAAAAAAGAAAGTATTCAAGATTAGAAGTGGGCTTTATGGAGAAGAGGTTAAGTTAAAATTATAGGTCATGTAAATTGAAATCAGGCTAGACTTAAATAGACACACACTAAGCATTGATTGGTGTGTGCTGTCTCAAATGAGACTACTTCAATTTTTATTTGTCACCTTGTGAAACTTCTGTGTACTCTTTTTTACATGTACTCACTATAACATCATATTATTTCATAGCTAGCATACACTACTATTTAAATATATAATTATATACTTCCTTTTATTTTACCTCCCCTTCCTCTCTTAGTTCATTGTAGTTATCATATAATATTAAATAAGTATAAATTAATATTATATTAAATATTTAATAATTGATCATTATTTATATTATTAATTAATAAATATTAATTAACAATTTAGATATATTAAATATAATTTAAGTTATATATCATATATTTATTATATTAATTAAAATGACTAAATATATTATATTTAATCATGTTAAATATGATGTTATGGCTAGTGCATGTAAAATAGAGTAAGCTAAAGTTGTGCAAACAAATGGAAACATAAATTGAGGTGGGCCCAATCATATGCTTTGGGAAGAAACTTTTTTAAATTTAATATAAGATTCCAACTAAGCTTTATGAGAAAGATGTTATGTTGAAGGGACATCGTGCTAGCTAAAGTGAGAATCATGTTAGTTAAAATCATGAAATTTCCATAACCTTATTGGAGATCCCAAGTGGGCTTAATGGAAAAGAGGTTATGTTAAAGTAACAGATCATGTTAGTTGAAAACTTCATGGGAGATTCCAAGTCGGCTTTACAGGGAAGAGGTTATTTTAAAGTGATAGGCCATGTTAGTTAAATTCATCAAATCTCCACATACCATATTGATTTTTAGTCAATATTTTTTGGGATTTGACTATGTATATGTTTATTAGCAATGTTTTGTATTAAACTCTTACTTTTGATCCCAGACACCATAATAAAAATCTACAAGGAATATTGGTAAAAAAAGTCATGTTAGAGTAATAGAACTAGTTGTATCAAACACATTATATTTAAATATAAATTTTGAAATTGTAGATTATTTAATTTATTTTTAAATAATTTTTAATATTTAAATATGTAAATATTACTATTGTTCACAAATATGAGTTTTGGAAAGACACATTTTTAGACCTTCATTTGAGAATTCAAGTAGGCTTTATGGGAAATAGTTTATGTTAAAGTGCAAGATTATGTTAAAGTGGAGGGTCATGTTGATTAAAATTGTGAAATTTTCATAGTTCATATTGATGTTTAGCAAATATTTTTGAAGTTTGAACTTTTAAATTTTTATTGTCAATATTTGGGATTAAACTTCTCTCTTCTCTTGCCTTTATATTTTGATGATGAATAATGGAATTGGATTTAAATTGTTAGTAATAAAATCTACATATCAAGTCTAGCAAAATCATAATTTGATTTAAATTGTTAGAAAAATATTGTCTTAAAAAAATCATATAAATTATATTTAAATATAAATTTGATTATATATATATATAATAATAATTTTAGCAATTTTTTATTTTCATTATTATAATTTAAAATAAATTTTAAAATAAAAATTTAAGATTAAAATTAGAGAATTTATTAATTTAAATAATATAATGATATATAAATAAATTTTGAAGTTAAGGTAATAGTAAAAAGTTTATATAATTATTTCTTGTATTTGATCTCTATTAAAATTTAAATCTGAAAAATAATTAGAGTGGAATGATTTTATCCTTAAAAGTAAGTATGGTCTAAAGTATTAATATTGACACTTTATTTTTACGATGGTCTGTATTTTTTATGAAGCCACCGTCTCCCACTCCACATCCATCAGTTTTGGAAGCCATTCTTCCGTCAAATGTGTTGGCATTATTTCTGATGAATGTTCCATTAAAGCATGTTGATTTTGGGGACTTGGTACCAGAGTTCTCTGCTAAGATATCTTTGAAGGAAGCAACAAGGGTATACAAAGACGAGCGGAAGCGGGAGCAGGAGCGGAGTGAGAACGGTATTTTTTAATGCCAAGGCAGTAACAATGCCTTTGGTTCCTCGAAGGTGTCCGGTGAAGGTCAACAGTTTCCAATTTCTGAGGATGGGCCTAACAAACCACCGGATGACTGTGCAGAAACAGTTAAATCTCCTATGGGGCCTGTGTTTCCTGGGGGTGGGTCTAATCCTCATGAACCCCACATGATGGACCTTCCCAAGGTTCCTTTATCTAATGCTTGGTCTTCGCTTTTTGGGAAAAAGCCTTCTGGTATGTCCATTTTCCCTCTTGTCCATAATATTTTGGATCTTGCATCTGTAAAATTTGTTGTTTTTGTCCCTGATGAGGTTATCGATCACGATATTACATCTATGGCCTCTTCTCTGGTTGGGAAGTTCCTTGGTCCTAGAACTAATATAGATGTTATTAGAGCTTTTGCTAGACGCAAATGGATGTTGAAAGGTCAAGTGGATATCTCAGCTATGCACAAAGGCTTTCTGGCTTTTTCATTATCTTGTCACAAGCATATGGAAAGCATTCTTTGTGTTGGGCCATGGTTATTTTGTAAAACTACTCTGGTTCTCTAGAAATGGTCCCCTAATATGGAGTTGAATGACTCTTTCTTCTTTATCCAAACCCTGGTTTGGGTGCACTTCCCAGGCCTCCATATGGAGTACTGGTTAGAAGATATTTTTCTTGGTATCATGAATTCCTTTGGGGAACTCCTCTCTATTGACCCAATTACTGTGGATAGAAGAAGACTTACTTATGCTAGAATCTGTGTTGGAGTTGAAGAAGAGACATATATGCCTACTTTTGTAGAAATTATGTCTAAACTTGGTAAATGGACTAGGAAAATTATCTATGAAAGTATTATTTTTTCTTGTTTCTATTGTAAGAAAGTTGGGCATTGGGAAAAAATTTGTCCTCATAAACCCTTTAAAGCCCTAATGGAGAAAGTATTGAGTAACCCTTCAGGTGCTGTCTCTAGAAGAGTTTGGAAAGTTAAGAATCTGGAACTTGAAGCAACTCCAGAAGTCTCTATCAATCAAGGTAAGGACAACATTAGTTGGCACCTGGAAGGGTCTTCCCTAGGTTTCAACCTGGAAGTTACCACCTCTATTTAAGTGACTAAAGATAAGTTGAAGGAAGGATTGGAGGATAATTGTAGTGGTCTAAAATAGAGAGAAATAGAAAAGGATCTAGAGGTAGATTATATTCTTGAGCCTTTGTTGGTTTTGATACAGGCTAAAGAGGAAGCCAAGGATTCCTAGTGAGGTGATATGCAAGATGCCCAGGAGTGTAATATTCTAAACTGTAGCCCTTTATCTTAGACTAGTGTGGAAAGGGTTTCTATGGATCCTCTTTCTATCAAACCTATTAGTTTAGGCTTACAGGAGAATCTTAGTAATAGTGTGGATCAAGAGGAGTGTATCTCTACTCCTAAAGAGGATGATTTTTCCTTGGTTGTCAATAGAAAGAAGTTTAAGAAAGGTGTTGCTAAGAACATTCCACCTTCTTCAGTAAGTACTAGAAATAAAATCAAAGTGGACATGGGAGCACAGGTATTGTCTCCAGGAAGAAAATTGGCAAATAAAATTAGGGAAGCAGAAGCAAATAAGAACATAGTGGATGGAACTCAGTTGACCATCTAGGAAGCCTACTCTCTTAAGAAATCATGAAAGTCATTTCCTAGAATATTCGAGGACTCAATGGCCCTCCCAAATAGGATGTGCTTAGAAATCTACGTAGAGATCATAAACCGGATATTATACTTATTCAAGAAATGAAAATGGTAAAAATAAGGCAAAAAGCATTAGAATCCTCAAAAATGGAGGAAGTTATGGTCATAGCTCTGATGGTGCATCAGGAGGTACAGTAATTTTTTGGAACCAAGATCATGTTATGGGTACTCCTATTCTTCAAGAAAATAACTTGGCTATTGTAAAATTTAATCATATTAGGGATGGAACTTCTTGGATCTTGGATAATATCTATGCTCCCAATTCTAAAGTGGGGAGAAGCAAATTTTGGAAAAGGATTGTTGATGTGAGGAAAAACTTATGTAATGATAGTTGGATTATTATAGGGGATTTTAATACTCCCCTAAGGGATAATGAGAAAAGAAGGGGTATAAGATGGATAGTAGACTGGATCTAATGGACTTCATCAATTCTAATGGATTTCAGACCTATCAGCCTCTTAAACTCCTTCTATAAGATCATTTCTAAAGTCCTGACCTTGCATCTTTTTCCTTTGCTTCATGTTATCATCTCTCCCCAGCCAAATGGCTTATTTTGGGGCGTCAGATTATGGATTCAGTGATGGTTTTTCATGAGAATATTATTTCCCTTTTATCCTCCATGAAATAGGGCTTCCTGATGAAATTTGATCTTTCCAAGGCCTATGATTGCGTGGATTGGTCTTTTCTAATGAAAGTCCTCAAAGCTTCTGGGTTCAACCCCAAAGTCTTGAAACTTGTTCCTCAGTTGATCTCTTTGGTGACTTTTTATGTGTTAATCAATGGCTCTCCTTCTTTCTTTTTCAAAGCATCTAGAGGCTTGAGACAGAGTGATCCTCTTTCACCCACCCTTTTTGTCATCATGGAGGATTTTTTAAGCATATATATCAATTGCTTGATTGATAAGGGACAACTGAAAGGTATTAGTCCTTCCTCTTCTAATCTTACTTGTGCTTGTTACCCAAATTTCCCATCCTATGCAATTTGGCTTGGTCCGCTTTGTCTATCATATTTAATCCTGTGTTAGCCCCCTCAAAAAATTTCCATGATTATATGCCTGTTCAATTGTTTAGTTCTCTAGTTTCAAGGCCATTAAAATTCATGTGTGGCCGTTTAAACCCCATCATCCCATAAAATACCCGTGGCCCATCCTAATTTAATATTTACCCTTTTGGGCCACTTAGCCACAAAACCCATATGCTCGAAGGTTGTGACCCCTTGTTCTATTTAAGTGGTTTGTTGCATGATCGCATACGTCATTTTCATGCTATGCAATCATGCGACTAAGGTTTGTCACTGGGGTCCCCCTTTATTTTCCTAAGTTTTCTATGTCCCGGCCTTTTAATATTTCCTTGGGCCTAGTTCTCAGTTGTAGTAAGATCCAACGGTGGTCGCATAACCGCATGGGATCTTCCAATCCCATGCAATCATGGGACAACCATTGATGTGGTATCGGCATTGCAATAGCTGTTGGTGGGTCCTGGGGTGGTGACATGTCCATTTTTCAGTGGCTAGCTGGGTGATGGCAGGGCCGTCAGTGGGTCCAATGGTTAGAGAATATATGGGGATGACAACTTGTCCAAGATCTACAGTGGTCGCATAACCGCATGGGATCTTCCGATCCCATGTGATCATTCGACCGTCGTCTGATCCTCCAATGTTTAAGCTGATGCTATCGTGCCACCGTCTGACATGCTTGATTCTTATTGGTTGCTGGGTGGAACAGTTGGCATTTTATTGTGGGCCCGAGCATCTTGAGTGGTAACAAAGGAAGATCCAACAGTGGTCACATAACCGCAAGGGATCTTCCGATCCCATGCGATCATGCGACCACCGTCCGATGCAAGGAACGGTTTCTTCTACCTTCTACGCGTCCATTTGCTGAGATGGCCAATTTTTATTGGTTCTTGCTGTGATGTGGCCTTTGAATTTTTCAAGGGGGATTGTAATATCTTTTGCAAGTTTTCTTCTGTTTGTTCCTGTTGATCGAATGCGAAGGTGCGGGTAGCTCAAAATTTATGATTTCAGGGGCGGTTGCAGTTGGAAAGAGAATGATGCAAAGATCTGGGCAGCCATTCTCAGTGGATTCTTACTTTCTAAGAGTATCAGATTTGAGCATTCATGATGGCTTGACTTGCAGAAAAGTAGTTGGATCAAGGTTTTTTTTGTCTACAGGCAGATTCAGTATAGGGATGGACACTCAAGATGTATCTGATCGGTTGAGATATTTTCATGAACATTTATGATCAGAAATGTGGTTTAGGGTTGGATTATTTTATGCAAATTTATGTAACCCTAATTAGATTTTTTGCTCCTGCTTGTGTGCATTGGAGGAGATGTATATAACTAATTTTTGGAGCTTTTAGAGCTCAGAGTTTATAGTTTGTAAAAAAGAGAGTTCATCTTTCTAAGAAGTTATCTGAGGCATTATTTCTGCCCTCTGGCTTTTGCAAATTGTAACCTTTCATTGACTATTTAGGTATTGCAAAGTGTATTGTGACATTCTTTCATGTCCCCTATACCTTCCTATCTAAATTTTCTCTTATTGAATTCAATATATGTATGTTTCAGTGATATTTTTAGGGTTCTTGATCCCTCTTTCTTTCTGCAATTTATGTGTATGCTTGTGAATGATATGATTTGAATGCTTCTGTGGGTATACTTCCACCCCTAGCAATCTGTCTCATTCTTATACCCAATTGTAGAGGTGAATGTTTGTTTGCAGGTTATAGTTTGTGTCTAAATTTTAGGGGTGCTACTGCCTTGTGAAATTTCTCTCTTTCCTTGCATAGTATCTCTTTATTGCAGACCCCTCTATAAAATATTGATGCAAACCTATTCATTGGGTTGTGATCTCCTAGACCTAAGATTGTGTACTGATTTCATCCTTTATACTACAGTTCATGCCATATTTTCAGTGTATCACCTAGTAGGATAGTTTGCTTTCAATCATTTCCCTTTCAAGAATTCCTTCTATCCCTTTCCCTCAAAAGATTTACTTTCATGTCTAGAAGCAAATTAAGGTGATTATCCAAGAGGAACCAGCCTAGAACCTAGAGGTCTCATCTCAGTTAGCATAGGTCCCACAACCTGGAGATGATTCCCATGTTATACTAGGTTATCAAGACTACAAGAGCTTGAAACAAGGGTGTAAACTTAGTGTATAACAATTCTGGCACGCCCGGTGGGACTACTACAAACAAAAGAATCATTGTTGGAAGATTATGTTATCTCTTATATACATATTGCATAACATAGACCTTTAGAGGTTTTTCTACAAAGTATATCTGGGGACTCCACTAATTTCAAGGATCAGGGCTAACCTTGTTCAAGGTTTATGAGAAAGATTGAGACTAGAAGCTCAAAGTCCACTAAATGTTTAGAGTTTCCCTCAAGAAGAAGTCATAAGGGCAGGTCAATTCAAAGAACATCCCCTGCAAGGAGAGTTCAATCAACACCACCAGATACCTCAGAAAGGAGACCTTTTCCCTTCCATTTCAGAAGAAGTGGCAGATCTCTAACTAGAGATCTAGAAGAAGATTCAAATCCAGCAGTAAATACAACTCATATAGTTGTTAATCTTCAGGTTCCAGCTCCTGCAATGGCTAGGTAGTTTTCCTTTGCACCTTTCAATCAGGGGATTCCATTAGCCTTTTCTCAACATCATGATGTGCCCTTGGTGGCACTTAAGAGTATACCTAATTTCATAGGTGAAGGGCAAACAACTACTTTTGAGCACATAAGAGATGTGAACACCATCTGCAGCATACACAACATAACTCAAGAGGATGTGACCACAAAATTATTAGCAGCCTCTCTAAAAGGTAAGGCTCTTGAATGGTTTAGAAATCTAACTGTTGGTTCTATTACTTCATGGGATGAGTTAGGGGATGCATTAAGTAAACATTTTGAGGATAAATCAGATAACTTGTCTCTAGTTGAGCAGTTAACAACCATTAAGAGAGACCCTCAAGAGAAAATGATAGATTACAATAGTAGATTCCTCAAGACATGGAATAGAATTCTAGTCTCTATGAGACCATCAGTAGACCATGCTTTCCTTTACTACTTGCAAAGTCTAAATGGTCAAATTTTTGTCATGATCTTGTCTATGGGTGGTACTTCTTTACCCCAGGCTTTTGAAATAGCTGTTAGGGCTGAAAATTGTTTAATCCAAGCAGGCATGATTGCTAGAAGGCCTCCAATGCCCATTTTTCCTAGCCTTCATCCCATTGCACCTGCACAAGTACCCCCATTTTCTCCTATCCCTACCATATTAGCACCTCAGGCTAGTACTAGTGGCTAGGAGCTAACAACTAGTTTCTCTCAAGAGTTACAAGAGATAAAGAACAACCAACAGAGCAGTCAGCAAGAAATGACAAATTTGTTGCAAACCTTGACTAAAGAAGTCACAAATTTAAAGAAACAAGGTCAAGGAATCAAACCACCATTTCAGTCACAAGGCCAAGGTCCTAATCAATGATATCAGAATCAAGGACAGCCTTATCAACAAAATAGGCCACCATACCAAGGAGGGTATCAAGGACAAAGGAAAAGTTTTAATCAGAGACCATTCCAACCATATAACCCTACACCTCTTAATTCTGCAAATCCAGTGAGGGATATGGTTCCTAGTCAAAATAATATGGCTATGGAGAATGAATGGTGTTTTCCTTGTAATCAGCCTCATAATCAGGCTACATGTTCAAATGTATGGATGAACCAAACTTTGATGGTTTAGAATGCCTAACAAGCTCAATCAGAGGCTTCATCTAGTGGCTCAGTTCCTCAACAAGAATCACAAGAGAATGAGACTGCTCTCTTTAATTGGGAGCAACTAGACTTCAATGGAGTCAATGATGAAGTTGCTTTTGTTGCCTATACAAGAGCAAAAAGGAGAGCTCAGGACATGGAGAGAGCAGATTCCAATGCCAAAGCCACTACATCTGCAGGGCCACTACAGCAAGTTGATCCCATCATACCTAAGGAGGCTCCTGTCATTACAAGCAAAGAAGGCCAAAATTCTAAAGAAGTGGAGCCCATCATAGTAAAGGCACAACAGAGAGTACACACTGTGACACCTTATAACATTGTAGACAACATGAAGAAGGTGAATATCACCATGTCCATGTGGGACTCTTTGGCTCTTCCAGGATAGCCTAAAATTTTGAAGAAGGCCATGACAGAAGTGACAACTCCTCAACCTGCAAAAGAAGCTGCAAAGCCAGTGTTGGTTAACACTGATCAAGAAAAGGAGGCTCCAGGTAGCAAATCCAAAGGAAATGTCACACAAGGTAGGAATTCAAAGCCACCTCCATTTTATGTATCTCTAATTATTGGAAAATCTTTAGTACATAATTGTATGGTAGATAGTGAAGCTACAAGCACTGTGATACCCAAGAAAGTAGTTGACCAATTAGGACTGAAATATGAACCCTTCCAAAAGAAGGTTACCCAACTTGATAGATCCATAGTCAATACTATAGGTGTAGGTAAGGATACCAGTCTAATCCTACATGCTAGTCCTAATTTTTCCATCCTCCTTGATATATATATCATAGATCTCCCTGCATTATTTGCCATATGTTTGTCAAGGGAGTTTACAACCAAGATAGGAGGCTACCTATCTTCTGACTAGTCTCACATGCTATTTCATACAAGGTATGGGACCAAGGTCACCATTAAGTCAGAACCATTGGTAGCACACCATATAGAGTTGTATGTGTCCAATACCATCAATATAAACTGCCCTATATTTGATGATGGTGACTTCCAAACCATTAGTGAAGCAAGCACAAAGATAGAGAGTATCCCTGATATTCTTCTAGATGAAAGAGCTTCAGAGGCCCAAGAAAATCTAATTTGGAATTTTGGTTTGGGAAGTTATTTGATACAAGAAAGTGGAGCCATAGAGCCAAGCCTTCTCAAAGAGGACACTGATTCAGAGGATCAGAATAATCAGGTTTGTGAACTATTTTTTGATGGAGCTAGAAGTAGACATGGTTTTGGTGGTGGTGCTATGTTAGTGTCCCCAAAAGGAGAAAGGTACTATACTACCTTTAGATTCAGTTTCTCTTGCACTAGCAACACTGCAAAGTATGAAAGTCTAGTCAATGGGCTAGAGTGGGCTAGAGAAAGAGGGCTTAAGGCCTTAAAATTTTATGGTGATAGTGAGTTAGTTGTCAGCCAAGTAAGAGGGATAAGTGCAACCAAGAATGACACCTTGAAAGCATACAAACATAGAGTTTGGGATGCTATTGAAGAATTTTGTGCTTTTAATATTATTGCTATCCCTAGGAAGCTAAATCAAAATGCAGATAGGTTTGCTGCTGTTGGGTCTCAGTATGATATTCCAAATAGCATTTCAAGAGAGATAGATCAACAGCATATCAAAGTGATTGTCAGACCCTCTATCCCTTATAATGATGTCAATTGGTAGGTGTTTGACAATGATGAACAAATTCTGCAATTCTTGTTTGAAGAAGATGTTTTTTCAAAGCATAATCAAGATAGGCTATCACAAAATTATGGTGATCAAGTGATACAACTGAAGTCCAATAAGATGCTTAGAGGTCTTGTTACCTTAGGGACTATCTTCAACAAGGATGATGAAGTTAAGAAAAACAAAGCTGGCCTGGTAGTCCAACAAGAACATTGTGTTGAACTAGAGTTGGAACCAGGTAAGAGCTTAAAATTTGGAAAAGTGAACACTGAATTGGAGAAACAGGCTTACACTCAGCTATTCAAGGAATTCAGTGATGTGTTTGCATGGAAATATGAGGACCTCAAAGGTTTTAACCCTACCCTTTCTCAGCACACTATTGAATTAGAACCTAATGCCAAACCAGTAAGGTAGAAGCAAAGGCATGTTAATCCCAAACTTGAGCCACTTATGCACAAGGAAGTGCTCAAATTAATAGAAAGTGGTATCATCTACCCCATCAAGCATATTAGTTGGGTTTCCAACCTTGTTCCCATCATGAAGAAGAATGGGGAGCTGAGGTTATGAGTTGACTTCAGGGATCTTAACAGGGCCTCTCTAAAGGACCACCATCCACTACCCTCCTTGGAACAAATCTTGCAATGTGTCTCTGGATCCGAGAGATTTTCATTATTGGATGGCTATTCAGGATACAATCAGATCCTAGTAAATGAAGAGGATCAATATAAGACTGCATTTACAACCAAGTGGGGAACCATGGCTTATCAAAAGATGCCCTTTGGTTTGTCAAATGCAGGTGCTACTTTTCAAAAGGCAATGGATATGGCCTTTAAGAGCCTAATGTACAAGTTTGTGTTGGTCTACTTGGATGACATAACTGTCTATTCTAAACATGTTGTAGATAACATCAAACATTTGAGGAAGATCTTTGAAAGGTGTAGAGAATTTGGGATATCTCTTAATCCCAAGAAATGTGTATTTGCAGTTCATGAAGGAAAATTGTTGGGATATGTAGTATCCAAAGAAGGAATTACAGTGGATCCTAAGAGAATTGTAGCTATCCTAGATCTACCCCCACCATATCACAAGAAAAGTCTCCAATCTTTCATAGGAAAGATTAATTTTGTTAGGAGGTTCTTGCCTAACATTGCAGATTTACTAAATCCTTTAACAGCCATGTTGAAAAAGAATTCAGCTTTTAGTTGGACCAAAGAAGGGACAGTCAATTTCCAAGCTATCAAAGAGGCCTTAACAGAAGCCCCTACTCTCCTAAACCCAAATTTCAGTAAGGATTTTATCCTTTATGCTTATGGAGGTCATGATGCTATATCTAAAATGCTGACCCAAGAAAATTCAGATGGATTGGGGCAGCCTATTGCTTTTTTTAGCAAAGGTTTAGAGAAGTATGAACAAAGATACTCTTTTGTAGAAAAACATGTACTTGTTGTGGTAAAAAGCCTTAAAAATTTTAGATATTTTTTGACCCTTAGCAGGGTACACTTGAAAGTTACTCATCCAAGTGTCAAAGAGTTTTTGCTTTCCAAGGACCTAAATGAGAAAAGAGCTGGTTGGATCACCAAGGTGATGGAATATGACATTGATATTTAGACTACCAAGCTGGTTAGAGGAAGAGCTCTTTGTGAGTATTTGGTAGAGGATGAAAGTTCAAAGAAATCAGAGAAAATATATGCATCTCTAGTGGTGCATTCTACAGAAGAACAAGCCAAGGAAACAAGCTAGTTGCCTAATATGATCAATTATTTAAAGACAAGACAATGTCCTGCGGGTTTGGATTTAGCAAAAAGGAGGTATTATAGGTTACAATCTGTTCCTTTTGTGTTGATAGATGAAGTTCTTTTTAGAAAGGATCACGGTGGTGTCCTTTTAAGATGCATAGATTCAGAAAGATAGCTGATGTTCTATTCAAGTTCATGATGGACCTTTTGGAGGTCAGTTTTCTCCTAGGACTACTACTTTTAAAATCATGAGGGCTGGATACTACTGGCCATCTATCTTCAAAGATAGTCATGAGTATGTGAGAAAATGCATCAAGTGTGCCATGTTTGCAGGAAAAGAAAGGCTTGCAGCCTTGCCCCTACAACCAGTCAGAACAGAGAAACCCTTCATGAAGTGGGGTATAGACTTCATTGGTATGATCAATCCTCCATCTAGTGCAGGCCATAAATGGATAATTACTACAACAGATTATTTCACTAGATGGATAGAGGCAGTTGCTTTGAAAGAATCAAATGAGAGTGCTATATTAAGTTTTTATGATGATATGATTCACAGATTTGGCACTCTTGATTCCATCATATCAAATAATGCATTAGCATTCACAGGCCTTAAAAGTCTCAGAGTGGGTAGTCAAAAATGGCATCTATCTGGATACCTGTTCAAATTATTACCCTCAGGGCAATGGCTTGGTAGAATCAACAAACAAGAACTTGATTAGGATAATCAAGAGGAATCTGTAAGACAACCAGAGATTGGCATACAAAATTGAGGTCTGCCTTATGGTTGGATAGGATTACTCCAAAGAAGATTATTGGGAATTCTCCTTATGTGCTAGTGTATGGAAAAGAGGCCAAGTTGTCCATTTCAACTGAATTGTCAGCTCTAGACTTGGCTACTCAATATGTCTTATTTGAAAAAGGAGACCCCTTGCAGATCAGACATGCTCAGCTAATGGAGTTGGAAGAACTTAGAGACAAATCAATGTAGGATATGGAATTCCATCAGATTCAGACAAAGAGGAGCTTTGATAGAAGAGCCAAGATCAGAGATTTCAAATTTGGAGACATATTCCTCAAGTGGGATGAGTTCAGGTCCAAGCCTGGCAGACATACAAAATTTGATTCA
Organism: Chamaecyparis obtusa; assembly: GCA_027943335.1. Lineage (NCBI taxonomy): Eukaryota > Viridiplantae > Streptophyta > Pinopsida > Cupressales > Cupressaceae > Chamaecyparis > Chamaecyparis obtusa. The sequence goes on along the minus strand of BSBK01001728.1, from coordinate 4,726,659 downwards.
TTTTGGGGTGGATTATTTGTTATAATAGAGTGCAAGGGATCCAATGCTTTTCAACTATCAAATATGGAAGGAGTTCCCCTACCTATCTCAGTGAATGGTTTCCACTTGAAGCCCTACTTTGAGGTTAATCCCTCTCTGTAAATTCTTGTAATTATGTTTCTTGTTTTTCTTTCCCTGTTTTCCTAGGTTAGTCCCCTGTTTTCCAAAAAGTGCCCGTGCACAAGCTTGTCTTTCTAGTTCAAGTTTTTTCCCTCTGTCAAAGTTTTGCATTCCTAAGGTGACCCCATGCCCAATGGATTGTCAAGGCCACTGGTTTTCCATGTCTAGCAGGCTAACATCCAGCAGAAATCGCCAAAATATTACCCAAATTTCCCATCCTATGCAATTTGGCTTGGTCCGCTCTGTCTGGCATATTTAATCCTGTGTTAGCCCCCTCAAAAAATTTCCATGATTATATGCCTATTTAATTGTTTAGTTCTCTGGTTTGAAGGCCATTAAAATTCATGTGTGACCGTTTAAACCCCATCATCCCATAAAATACCCATGGCCCATCCTAATTTAATATTTACCCTTTCGGGCCACTTAGCCACAAAACCCATATGCTTGAAGGTTGTGACCCCTTGTTCTATTTAAGTGGTTTGTTGCATGATCGCATAGGTCATTTTCATGCTATGCGATCATGCAACTAAGGTTTGTCACTGGGGTACCCCTTTATTTTCCTAAGTTTCCTACCTCTCGGCCTTTTAATATTTCCCTGGGACCAGTTCTCAGTCGTAGTAAGATCCAATGATGGTTGCATAACCGCATGGGATCTTCCAATCCCATGTGATCATGTGACAACCATTCATGCGGTATCAGCATCACAACAACTTTTGGTGGGTCCTCGGGTGGTGACATGTCCATTTTTTAATGGCCGACTGGGTGATGACAGGGCCATTGGTGGGTCCGATGGTCAGAGAATCTATGGGGATGACAACTTGTCCAAGATCTACGGTGGTTGCATAACCACATGGGATCTTCCAATCCCATGCAATCATGCGACCATCGTCCAATCCTCTAGTGTTTAAGCTGATGCCATTATGCCACCGTCTGACATGCTTGATTCTTATTGGTTGCTGGGCAGAATAGTTGGCATTTTATTATGGGCCTAAGTATCTTGAGTGGTAACAAAGGAAGATCCAACAGTGGTCACATAACCGCATGGGATCTTCCGATCCCATGCAATCATGCGACCACCATCCAATGCAAGGACCAGTTTCTTCTACCTTCTGCGGGTCTGTTTGCTGAGATGGCCAATTTTTATTGGTTCCAATTGTTGTGATGTGGCCTTTGAATTTTTCAAGGGGGATTGCAATATCTTTCATGGGTTTTCTTATATTTGTTCTTGTTGATTGAATGCAAAGGTGCGGGTAGCTCAAAATTTATGATTTCAGGGGTGGTTGCAGTTGGAAAGAGAATGATGCAAAGATCTGGGCAGTCATTCTCAGTGGATTCTTACTTTCTAAGAGTATCAGATTTGAGCATTCATGACGGCCTAACTCGCAGAAAAGTAGTTGGATCAAGGTTTTTTTTGTCTACAGGCAGATTCAGTACAGGGATGGGCACTCAAGACATATCTGATCGGTTGAGATATTTTCATGAACATTTATGATCAGAAATGACTGGTTTAGGGTTGGATTATTTTATGCAAATCTATGTAACCCTAATTAGATTTTTTTCTCTTGCTTGTGTGCATTGGAGATGTATATAACTAATTTTTGGAGCTTTTAGAGCTCAGAGTTTATAGTTTGTAAAAAAGAGAGTTCATCTTTCTAAGAAGTTATTTGAGGCATTCTTTCTGCCCTCTGGCTTCTGCAAATTGTAACCTTTCATTGACTGTTTAGGTATTGCAAAGTGTATTGTGACATTATTTCATGTCCCCTATACCTTCCTATCTAAATTTTCTCTTATTGAATCTGGTATATGTATGTTTCAGTGATATTTTTAGGGTTATTGATCCCTCTTTCTTTTTGCAATTTATGTGTATGCTTGTGAATGATATGATTTGAATGCTTTTGTGGGTATACTTCCACCCCTAGCAATTTGTCTCATTCTTATACCCAATTATAGAGGTGAATGTTTGTTTGCAAGTTATAGTTTGTGTCTAAATTTTTAGGGGTGTTACTGCCTTGTGAAATTTCTCTCTTTCTTTGCATAGTATCTCTTTATTGCAGACCCCTCTATAAAATATTGATGCAAGCCTATTCATTGAGTTGTGATCTCCTAGACCTAAGATTGTGTACTGATTTCATCCTTTATACTGCAGTTCATACCATATTTTTGGTGTATCACCTAGTAGGATAGTTTGCTTTTAGTCATTTCCCTTTCAAGCATTCCTTATATCCCTTTCCCTTAAATTATTTACTTTCATGTCTAGAAGCAAATTAAGGTGATTATCCAAGAGGAACTAGCCTAGAACCTAGAGGTCTCATCTCAGTTAGCATAGGTCCCACAACTTGGAGATGATTCCCATGTTATACTAGGTTATCAAGACTATGAGAGCTTGAAACAAGGGTGCAAACTTAGTGTATAACAGTGCTCATGAACATTTTGTGGATGATGTTATTTTCATGGGAATGTCTTCCATAAAAGAGGATAAAGTGCTCAAGTCTTCTCTTGACTGTTATGGCTCTACTTCGAGGCAACTTATCAATTGGGCTAAAAGTTCACTTTTCTTCATTAATACTCTGGAGGTTAGACAAAGAAGAATAGTTTTCATTCTTGGTTTCCATATTTCCTCCCTCCCCTCCCTTTATCTAGATCTTCCCTTAGGCTCCACACCCCTAGAGTCCGTTTGGAACTCTCTCATGGACAAATTTAATAAGAAATTGGTGGGGTGGAAGGGAACCCTTTTAAATCCAACTGGTAAGCTTCAACTTCTTAAATCTTCTCTTTAGAGAATCCCTATTTATGCTTTGAGTCTTTTTAGAATTCCTATTAAGCATGAGGAGGCTATTGAAATAATTGAGTGATTATTTATGTGGTCTAGTGTGGAAGGCAAACAAATACTCTCTTTAGATGCATGGGATAAAGTCTACAACCCTTCTTACTGGAGAGGCCTGGGTCTAAGAAGGATAAGGATGATGAATAATGCCCTCTTATCTAAATAGATCTAGAGAGTCTATCATGATAAAGGAGAATGGAGCACTATTTGGCATCAAAAATATTTATTCAACAGTCCCTCTCTCCAATCCTTTAAGGAGGACCCTGACCCCCCCTTGGGATCGATTATTTGGAACAATGTCTTTCAAACTAGTCATTATTTTGTTCAAGGTCTTTCTTGGAGAGTTGGGAATGGGAAAACTATCAGCATCTAGGAGGACTCTTGGTTATTTAATTCTCCTCTAATCTAGTCTCCCTCTCTATCTCCTTTCATTCATATCTGCAAAGATACCTTTGGAACTCTGGTGGCTGAATATTGGCACAATGGTAAGTGGGTGAATCTCAAAGAAATTAACCAAGATTTTTCTCCCATCCAAGATGCTCTAAGAGCTTTGATCCTTTTGGAGGAATGGCTGGATCATATCATTTGGAAAGATAATCCTTTGGGTTCTTTCTCTCTTTATTTTTCTTCCAAAATGGTGTCTCTCAAAGTTGATCCTATTCCTTGTTGGGCCCGAGCTTGGATTAAGAATCTTGTCCCTAAGGTGAATATGTTCCTCTCATGCACTCTTCAGAATAAAATTTTGACTACCGATAATATTTTCCCCAAGGGTATCTATTTAACCAACATATGCATTCTTTGTATGCAAGAGTAGGAATCGATGGATAACATCTTTATCCATTGTCCCTTTATGGTCTCTATCTAGACTAAGATCCTTTCCTCTTTCTCTTTATGTTGCTCTTTTCCTAGAGGTATTCAGGATTTATTTATGGGTTGGTGTTGTCCCTTCAACAATAAGTCTCTCAAGAATCTTTGGTCTTTAATCCTCCCTCACACTCTTTGGGGAATTTGGAAAGAGAGAAACATCCATATTTTTCATGATTCAGCTCTCCATCTTGAAGTGGTTGAATTCAAAATTAGAAGGGCTATTTCTGAAAATTTTAATTTTTCAAGGGATCTTCCCTTGCCTTCATCTCCTTCTGAATAGGTGATTTTTATTCAGTGGATGTTGAACTTGAATGATTTCGGGGTTTCTTCTAACACATCCAGAGAGGAAGTAGTTTGGGGCTTTCTGCCTATGTGTTGGGTTAAGATTAATTTTAATGGGGCTTCCAAATGAAACCCTAGAAAGGCTGGATGTAGAGGAGTTCTTAGAGATGAAAAAGGTACTTTGAAGGCTTCCATTTCATCCCCTCTTGGTGTCTAATCTAATCACTTCTCCGAAGTGATGGCGGCGTATTATGCTATCAAGCTAGCCAAAGATTACAATTATTCTAAGGTCTGGATTGAAGGTGACTCGAGTAATATTATTAATTACCTAAAAGGTTTTATTACTCCTTCCTAGTCTATTAATAATGCCATTATTATGATGAAGGAGATCATTAAATATTTTGAGTCATGCCATATATCCCACGGGTATAGGGAAGTTAATGTAGTGGCGGATGGTTTTGCAAACAAGGTCGTTAACATAAGTGAAATCATGGAGTGGCGGAATGAGTTTGGCATTCTGTACATAATCAAATTCTTGTTGATTTATGATCATACCCATGGATCTTTGGCTACTCAAATTAATGAAGACATCTAGCATGAGGAATTTAGTTTCTCAACATATCAATGATGTCAATTACCATTTGGGTATTTATTGGCGTAAAAATCAGCACACTTTCTGGGCATTTTTGGCTTTTTTTTGGCTTTATATTGAAATTGGGGGTATTGTCCTCTACATACTTCCAAGTTCAAGGTCTTTTCTAAGAAAGGTTTTTTGTGTTTAGAAATGGGTGGAAATAGGAAGAGAACGGAACCTGTGTCATGCAACAACTGGAAAAATAAGGAAAAAGTGTGGAGTTTGTCAAAGAAAGGTGGCCTTGATGGGTATATAGAGAGACTTTGTGGGAAAGACACAATATTTACCAACTAATTCATTAAGAACTAGAGAAATGGTAAGATTGTGTTGGGGGCTCTACCATTAAAATCATGGAGGATATCATAGCTGATGTTACGGGCCTCTCTAAAGAAGGCGGGAAATTTTACAGAGACAGGTGTCTAAATGATGTGGCCATCAAAAAATTCCCCAAAGAGGATGATGAAAAGACCCACCTGGTTAAGATCAAGAAGAAGGCTTATTACTCCCCAACTGTCATCAAGAAGGTTTGGTGTAGGGTTCTTTTTTCTATTATGCAATATATCACCCTAGATGGTAGGTTTTCCAGGGTTTATGGGTACCATTTTTTTATCCTTAACCATTTCCATTATGGGAATAAGATATCATTTTTGTATTATCTGTTGAATTCCTTGAATACTAGCATAAAAGATGCCCAGGATAATCCCATTAGTAATCCATCCATGCATGAAGGCCTCTTGCTCCTTATCTATGATCACTTTATGCCTAATTCTCCTGATCCTCTTAAGGGTAAATCCTCAAATTTTGGGGATGACGACTTCAAGGAGGAAGAAGATGATGGGGAGGATTCTAACACTGAGTTGGATTATGATTTCAAGTCCTCGCAAGATAATACTACAAAAATCAGCAAGAAAGGGAAAGGCGTGGCAAAGGGAGCTGCCTCTTTAGATCGACAGTTACTTCTTGACACTATTTGTAGTTTCTTGCTTTAATGATGTTCTACATATTCATCCTTGTTCCTATTTTCTAGAACATTCGCTAGTTTTGGAGGCTTCTTTAGTCTTTCAACCTAGAATTCATCTCTTCTTGGAGTAGAGTTTTTCCCATGTGGTTTTCTCTATTTCTCATCTTGATAGAGATTCTCTATTGTACTTGGGTACCTGCTAAGGCCTTTTGTTGTTGGGAGCCATTTGATTTCAATTTGTTTTTTTCTAGGTTTTAAGCTACTCCCAAAGTTCATCTTAAGGGGGGGTGTTAGATTAATTATTCATTTTACTTATTAATTAAATCATGTTGATTTAATTACTAAGTCACTTATTATCTCTTTATTACTTAAGCTAAACTTTGGCATATAATAATTAATCACTTGATTAATTATTATAATGTAACCTAGGTTTCTCCACCCTTTTAGGGCTTTAGATCTCCTTTGTAAGGATTGATCTCCTTTGTATTCATAATAGATTATTCATTTTTGAAATTACAACTTTTATTTTTTCATATCAATGATTTCTCCTCTCTCATGGATCAATGAGTTTAGGCCTTCGTAGTTGTTTTCTTCTCTCCTTTTGTGACAAGTGTTTTCATGCACGTGTTCTTGGGAGTTGTGGGTTGCTTTCTCATCAACTCCAATATGGAGTGAATCCTTAGCCTCTGCTAAGTTAAATAGAAACTCCAGTTAATTTAGATCCCATAAATTAATATTAGCACCTTTTGTCAAATCTAGAGTTTTCTTAAAACCCAAGAAACTCTTTATCATAACATAAGATAGAAATATACAGGGGTGTCAAAAAATGTTAAAGAAAAAATTGATACATAGAATATGTCATGAAAATAGGGGGTTTATAATTTGGGTTGTGTATTTGGAGAGGGTTCCAAGAAAGGAGGTTAGGGAAAAAAAAATTAAAATAGGGAGATTCTTTAGTATGCCACAAATGCACATGCTATGATTTAGGTTCACTAAGTGAAGCCCCGATGGATAATGGCTAGGCTTAGGCCTCTAATAAAACTATCCTAATAAATATTTAAAAAGACGGTCAATGAAGTTGGTTGTGAATTGCATATCTAGTTGAATCCTACCTTTAGGGCTTATTAAACACATATATTATTATTGTTGAGCATATAAAATTATAAAAAAGCATAAAATGTCAAAAAAATAAAAACTAAAAAAAATTAAAAAAACAAAAGTAGTACAAATTTTTCCCTCTAGTGAAAACCACTATGGTGGTATCTTGGGTAGATACCATGTTGAAAAATAGGCAACTAGTTCCATGTGTAGTGACTTCAATCCTCCTTCCTTCAAGATTCTACTTGATCTTCCATATTGCATCCATTTTCCTTTCTTATCATAATAACCTAGTTTCCACGCTCACCATAGATTATGGATTGTTTCACTTTGCTCGCTCACCTATGCATGTTTTTCTCCTTGCATGAGAAACTTGTCCTATTATTTATTGGGGCATTATTCTTGAATTTAGAAGTGGTTTGGGATATTTTGCATCTTATAGTTAGAGGAACTATCACTTTTTGTTTGTCTTATCACTCACAAACCATAATAAAGTTTTACTTGCACCATCAATCATATCACTTTACCTTGCTCTGCAATAAAGACATTCAGTTTGTGGATGGATTACACTTAAGAAAAACATGTATCTTTGGACTTTAACAAGATCATGACACAAAAAAGACTAAGATCAAGAAGAGATAATAACATCCTATCAACATATTAAATTAAACATATCACTTATGACAAGGATCATTTGACATGATTCATAATGTCTTCTTGTTTGATTTAGGTCTACTGATTTTTTATTTATTTTATCTTTAGTGACATATATTTTAGCTTTTTTTTGGATGTCTTTGACTAGATATTTTATGTCTAGGATGTCTTTGACTAGAAGGGTGAGGATGGGTCATCTTCACTCATTTGTTCTTATGGATTGTGCCTTAGTAATATGATGAGTTTTCTTAGGACCTGATTGTCTAAGATAATCAAGGATAATGAGTCCCATGTGAACTAGGGCATTTCTTAACAATCTGATGTGTTTTCCTACATACAATTGGTATGTGGATTTATTTGGGTCTATTCCATATCCAAATGAGTTTATCCTTTTACCATAATAAGATTAATGATGATAGAAATTCTTAAAACGAACAAGAATTCTAGTCACTTTCATTTTATTCCCTTCATACATTTCCTTCATTAGTCCATCCCATTCATCACTTTCATATCATTTTTTCATTAATTATTTCTTTCATTGTCTTCTCATCATTCTCATATTTCATCAAACAACATAAATTATCTTAGAGATCATTAACTTTCTTTATTCAAGTGAAATATGCCTCTTAATTCCAGTTTCAAATTAATCAACTTGCTTCTAAGCATGAAATCCCATTTATCCCTAATCCATCAATCGACAATTATACCAACTTATCTTGTTCTAGCATCAATCTTAATCAATATAGTCAATTTATCAACCTGGTTATACCGATTATTTCCATCAATTATTTAGTTACCCTTTCTAGTTGTATATTTTAATCAAATGTGCATCTACTCTTAATCAACTTATCTACATAAACTCATCATATCTTGAATCCCCACCACTTCATAAACTATTTTTTAATCTTGTTTCACCCTCACCAATCACATTCACTCAAAAAATATGGGATGAATATCTTTATCTCCATCTCATCCTTTTATCTCATATTCACCCTTGCATCATGATCATGCATGAGGATCTCTCTCTCTCTCTCTCTCTCTCTCTCTCTCTCTCTCTCTCTCTCTCATAATGTTGTTTCAAAATTCTTTTTCATACTTAGTCAATCTTCATGTTTCAAATCATTTTGCATGGAATCAACCATCCTCCATCCTAGATAGCTTCTTGTGCAATGTGTTTATGAGAACAAAAAAATATTATTTACAAGTTCTTGGTTGATAGGAGGGAAATGTAGTGAGGTTTTTAGTTGAATTCATTTATTTGTTTATTTATTTAATATTTGTTTTTCTTTTTGTTCATCAGAAGAACTCCATTGAAATGTTGTTGAATATAATCTTGGATCTTTGGCTTATGGTTGGGCTTTTCAAATTTAATTAGTTATACCTTTACAAACCTTTGTGGTGCCAAATTGCCCATGAAGATACTTGAAAGTGTTTTAGATGTAGGCTTGATCTTAGATGTAGGATAGGAAGAACATGAATGCCTTCACTAATGCTTGGATTCTATGCTTGATGCTTGATGTCTTGTTGGCTAAAAATTTTGTAAGCTGCTAAGAATACACCTTACAAAATTGTAACTTTAGGCAACGTCTCATGAGATTTCTCTCTCCTCTCAGCAATAGGGGAGGCTCCCTTCTTACCATAGGTGGCTTCAACATGAACTTAACTGAAATTACAAAAAGGGAAATTTTCTTAATCAATTCCTCTTTTTTCAAGAATGATTTGTGTACAACTACTACTTTCTAACTTAACAAAAAGTGCCTTATTGCAATGATAATACTAGTGACCTTGGAGTTGACATAAGAATAATACCAAGAGCAACAACTTTATTTTTACATTTTGTGAAAAAAAAATACAAACCCAAAGTCTCCTACACTTGTCTCGTGAGGATTCAAACAGAATAACTAGTAAGGCACAAAGTCTCTTACTAGATGCTCTCAAATTTAATAAAAACACTTACAACTGAAGTCCAAAGTCTTCAGCTCTGAGTAATTGCAACCACTATTAAACTATAACAATTTGTCCTCCTGCAGCACAAAGTCTTCAAAAGTTCAAATTGGCTCTGAATGCAATAGGTAGCTCAAAGTTTGCACAATTGAATTCAAATCCCTCTTGAGAAAAACTCAAAAACTCACAATCAATATCCCAAAAATGTCATCACATAACACCTTGAATCAACACAAAGTTTGAAAGCAAGTTGCCCCTTCTATTGAAAGAAACTCAAATTTACATCTGTGCTCAAAGTGTTAGAGTGTAGATACAAATAGGCAAAATTTTCTTGCCTTGCCAAAAGATGATTATTTACAATGAGCTCCCTCCTTTATATAGGAAAAGAGTGGAGAGAAAGGTGGAGAAAGAAGGGGAAAACTCTTAAATTCCTTGACTTATTCTCTAACTAACTAACTAACTAACTTTGACTTATTCAAACTTGCATGCTTAATGTACTTGCAACCTGATTACATGTTACAACTTTGTAGGTGATACTATCTCATGCAATTACATCTTTTTTTTACATGTAATCTGTCAATTTTGCTATGAGTTTCTGGTGACATACCGTGCTTATGATAGATTCAAATTATAGTCAATTTAGTTTTCTTTACTTCAAAGAAAAGAATACCAAATACATGTCTTTGGTTCACAACTTCACCTATTGTTTGCATGCCTTGAGTATATCTACTCCATTCTCTCTGCAAAGGGCAAGCATCAATTTTACTCTTGTCCCTTCAGAGAGAGAAATAACTTATATTGTTGTAAAAGATAGAAGGACGGTACTTTATTACAAAGCATAATGGATGCATGATGGTTATACATTCTTGTTTTAAATCTTCTTGTTTCAATTATAAATGTCAGGCTCAAGTATTGTGTTGCAAATGTATTTGAAAATTTGGATATTTTCCCATTTTGTAGCTTGCCTTACACCATTATTAAACTATAACAATTTGTCCTCCTACAGCACAAAGTCTTCAAAAGTTCAAATTGGCTCTGAATGCAATAAGTAGCTCAAAGTCTACACAATTGAATTCAAATCCCTCTTGAGCAAAACTCCAAAACTCACAATCAATATCCAGAAAATGTCGTCACATAACACCTTGAATCAACACAAAGTTTGAAAGCAAGTTGCCCCTTCTATTGAAAGCAATTCAAATTTACATCTAAGCTCAAAGTCTTAGAGTGTAGATACAAACTGGCATAATTTTCTTGCCTTGCCAAAAGATGATAATATACAATGAGCTCCCTCCTTTATATAGGAAAAGAGTGGAGAGAAAGGTGGAGAAAGAAGAGGAAAACCCTTAACTACCTTGACTTATTCTCTAACTAACTAACTAACTTTGACTTATTCAAAGTTGCATGCCTAATGCACTTGCAACCTGATTACATGTTACAACTTTGCAGGTGATACTATCACATGCAATTACATCTTTTTTTTACATGTAATCTACCAATTACAAATTACAAAAGCATGATGAAAATATTATAAGTGTTTGATACAACACCTATTACATCATCCTTCATTTGTCTTCATGCTTCTACAGGCTATGTGATGGTTGATATGCTCTAGTTTGGTGAAAGCATCTTGATTTGGAATAGGAACCTACATCCTTGGTTGTCTTGTATCATAATGGTCATTTCCATGGAAAGTATCTCTATCCTGAAAGCATTTAATGCTTGCATCATTCCAGTCTTCAACTCTTTGCACTAGGATGGGAAGATTTCTCTCTTGTAAATGAGGTTTTGAAATCCCCTTACATGCCATTTTGGAGAGCACTTGTCACCCACAAATGGGGTTTAGAGGTCCATTTGCATCTTTTGGGAAAGAGAGAAAATTGTAAGTGAACATTTGGAGGTGAGATTTTAGCTTGCATTTACATGATGAGGAACCTTCTTCTTCTTGGGTAGAACTCACATTGTTTCTGGAAACAATACAATCACACACTTTTCAAGCCAAAAATCCTTCTTTGAATATCTAATCATGTAGCATGTGACATGAAAATTCCACAAGGTGAGAACATCTTCATGAGATGGATCCATTGTGTGCTTCTTGATGTAAAGGAGTGAGCCTGGGGTATTGCGAGCATATGGAGATAGCTAGAAATTTTTGGGACAACGAATGGATGCAAATGTTTGAGCTCAAAAACAAATGTTTTTATGGTGAAAAATCCAAAAATGGGTTTTTGGAATGTGAAAGCATATGCAGAAAACAAGGATATTATATGGAAAATTTATGGAATTGAATGGAAAGACATCCACTTATAATGAGATATTATGTTTTCATTATAAGTAAATGTGCAAGCATATGCAAGAAACCACCATCATGAATTTTTAAGTCACATGGCAGCGATTTAACAAGCACGAATGGAGTGCATGTAAGCATGAAAGTGGGGTTTTTGGATGCAAAAGCACATGATAAATGAGCTCACTTTCTTTGATAATTTCATTCAAGAATGGGGTTTTTAATCCCGACTACTTATGCAACAAAAATGAAGCACTTGCATATGCAACTTGGAGAATTTAGACAGAAGATAGAAGGAGCACAAATTATATACAAAACAAATACAAATCTGAAAATAAAATGAAGAGATTTGCAAACAAAAATGAAAGAACACATACATACAACTTTGCTCTATCAAATTCACAAGAAATTTTACCACTTTTCCACAAAAAGCAAAGGAAGAAGTTTCTTTAGTCTCTTATGTAAAATCTGAAAATAAAATGAAGAGATTTTCAGATTTAGAATAATTGCATGAATGAGAGTTAAATAGATTTTGAATCTTGACTCAATCCTTGCAAAATGAATGCATTTTTGAGTCAAGATCCATTGCTTGCCAAGTGTGGGAAGTTAGAGAAACAAAATGCAAGAGAATAGCAACACAAATTGACTATTTCAAATACACATGTAATGGCAATTAAAAATAGCATCTAGGGCATCAAATGCAACTTAAAATAAATGATAAACAAGCTGCAAATGATAAACAATACCCAAGAGCTCACCTTGGAAGAAAACCATTTAGATTTGATGAAGAAAAATGGCCAAAAATGGGTCATTTTTTTAGCAAAAATGCCCAAAAACATGCCCTAAATGGGCTGTTGTTGTGAACAAAATCCTTTCAAATCTTCATTTTTGAGTAGCCAAGAATGATCCTTGGAAGATTTAGTGCAAAAATGACCCTATGGGGAACAAAAATGATCGAGTTTTGACCATGAATCTTGTGATTTTTAGCCTCAAAATCCTTTTTTCTCAAAAACCCCCAAAATAAGTGGGTTTTTTGAAATAAAATGTTTTCCTCTCAAAAATCGCCACTTCTTGCTTTTTAATGAAAAGATAAGCAAAAATGAGTAAAAAAGCACTTTATGGAGTCAATAACATGTATTTTAGCTTCAATGGTTTTAAAAACGTTGTTTTATATATGCATTTGCATATAAAAATAACACTTTATAACTTAAGTGATTAAATATGCACTTTTTGAGTGCAAATACATATTTCAAAATATGTGTATTTGGCCTAGAAAAAGCCACTTTTACACTTAAGTTATAAAATGGGATTTTTAATATCAATTGCATATGCAATTGGTTTTGAAAAAGCCACCTTTTCACTTAAGTTGTGCATACGTACTTTTAGATATCAATTGCACATGTAATTAGGCTTGAAAATGCCACTTTTTCTCTTAAGTTGTAAAACATAACATGTAAATGCATTATTTTAAACTCAAGTATATGCAATTGCATATAAAAACCACACTACAAGGGGATTAAATACACTCTTTTGGAGGACAACTGCATATTTTTATAAAACATGTTTTTGGCTTAGTAAAAGCCACTTTTTAATATTTTACATATGCAATTGCATATAAAAACAATGTATTTAATGCTTAAATGACTTAAATTCATAAAGTGGGTTTTTAAAAAGTGATTTGCATGTTGATGATATGCAATGAAGAACAAAAACCCCACTTTTGTGAACTTAAGTGATTTAATTTAATTAGATTTAATATATAACTATAGTTTTTAATAAAGTAACATGAAAATAGACTAGAAAAAGTTAATTTTCATAAAATCATTAAAAACTATGGTTAAATCAACTCAAAATGAGTTGAAATTTAAAAATGGATGTCAAAATTCATTTTAGATATTAAAAATAATTTTATTTTGTGCAATTGACAATAAAAAGCCAACTTTTGGGTGATTTTTAATAAAATGTGCAGTCAGCCTGAAAAACCCCACCTTTTCCTTTATAACTTGAGCTAGACAACTCTGTTTGAGGCCTAAGTTAGCTCAAAACAAGCGGAATTCAAAGGGCTATTGACTTAAGAGAAAAACAAGATTAAAAACTACTAACAAGAAAGGGGAAAGCAAAAAAAAAAGACTTGAAGATTGCCAAAAATCAAGCGCTTGCAGTCAGAGAAGAAAAACTCATCTTGACAAGCGATAAGGTGATTAACTCGATGGAAACCCTCAAAAAGGATGCATGAAGCATATAACTTAACTTGTGAACTGATGCAAATCTTGCAGGATCTATTGAAGAAGAAAAGAAAACAAGAAGAACTAAGAAGGGAACGTCAACAAAAGCAGGTACTACATGAAATCAAAGATATATTTGTAGATGCTTTTGAGTTAGAAGATATAAATTTGAGAATTCACCTATATTAAGGCAGTTGGTACATATTGTTAAAAAGGTGAATAGTGATGATAGTGAAGCAAATGATAAATTAATGCAATGGTCTGAGAGAAATATTGGGACCAAGGTACTTGAGAATGTTTCAATAGAGATTGCAGTTAAATAGGTTGAACTTTTTGACCTTGTAAGTTACTTGGAAGAGGTTGTACAAAAGGTTCATTCTTTGTATAAATAGCTCTGTAATGTAGAGAAATTTACAAAGGAGAATCAACAGCTTATTGAGAAGTTGTAATTGGATTTAAAGTCAACAAGACATTCATTGAGCATGGATGCAAGGTCCAGCTCTATTAATTTCACTAGGTTGGCTCATGCCCAAGGGAGATTATCCAAGTTGATGGCTAATGATGGAAAGATAAGGGAAACACTAATCTCTATACAAAAAATGTTGATACCTCATTTGGAGGTCATATAGAGAGTATGGCATCAGTAAAAGAGTTAGTACAGAGAGTTCCTCATCTCTCTAAACTTTGGTTGATCTAGCTGCTCAGCTAGAAATCAAAACATAGGTTTTTGAGTCTGTTAGATCTAGATGGGACAATGCTTTAGCAATGATTCTATAGCTTCACAAACCATTTTTTGATAAATATTATCTAAACCCAACATCGACCCAACAACTCAAAGTGACAAAAATAAGAGGGAAATAGATGAAGACACAAAGGGGTAAATAAATGGAGATAGATTTAAATGTATAAAGCTATGACATATTATTTTGAAATGTAATGTATAGTCATTATATGTTAGAGTCATGTATATATCATGTACATATAATGAAGTCTTTATGAAGATCGAGTCACAATCTTAGGGGGAGTACTGAAGTACTAGGTACTATTTTGTTTATGTAATGTAAGGTCATTACAAAGTGTTTTTTCCACTAATGTCAAAGGGGGAGATTGTTGATCTCCAAGTCATGTTGTCTATTAGTGTCGAATACTTAGTCATTATCAAGGCAGAGTTGGTCAGTCATCATTGCAACTGAGCCATCCTACTAAGGCTGAGTAATGTATGGACTTGTATTTTGTATATGTACCAAGCAGTAGTTACTGTCAAGCAAGTCAGAGGTTGCTAAGCATCCTAGTAGTTACCGAGCAGTATGAATTTCATGTTGTATAGAAGAGTCAGTGTCAAGTGCCAGTATATGGAGAGTAGTTTTAACTGAGCACTAGAGACTTCATATGTTGAGTGAACTAGTTTTGGTATATGTGTTTGGAATGGCACAAACACCTTGGTAAACCATTTTGGTTGACTTCTATGCATGTTTTAATGATTTTTGAGATAATTAAGGAGTTGATTGCAGGTTATCATTTAATTCATTAATCCCTATGCAAACAATGTAACCAAATAGAAAAAGGGAATGTATAAGCAACATAAGTGATGAATCTATATCATTGATCATGATCTAGGATCTTGATCAGTTGTCTATTTAAGGTGACATCAAAACCCTAATATTGTAACGATCAGGAGAACTCACATGTATATGGATAGAAGTAGTGTTTTGAATGTCAGAAGCATAGATTAGATAGAGTGACTGAGTAGACAAGTGAAGGAAAGAATATAGTTATATTTGATTTTGAGATTAGATAAGAATTGGAAAGAGGAGATATGTTATCAGCATTTGAAGTGCAAACTAAAGGATCGGGTATAGATACATTCTAGCAAGTGAATAAGGGTAAATCTCTTAACAGAGTGGTCCTAACATACCTTTTTAAATATCCTAATAGAGTGCTTAGTTGTAATTTTAAATCCTTTAATCAAGGTAGATTGTATAAGTCTGTAAGCTCTTAGTAGGGTAGACTCCTCACAGGATAGATCACCAGAAGTGATAAAAAATTTGTAGCCCTAACAGGCACACTTTATTGCTGTAGTAGTGAAAATTTGTGGGTGTCATCCCCACCCTAGTTTTACCTTTCAATGGTTTCTAGGATACCAAAATATTTGTGTTATGCGTTTCATTTTCATGGATGTGATTATAAGATTAGATCTATTTCAGCATTGAAGTTTATGATTATGATATACACGTGGAATTGGTTTCAAAGTGTAAGACATTTTATACATTCTAATTCACCCCCCTCTTAGCATCTGACTTCTTAATAAGACTTCCAACAATTGGTATCAGAGAAAAGTTATCTTAGAAGAAGTCTAACCACTTGAGAGTTAAGCTCTTGGAGATGGAGGCTTATAAGTTGGGAAAGATCATAAAGAATTAGAAGATTGACATCTAGCTTGCATTGCATCATCTTGAAACAACAAGAGAGGAATTGAAGAAATCCTTAAAAAGAAGGAAAGAATTAGCAGTCCAATAGAATGACACTCAATATCAAGAAGAAGACACTAAAGGTCTATTTGATAATGGAAATTCTAGTGAAAGTGATGTAGCAATAGAAGATCTATTGGAGAGAAATAGTTCATTGAATGAAGAAGTCAGAAGTCTCGGGAGAGAATAGGAAATTCAATCAGTAAGACTATGTAAAGTGATTGAACAAAAAAAGAAAGTTGAGGAAGATAAGACAATGACAGAAAAGGATAAGAGACAAATGGCTACTAGACATGATGAAAGGACATGTGATGTAAAAAATATTACAAATAATCAATTGGACATGGTAAATCAATCATTACTTGCAAATCAAGAGTTAAACAAGAAAGACATGGAAATTACAAATCTGATATCAGAGAACAATCAACTGAAAAATGAGTTAAGATCTAAAAGGGAACTCATTGAGAAGATGAAAAAACCTAGTGAAGCTATGAGACATTTTGAGCAATTGATGAGATCACCAAGAATATCCGGTGACACCTCTAGACTAGGCCATACTGAGAACCGATCATCCACTAAAGAAGGAGAATCATCAAAGAGTGGAGAACAAAGGAATGCAAAGCTAAAGAAGAACAAACCTACATGTCATCATTGTGGGAAACTAGGACACAACAAACAATTAGAGAAGCAAGAATGGTAAGTCTAATCCTAAACCTAAATTCAATGGATATTATTTTAACTATAAAAAGCATGGACATCAGACACATGAATGCAGGTCAAAGACTAACAATACACCTACTACACCTAGATTTCAAGGACATTGCTACAATTGTTAGAAATATGGTCATAGAGCACAAGATTGTGGATCCAATGCAAAACCTAAGTGGACATCTAAGAAGAAATGTAATGCACCTAGGAAACATAACACATTCAATTGGGATTACAATACATGGTATAGTTTTCATTATTGTGCAAAATATGGTCATATTGGAGAAAATTGTATAAGGACACACTTTACAGGTAAATCCAAGAGTTGGATGAATAGAAGTTTGGTTTGTTATAATTGTCACAAGATTGGCCATATAAAAAGAGATTGCAAGACTAGAGCATCAACACCAATTAATGAACATAGAAAAGGTGAAGATATTATTGAATAGATAAAGAACCAAATGAGTCAGACATGGAGAAAGAAAGAAGAATCAACCAGTAGTGGAACTCGTGAACCTGAGATCACCCAATATAATGGATCAGGTGATCACACTAATTCTAACTAAGAAAAGAAGTTATGTAAGGAACTGTATTTTAAAATGCTATATTTTACACCAGTTCCTAACATTAGAAGTGTTAAAGTCCATATCTGCATAAGTAAAGATGCATTAGGAAAGATATATTTGAGGCAAGGACTGAGAAAAGAGTTATTATGCATAATTGGTGTCGAGAATCAGTATTTTTCTATGGTAACTGAGTCATTTAGTATGTGTTGAGCTCTCATAATGACCGAGCTGATATATTGACTGCACTAAAGTGAAAATGTCATTAATGACTAAGTCATGGATGCAACCAAGTGATGGAGTATGGAAATGAGTTAAGTGAGCTTTTATACAATGATTGAGATAGTTGCATTACACTCACTAAGTGTACAGAGAATTTATTGAAGACCTCATTCGACCGTTTGAATCTATATAATAGAATTTACCGTTCATTTTCATTTCACCAAGTGATTTGAGAATTTACAGTGATTCAAAGGCGATTATAAGAGGGATTTGTGTGAAGTTTGTAAAGATTCAACAACATGTCATTAGAAAACATTGCAAAGTGTTGAAAATATCAGTTGTTACCAAGCTACACAATCTATTTTATAAACCCTAATTTGGAAAAATGGCATCAAGCTCATCTTCTAGAGTGAGGAAGAAAGGAAAGGAGGTACAAAATGTTTAGTTAGTTAGGAGTGATGCATGAAAACCACCAAATTTTTGAGTAGTACTTGATGGTACAGTAAAGGGAGATCTCTCAGGAGCCCTATCATCGATCCTGCCAATATTTTTGATGATCCATGATGTACGAGCATGCTACATGTGTAAGATTAGTGAGATTGGATATTATGAGATGACAGAGGCTTACAATAAATTGTGTGACAATGGAGTGTTGAAGGCAAAGCATCAACACATTATTAAAAAAGGGTTAGTTCATGCCCTAGACTTCCCTCATAATTTCAAAATGGAATAGATCAAGAGAGTTTTTATCATAATTCATGACATGCAACTATGGTTGGAGAATGGGCCAGTGAAAATCACTAAGGAGATCATACATCAAGTTATCAGATACCTTGTTCTCAATGGGAATAAAACTATGAGATGTTAAAGAAAGGAATGATTCAAGAAAACACTATGGAAATATGGAACAAATGAGGAATGATGATTTCCACAATCACTAATCCTAGGATCAACTTTGGAGTGAGGGTAATTGCACATAAGTTTTATCAGTCAAGCAAGATGGATAGTGTTCCTTGTATTTGTAGTGGACTAGGCATGAAAGATAGTAAAGAAGGATCATACATATGATCTTTCCGAGATGCAACTGACACAACTGGCTGAGAACCTTGTCATCAATCAAGAAGGCAAAGAACTCAATGTGTAAGTTCAAATCCCTAATAGTCTGTATATTTTTATACATACAAAATACTTTTCCTAATATAGGAAATGTTGTCTGGAGTCAGGACTGACCTGTGACACAACAAATTAGTGAATTTATTCAACAATTAGGAGAAAAATTTGATAGTGTGATGGAAAACTACTTTGTTCAGTTTAAGAAGAAAATGAGGAAATAAAGCAAAATTCCAGTATCATTAGTTGAGAAATTTTATGATGATGTATATTTTCTTGTTGATACTTATCATACATTTGTACAAGATGTTGTACCTAGGGTAGCATGGTTGAGACCATTTCCCTATGAGGTAAACATAGATGAAACATCTACAACTATAATAACTTTTACCTTTCAAGGGTTTTTGGGTTACCAAAATCTTTGTACATTATGTGTTTCATTTTCATGGATGTGATTAGCAGATCAGATCTATTTCAGCATTGAAGTTTATGTTTATGATATACATGTTGAATTGGTTTCAAAGTGTAAATTTTTTTTATAGATTATGATTCACCCCCCTCTCAGTATCTGACTTCCCAATAAGAGTTCCAACATTTTTTACCTATTCATCATTAGAAAAATATTAGAAATGAAATTGAAATCAACGTAAAATTTAAAATATTGAATGAAACTGATAAAAAATGAAAAATGTTTCCCCAAAATCAAATTTCATTTCATTTTCAAGGGGGCATACACTTGAATTATCATCGATATAATCAAAATTAGTTGCACGATCATTCAACGTAATTTTTTTTGAATTCATCAGTGGGGCACTAAAATTAGTGAATCAAGTCAAAACAAGCATCGTATCCAAGTTCTATCATCATAACGATCATCAAGAATATTGATTAATCAGGGTTTCACCAGGGAATCCACTGTTAATGTGATTTAGAACAAAAAAGAGGGGGGGTGAATCAATTGTTCTCAGGTCCTGATGTATAAAACAATCTCAAATTTTTTTCCTTAAATCAGATCCAATAACCAAAACAAACTTGGTCATCACTGATTCAAATAATAGAAACATATAACAATGCAGTCCACTACCCAACTATAACTTAACTTGTAAAACATAGAAATGTTCAAACCAAAACATTCACACAAGTATTAACACCAGGATTTATAGTGGAAACCCAATTTGAGAAAAACCACTTTGTAACATGCTACTATTATTTTCACTCTTCTAAAGTGAGCTCGGTAAAAAGCCAACCTTATCAAAGGTTACAATACACACTGTCAGGTGTGACCTGTTTAATGGATTTCAATCACCCTGTTAAAAGTGAGCCTAGTCATAGGACTTACATACACTCCATTAGAATGCAACCTTGTTCAAAGGATTTATCATATGACTGTTAGGTCAACCTCTGTTAAAAGGATTTTGATTGTTACAATGGTTAGAAAGTAGCAGCAATATTTATCTGAAAAATATACAACTCACTTTGAAAATATCAGATCTAATTCCATACACTAATGTTGGTTTACTAACTTTGAAACTTTTCCATCTCCATCTCTGATCTGCTCGAAACTTTTCTTCAAGCAACCACCACAATTCTCCTTCAGCCTTTTCTGCTTATACAGTCAATAAAACTTTACTGATCTTCCAACATTCTCTATTCACCCATGCACTTGCATATCCAAATGCTCAGGTTCCCTTTATACTTTCCTCAATTAAGTTAACTTATCTTATGCCGCTTAATCTCATTCATAGATCTTAGGGTTAGGTCAAATTCATTGAATCTACCCACTTCATGTTCTTCGGCTCCTTTTCTAGAATCATCTCAAATCTCTTAAAGATTTACAATAAAATATTTTATAGTGCATTTAATGCTTTCAAACAATCAATAAATAAAGTCAACACATTTTACATAATCCAAGAATTCAACAATGTCGGCTCCAAAACTAAATTCTCTTCAAATATAAAATTGTTGATGCTTGGTCAATACTATGATCAACTACTCGTTCTTCATGTAGAAATCTTGATCATTACTAAAAATATTTGCTCAGCTTACACTATCTTCCTCGGCAATTAATTGTTGTTCGGTCGACACTAGAATTTTTCTCGGCATACACTGACTTAGTCAACATTAACATTACTCAGCTTAAACATGATTTTTTCATTCTTTGCTCGGTCAAGCCTACTAGTTTAGTCTTCAATCTTACTAGTATAAACAATACATTGTCTCATCATTGTGCAACATAGTCAAGTACACTTTGTAATATCAAGATAACTCAACCTTTCCTTAGGTGCTATTGTTACCAACCTTGCCTATCCCCTTAGCAACACTCAAATAGATATAGTACTTTCCTAAGTAGCAACAATCTTACTAGTTAAGGTTTGACATCAATGACAATACAATAATTGTTTCAATTGCAGTTTCCAACAATCTCCCTCTTTGGCATTGATGGCAACACCATATGATATCACCTGAGTAACACATGGATTACCAACCAATCCAAAAACTTATCTGTTCATCAGAGAATTATTTATAATATCCTTAGCTTCATTCTAATTCAGAATCCTATAAGCCTCACTTCTGTGACCGTCATAAGTATTCAGATCTCCCTCTATCTTGATCCTTCATTTCAGTTCATCATCCTTAGCTTCAGTGTCATGTGTTATCATATCAGTTCATCTCCCTCTTTGACCAAAATGCCAAAGAAGCAACTAAAACATACATCCATCAGATGTAGATAATATTTGTGCAGCTCAGTGTTTCTCCCTCTGTCATCTTGCTTATGACTGATTCCTTGTCTTTGCTTCTTTTCATAACTCTAGGCTAGCCCTAAAGTGTGACACTCTTTTGCATCAATTTGTCAAATATTCTACTATAGCATATTTGATGTAGTGCTCCTAGCTTGTCTAGGCAGCCTCAGTTAGGCGAAGGACCCCTAATTGACTTCTCAAATACTCATGAGCTTCTCTAGGTAAAGCTTTAGTGAATTGTCTGCTAATTGTTCTTTTGTATTCACATATTCCATTTGGACTTCTTTATCTTGTACTAATTCTCTCAAGTAGTGATACTTGATTGCTATGTGCTTGGTCTTAGTGTGCATCACTGGATTCTTAGAAATATTGATAGCACTTGTGTTGTCACAGAAAACAATAACAAGTTTAGTGATTTCTTCTTTCATGCCTATCAACAATTGTTTTATCCATACCAAATTTGAACAGTTGACTATAGCAACAACATACTCGGCCTCGACAGTAGATTAGGAAATGCAATTTTGTTTCTTGCTTGTCCAGGAGACTAATCTCTATCAAAGAAAGAAAGCTCCACCACTAGTACTCTTTCTGTCATCTACATTTCCTACCCAATCAACATCAGTATAAACTTTGAGTTCAAATTTTTCATCCTTCTTATAATATAGACCATAGTCAGCAGTTCCTATCAAGTATCTCATAATTCTTTTCATAGCCATCATGTGTGTTTCCTTAGGATTGGCAAAGAATCTTGCCACAATCCCAACAGCTAGTGCAATATCTAGTCTATTATCTACAACATATTGTAATTTTCCAATCATGGATCTGTACAAAGTCTGATTCACTTCTGCAGCATCATCAATCTTAGATAACTTTTATCCAATAACCATAGGAGTTCCCACTGGTTTAGCATCTTCCATCCCAAAAGTGTTAGTATTTCATTAACATACTTAGACTATGTAATGAAAATTGCATTCTTCCTCTGATATACTTGTAAACCAACAAAGAATTTGATCTCACCAAACATACTCATTTCAAATTTAGTTTGCATTTCATTTGAAAATCTTTTACACAATGCATCTTGTCCACCAAAAATAATGTCATCCACAAATTTTTTTGCCAATAGGATACCTTTACCTTCTTCATCTTTCATGTACAGATTGCTTTTCATTTGTTCTTGAAAATCCAATCTATATCAAGTAGTTGTGCAACCTCTCATACCATGCTCTGGGAGCTTTTTTCAATCCATAGAGTGCTTTGTTCAGTTTGCACACCATGTGTCTTTTGTTTGGATCAATAAAACCTTCTGGCTATTCTATGTAAACTTCTTCTTCTAGTATACCATTCAAAAATGTAGACTTAAAATCCATTTGATATACCTTGAAATCTTTATAAGTAGCATATGCAAGCATAGTTCTTACTCCTTCCAATCTAGCTACAGGGGAAAATGTCTCCCCATAATCTATTCCTTCTTCTTGTGCATAGCCTTTGCATACCATCCTAGCTTTGTTCCTAGTGATTTCACCATTTTCATTCATCTTATTCCAAAACACCCACTTTGTTCCTATAACATTTTTGTTTTCAGGTCTCGGCACCAAAGTCCAAGTATCATTCTTCTCAATTTAGTCAATTTCTTCATTCATTGCTTGTATCTAGTCTTCAATCTCCAATCCCTCTCTAGTTGACTTGGGTTCAAATTCACATAGTAGGCATGTCGGATCCTTAGTCTTACTTCTGGTCTGAATTCCAGTATTTTTGTCTCCAATTATTTGTTCAGGCTTGTGATGTCTTCTTACATATTTTTCCAAAATAGGTTTAGCTCCTCTCTCCTCTATTTCATCATGTTCCTCAACAAGATTGTCAGATTCAACTTCTAAATGCTCAGCAACCTCTTCCTGATATTCAGTAGCATTTTCTTGTAGCTTGGCATGTTCTTGTTCTCTTTTAGCATTGTTTTCTTGATGCTCAGTAGCATATGTCTATTGCTTGGCATTGCTTACCTGAGACTCGACATCAGGTGCAAGTCTGTTACTTGCCTCTTCTTCTTCCTCAATGTACACAAAAGATCTATAATCTTCTGGTTCTCTTTTGCTGTCAGCTTCATTTCTTTCTGCATACTCATCAATTTTGATAGTCACACTTTCCACAATTTTGTTAGTGTTAGAGTTCAAACACTTATAAGCTTTACCTTTTGTGGAATATCCTAGGAATATGCCTTCATCACTCTTAGCATCAAACATTCCATTCCTAGTTTCTTTTAATATATAACACTTACTTCCAAATATTCTAAAGTATTTAACACTCGGTGCATGTCCATGCCATAATTCATAGGGTGTCAGATTTGTACCTTTCTTGATCTGTACCCGGTTAAGAGTGTAGACAGCAGTGCTTATGGATTCTTTCTAGTATTTTTGTGCCACATTATTTTCAATCAACAATGTCCTTGCACAATCCAAGATAGATCTGTTTCTCCTTTCTGCTATACCATTCTGTGGAGGTGTTCTAGGTGCAGGCATCTATCTTTTAATTCCTCTATCATTGCAAAATAGATTGAATTCATTTGATGTAAATTCTCCACCTCGGTCAGATCTAAGACATTTCTGGTTCCTACCTATCTCCTTCTCAACCTTAGCCAAATGCCACTTAAAGAATTGAAAAGCTTCAGATTTTTCTTTTAGAAACATTACATGCATCATCCTAGTATGATCATCAAAAAATAAGATAAAGTATCTAGCACCACAGTAACTTTGTACATCCATAGGTCCACAAAGGTTAGTATGAACCAAATCTAAAATGTTTTTAGAAGTAAAGGATTTGCTCTTAAAACTTGACTTTGTCATTTTTCTTAACTGGCATTCCTTGCACATCACATTCTCAGGTTTCTTCAATCTAGGTAGACCTCTTACCTTTTTCATCTTACTTATCTCTACTAGGTTGTCAAAGTTAACATGACATAGCCTTTTATGCCATAACCAAATATCATCAAGTTGTGCAATTAAACATGTTTCTTCAAATAGGTCAAGATAGAACAAATTACCTCTAGTCTGATCTCCACTTCCAATTAGTTCTCTAGTAGCATCAAATATTTTAGCTTGCTTGTGATGAAATTCCACTCGGTAACCAATTTTGTTAAGCTGGGCAACACTTAACAAATGATAATTAAGACCTTCAACCCAATATGCATTATCACAAGATATCTTATTAGTTAGTTTAATCAAACCTTTTCCTCTAATAGGACATGGTGCATCATTACCAAATTTTACACTTTTACCTTTGTAATGATGTAAGGTCTCAAACTTATTTTTGTCACCAGACATGTGATGTGAACAACCACTGTCAATAATCCATTTATCATTCTTGTTCACATAGGATATCAATGTAGTTTTCTCATCCTCATCAAACTTACCTCTAAGACTCTCAGCCTTTGCTTTAAGTATATTTAAGTCACCACCATAGATTCTTGCAAGTGTGTCCCACATATCCTTAGCAGTTGTGCAATCCTTAATGTCCTCAAATTCTAGATAGCTTAGGGTAGATGCAATTTCCAGCATTACCTGATTATGTTCTTGCTTAGCTCTCATTTCTTCGGCAGTCAAAGGTGTGACAGGTAAGACATAGCTATTCTCAATGTAGTACTTTGCAGAGTCACCAATACCGGTGACATGAAGCTTCATAAAGCTTTACCGTGCAGGGAAGTTTTCCTTATTTAGCATCGGTACCTCCTTCTTATACATCCTGATCATTTTCTTCAAGCCCCTTTAAACTTGATTTCTGTCAACACTAATAATAAGCAACAAAGCTTTGATACCAATTGTTAATATGATTTAGAACAATAGAGAAGGGGGGGTGAATTAGTTGTTCTTAGGTCCTGATGTATAAAATAATCTCAAAAACTTTTCCTTAAATCAGATCCAATAACCAAAACAAACTCTATCATCATTGATTCAAATAATAGAAACATATAACAATGCAATCCAATACCCAACTGTAAATTAACTTGTAAAACACAAAAATGTTCAAACCAAAACATTCACACAAGTATTAACACCAAGATTTATAGCGGAAACCCAATTTGGGAATAACCACTTTGTAACATGCTACTATTATTTTCACTTTTCTGAAGTGAGCTCAGTAAAAAGCCAACCCTGTCAAAGGTTACAATACACACTCTCAGGTGTGACCCAATTAAAGGATTTCAATCACCCTGTTAAAAGTGAGCCTAGTCATAGGACTTACATAAACTCCATTAGAATGCAACCTTGTTCAAAGGATTTATCATATGATTGTTAGGTCAACCTCTGTTAAAATGATTTTGACTGTTACAATGGTTAGAAAGTAGCACCAATATTTATCTAAAAAATATACAACTCACTTTGCAAATATCAGATCTAATTCCATACACTAATGCTGGTTTACTGACTTTGAAACTTTTTCATCTCCATCTCTGATCTACTCGGAAATTTTCTTCAAGCAACCACCACAATTCTCCTTCAGCCTTTTTTGCTTATACAGTCAATAAAACTTTACTGATCTTCTAGCATTCTCTATTCACCCATGCACTTGCATATCCAAATGCTCAGGTTCCCTTTATACTTTCCTTAATTAGGTTAACTTATCTTATGCCACTCAATCTCATTCATAGATCTTAGGGTTAGGTCAAATTCATTGAATCTATCCGCTTCATGTTCTTCAACTCCTTTTCTAGAATCATTTCAAATCTCTTAAAGATTTACAATAAAATATTTTACAGTGCATTTAATGCTTTCAAACAATCAATAAATAAAGTCAACACATTTTACATAATCCAAGAATTCAACAATGTCGGCTCCAAAACTAAATTCTCTTCAAATATAAAATTGCTGATGCTCAGTCAATACTGTGATCAACTACTCGGTCTTCATGTAGAAAGCTCGATCATTACTAAAAATATTTCCTCGGCTTACACTGTCTTCCTCGACAATTAACTATTGTTCGGTCGACACTAGAATTTTTCTCAGCATACACTCACTCGGTCGACACTAACATTACTCGGCTTAAAAATGATTTTTCCATTCTTTGCTCAGTCAAGCCTACTAGTTTAGTCTTCAGTCTTACTAGTATAAACAATACATTGTCTCATCATTGTGCAACATAGTCAAGTACACTTTGTAATATCAAGATAACTCAACCTTTCCTTAGGTTCTATTGTTACCAACCTTGTCTATCTCCTTAGCAACACTCAAATAGATATAGTACTTTCCTAAGTAGCAACAGTCTTACCAGTTAAGGTTTGACATCAATGACAATACAACAATTGTTTTAATTGCAATTTCCAACATCCACATCTATCATCAGTATCAAATCAAACATCAAGGATCTACATCAGGACATTAGACATTCTTTGAACCAATGCGCTTACATTGATTCAAAGAGGGATATTTGTAGACACCTAAAAATGGTCAAGATCAAACCACGTGAGCAACTAAGGCAAAATGAAGTCATTAATTCAAATCAAGCCAAAAATTAAATATTAATTGAAAATCAAAGTCAAATAAATTAAACAAATCAAATAAATTAATTAATTAAGTAATTAATCTAATTAATTGTATAGTTCAATTAAAATCAAAATTAACCCATTCAAGGGGTACACATGGCTAAAAAAATTAATTAAATTCAATTGATTAAATCCTAATTTCTCTCACCCACCACATGGGAGGAATTACCTCAACCAATAGTAATTAAGGATTAGACTCACATGGATCAAAGCCAAATTGAATCTCAATCACTTATAAGGAGAGTGAATCTTGACCACTCATTTTGTCTCATTGTACCAAGCTTTGAGGACAAAATATTTAAATTTTCCTCATATTTGAAACCATGGACTTAACTCAAACTCAATCATGATCAAATTAACTCCAACCCCTATGCTTGCTAAAATCTATAAATAGAGGGATAAAATAAAGAGAAAAGGATCCACATATTTGAGAATTGCATCATCATTATAGAAAATTTGAGCTAGAAGCATATAATTAGCATAATTAAGCATAGTTTTCATTGAATAAGACTTTAATTGTGCAATCAAATAGCTTAATTCTCATTTTAGGACTATCACTAATGGAAGCTTGTTGAGAGCTTTGCATTAGCATACCTAATTACAGATCTATAGTATACTTATTGTCCTTATTTTCATTAAATAGATTACTAATTATACACACCTACAACCATGTGATGTATGAATATTTATGAGATTTGAGATTTTAATAAATGAATGCAATGTGGAAATGAATATATTTGCATGTTTTGTGCTTCTGACCCCTCGCTATAGGAACATATCAATGAGGAGGAACAACCAAGTAGAAATTCAGTGGATTGTTAGAATGGTTTTAGAATAACTAAGAGGGGTGTGAATCAGTTATCCTCAGGTATAGATGTACCAATTCAACTTTTAAACACTTCAAACAACTTAGATCTACACAACAGTCCACTCTATCTCTATAGCATATAACCAGTAACACAAACTTGCAGTCTAGTGTCTGGAAGTAATCAACTTGCAGAATATAAAATACTTAATAGTAAAACACATCAAATAATATTCACACAAGTATGGCACCAAGATTTAATGTGGAAACCCAATTTGGGAAAAAACACCAGTAACATGCTACCAATTTTCACTGTTCTAAAGTGAGCTTTATGAGGAGCCAACCTTGTTAAAGGTTACAATACACACTATTAGGTGTGACCCTATTAAAGGATTTAATCACCCTATTAGGAGTGGCCTTGTTAGAGGACTTAACAACATTCCATTAGAATATCACCTTGATTAAAGAATTTATAAATGACTGTTAGGTGAACCTTGATTAAAGCATTTCAACTGATACAATGGTTAGAAAGTAACAATAGGTTTGATCTGATACATACAACTCACTTTGAAAATACAGATCCAATTTATCTCATATGATGATCCTCTGGCTGGCCTTCATTATCATCTCCATCTCTAATCTTCTTTGAAACCCTTCAAGCAATTACCTCTTCACAACTCTTTACAAATTTTCTCAACTTTATGTTTAGGTTCGCCAATCAACTGAATCAACTGCTTGCATAACCCCCAATTAGGTTATCCTTATACCTCCTTAACTAGGTAGCTTGATCTTTTTCCACTTAAGAATCACTGTAGATCGTAGGTTTTGGTCAAATTCATCGAATCCTTCCAACATTATGTTCTCCTTCTATCCTTCTACATACTTCTCAAAACTTCTCCTTGAATCCATGCATATAAACATGAAAACATAGTTTATCATGCATTAAATGCTCTAGGTCATTCATCCTTATCTTCAACACACTTTACATATTCAAAGAAATCAACTATATTGACTGGGAATCTCAATCCCTTCACAAACGATAAAATGCTGACACTCAGTCATCGTGTGTTTTTTTGCTTGGTCTTCATTGGATAACTTGATCACTACTTAACTGTTCTTCTCAACACTCACTATCTTCACTTGGTCCAAATTCTAATACTTGGTCATTGGTGATACTCGGTCAACAATCTATTTTCTCAGCTTATACTCGCACTAGGTCAACACTAGCATCACTTGGCTTATACTTTAAGTGTCATGTGCAAAACAATCTGCACGCAAACTCACACCAATTTTTTTTTTAAAGGTTATAAGTCCTATTTGTTGAATGAAATTGATTAAAGGTTCAAAGGATAGGTCAACTATAGATGTAACGACCATAGTCTAGGGTATCTAGAACAACAAGTTTACAACCATTAACAACCACCAAGAATTGCACTGGTCACCAAGTTCACCATCATGCTAAGTGGGGGCTGTATAGGATACTAAGTGCATCAAATGGCTCAAGGTGATGATAACCCATTAGGGGGTTTCTTGGTCGCGACATAAAAATACTAACGTCTATAGAAGGGGTTTGCCAATGGCGTGATAATTGTTGAGCCTAAGATAAGCCAATTTTAACTATTCCATTGGTATACTATTTAACATATATAACATACAATTTATAGTGGTAACACTCTAAATAAAAGAATAATAACAATTTTTTGAATTGATTTATCTATGCCAAACTTTTAGATGCAAAAATTATGCCCTGAACCCATTGAATTAATTCAAATCATTTATTTAAACTATAACTAATTAACGAATGACTAATTAATTAGCTAAATTAATCATTAATTAAACTAACAAAGAATATAATGAAATAATAATTACCAAATATATATTAATTAATTAATATATATAATATTAATTAATAAATATATTAGTTAATCAATAAATTAAGCAAAATATTTACCAAAAATATATTAATTAAGAAATATACATGAAATATTAGTTAATAATTATATTAGCTATTTAGTAAATAAAACATATTAATTAATTATTAATTAATAAATAAATTTAACACATTATTTAGCAAATGAATTAATTAATAACATCTATTAACAAATTCAATTAATAACATTTTAATTTATTGATAAATTACAATAATTAAAAAAAATTAAAAAATAAACAAAAAATGTGCAAGTCTAATTTATTTAAAGTCTCCATAGGAGACTAGAGCGGCTCTGCTACGGCATGGGGTACTCTGTCGCGATAGAGTACTCTCTGTCACGGCTTGCCATGGCAGAGAGTGCTCTGTCATGGCAGGGTACTCCCTGTCATGACAGGGTCGTGCATCGTGAGGGAAGGAGGGGGGGTGTAGGGACCACGGGGTCCCCCCCCCCCAATATAACCTTTCTTTATTTTTTTCAATTAATTTTTTTTTTTTTAAAAACAATTTTCTTGGCACTTTTTGTTATATATATATATATATATATATATATATATATATATATATATATATATATATATAATTATTATTTTTTAATTTGAAAATGCCCACCAACGTGGGACTTTTAGATGTACTCCTTTTTTTTTAATATAAAGTTTTATCATTGCACTTTGTTTGCAATGTATGCAATAAAAAAAAATTATAGAAGGAAAATTTGTTTATAGATTTTTTTTTGAAGAGCCCTTTTTCCTAGGCTTCTTGGGTGGCGACCCAAGTGGGTCCCACCCAAGTTGACTCACTTAGAGTGTATTCTTTCTCTTCTCTATTATATGTTATTTTATTAGGCTAGATTTCAAGTGGAGAATAAATTATATGTTTATTGACTATAGTAAGGGGAAAATGTATGGGAAAAGGCTCATGATGTTTTGTATTCTGCTTCTCATACTTTTGTAATCATTTCTAGTTCTTGTATGTGAAACTAGATTTGGGATTATCTGGATATGTACCTATTTGATCTTTGAGAGATCTGTGAGCCTAAGGTAGTTTACCTAGATATGTAGTAGGAGGTGGCTTGCAATAAGCGTCGGGGCCCACAAGTGGCTGCCAGGATCACTTATTGTTAAGTATCTTAATCAAGTGATAACTAAATATAACATTGAGAGTTTTATTAAAATGAACCTACTAAGGTATGGTCCTCACCTAGGCGTTAGTGCTAGTATAGACTAAGATGGTGTTGAGAAGATGACTAGCCCCCTTTTAAGGGATGAGTTGGCATAGTTGATGACTTCATTAGTATGAGAGGTCATTGATACCATGTATGGTCACTTGAGTGTCGGGATCTAGCAAGATTACCAGGATGAGACTCAAGGGTTAGATGTACATGATGACACCTTCCTATGCATATTCTAGTTATCCTACATATGTCGGTTGCCTCTGGATTAGTGAGTCATTCATGGCATTATTACTTTATCACCTTGAGTTAGAGAGCTTTCGGGATCCTTTCCTTAGCTTGATCTGTTTGATGTTTGTTATCCGAGTGGGATCTATTGTTATCTCCTCAGCACGATGGGAGTGGACCATTTAGGTTCCTGAGGTTGGGTAGTAGTGGTTCTTTTACCATTTGAGATTCTGATGTTCGTGCACCACTGCTGGATGATCCTTGTAGCAGTTGTTCCTTCTTGATCTTCATTGTTGGAGAGGTGTTCTTCTTCATGATCTTCCTTGTGATCTTGTATCTTTGTATCAGTTCTTTAGAGATATCATGATGTACTTCTTTTCAGCTACTATATTACATACCCTATGACATGTGCAGTGGATGGAGGTTATTATGGATACCTTATGGTACCATATGTAATTATGTTATCTTCTAGGTGATGTTGTTTTTATCTTTCATTTGCTTATGTGAGTTTCGTATTGTACCTAATCTAAGTTAATTTATTAATGTTAAGTAATCTTTGTCAAGGAACCCTTGAGAGTTGTAACCTATGTTGGTTGTTTATGTTATGTGAGTTAATGGTAATTGCTTCCGCATTGGTGTTTATCTTGTATGTTAACTTTTAAAAAAAAAATTATTTCACAAACTTAGTTGCATGTTAGGTTAAGTTCTTCTGGGTTCCCTGGTGGGGCATTACATATCACCATCGACAATCATAAGAGAAATAATGATCATAAAGCATTCACAGAACCATTTCTGAAATATGGTCAAGAAGTTTCATCTTCTCAGCCTAATATGGGGGCAAAGGTCAATTATGCTTACCCTGGAAATAATGTTCTTATCAATATGGTTGAACCTTTTCTCTCTAAGCATTGTAATGTCATCACAATTGTGCGAAGAGATAGAGATCATACTTCAGCTAATGCAGTGACTTGATCACAATCTTAGGCACATCTGAACAGACAAATCCCAGATTCATCAAATGTCCCTAAGATGCCCTTCAATCTTTCTTCCACTTCCAAATAGAAGGCTATTTCTAAATCTTCTAATCCTAAAGATACAAGGCCAACATCTTATATCATTGTTCAACAACTCCAACACACTAATGCAAAAATATCCATGTTTGAGTTGCTTCAGATATCTCTAGCTCATAGAGCTATTCTGGACAAAGCTTTGCTCAGATCCAATGTTCCTGATGACCTTGATTTAGATAGGTTCTAGACTATGATTGGACATCTTACATCTCTGCAATATATCTCCTTTTCAGAGGAAGATGACAACTCCTTGAGTCACCCACTTAACCAGCCCTTGCATATAGAAGTCTTGATCCAGAACCGTAGAGTCAAATGTGTATTGATAGATAGGGGTGTTGGCCTAAATATTTGTTCTTACAGCTTGGTCACACAATTGGGATTTTTAGAATTGGCTATTGATCCTAGAAAGAAAATAATTATAAAATCCTATGATGAACAAGAAAGATCTTCTAAAGGCACCATTGTCTTACCTATCAGAGCAGGTCTAGTTATCGGAGATACTATATGTCAAGTTCTTGATCTACCTTTGGCTTACAACATTCTTCTAGGGAGACCATGGATACATGAGATGAAGGCTATTGCTTCTACATTCCACCAATGCTTGAAATTTCCTTATGAGGGAGTAGAAGTCACTATTCTAGCAGACACATCCACCACTTGCAATACATTGAAGGAAAGTGCAGATAAACTTGTGCCTAATAACAGAGAATCTTCCATTGAGCCAACTAAAGAAGCATCCACATCTAAAATGGAAGATGTTGCAAAAGAGGTCAATATCAAAGAAAATGGTATGGGAGAATATACTATAGAGCCAGTCTTATCTTTGACATCTCTACCTATCTCACCTAAGTCTTATGGACAATCTTTAAAATAGTCCAAACCAGATTCTAAAGAACCTCTTGAGGCATATAAAAAGAATTTTGTAGCAGAAAAAGTCTCAAAGCAAGAATTTGAAGAGGATGAAGTTGTGCTTGCATGGCTATACAAAGATGAACCTGAATCTCAAATTGTTCAAACTAGTGACTCTACAGTATCCAAAATCCCTTCTAAGGCATATGGTCCAAGAGATAAATTAATAGCTAAGATGGGATATTCAAGTAAAGGACCTCTAGGAGTCAGAGGAGAAGGTCTTATAACACCTATTTCAGATACTAGTAGGGAAAACAAGGATACAGTTGGCTTAGGCTTTAAAAAGAAACCCTTCCACCTCAAAGGTAATTGTTCTCATGTCATAGAGCAGATCGCACCAGGAGAACCTCTTCTTAAGAAGGAAGAAACTAAACCATTAGATAGTGATTCAGATAGCTCTGAACTTATCCCTTATGAGTGTTTTCCTAAAGAAATCAAAGACCTTCTTGATGATAAAGATGATCCAATCAAAAGAATTAATGTAGTAGAAACACAAGAACCTACTATCAATCAAGAGATAGTTGCCACATAAGAACCAACTAATCTCAAAGACAATCAAAAAGAGGAAGGTGATAGTTATTCTAAGATAGATTCTCATGAGTGTGAATTCAAATCAGAATCTGAGGGTAACCCTTCTTGGGGTATTCATCCTGACTTTACTCATGTTCTTAGATTTCCTAGAGGCATAGATGAAGAATCTAATGACTATGAATGGGGAGCCATTCTAGAAGAAGATGAGCTTATTATAGAGAAACATGTTGATGTTATTTTCCAATATGCACCTGAACCCAACGTAAGTCTAGAGAAAAATAATGAACCTATCGAGTCTGATCCACCTATGGTTGAATTGGATTCCCATAATGACATTGAGCCTATTCACGAATTGAATGTCTTAAGTTGTAATATCACCTTTGAACTTGAGTGTCAGGTTAGGACCAATGATGATAGATCCATATCCGTAAACACTATCTCCCAATCTTTCCCCACTTTGACTATCCAATATCCAGACCTTATTGATCAAACCTCCACAAATCCGAGCCATGGTATTTATACATTCCTGAATGACTATGCCCTTGCTTGCTGTCTCAATGCAATTGAGCCTATGAGTACTTCCATTAGTGAATTGAGCATTAGCATGACAGATTCAGACATCAAGTATCTTAGTCAAAAAAATAAGAATAAGAATAAAAAGAAAAGGAGTTCTGAGGGTGAAAACCACTTTGTGGTAGTCTCAGAACCTACAAAAGTAAAAATAAAAGACATATCCGAAGGTGAAAACCTCTCTGAGACATCTAAGGATGAGATATTTGATGTCCTTCCGAGTCATTTATAGGAAATATCTCTAGTTATAATTGAGCCCACTCAATCCATCAATTTGGGAACAATAGAGGAACCACAGTTGATTCATGTGGCACAATCTTTATCAGAAGAAGAGAAGCAAAAATTTACAACATTCCTAACAGAAAAGAAGATCAACTTTGCATGGAAATATTTAGATATGCCAGGGTTGGATCCTAATCTTATCATGCATCATTTATCTATAGCTCCAAATGTCAAACCTATCACGCAAAAATTGAGAAAGATGCATCCTCATGTTGCACTCTTGGTAAAAGCTGAATTAGAGAAGCTCCTAAAAGCTGGATTCATCCAAGTTATTGACTATGTAGAGTGGATCTCTAATATTGTACCTATTTCAACCCAGATAAATCAATCAGAGTGTGCACAAAATTTAGAGATGTAAACAGAGCATGCCCTAAGGATGATTTTCCACTACCTAACATTGATATGATAGTGGACATGACTATGGGCTTTGAGATGTATTCCTTAATGGATGGTTTTTCTGGATATAATCAAATAAAAATTTCTCTAGAGGATAAAGAGAAAACTACTTTTACATGTGCATGGGGCACCTTCTATTGGAATGTCATGCCATTTGGGCTTAAAAATTTTGGTGCTACATATCAAAGAGCCATGACATCTATTTTTCATGACATGATGCATAGGACTATGGAGGATTATGTTGATGATACTTTAGAAAAATCTATGATTAGAGCTTAACATCTAAATGACTTGAGCAAGATATTAGACAGAATGGAAAAATTTAGTCTTAGACTAAATCCTAAGAAGTGTGCTTTTGGTGTCACTTCTGGAAAGCTCTTAGGATACATAGTTTCAAAGAAGGGCATTGAAGTTGATCCAGCTAAAGTGAAGGCTATCATGGAAATGAAACCTCCAAAGAATATTAGCCAAATGAGGACATTGCAAGGAAGAGTCCAATCTCTCAGAAGATTTATATCACAGCTAGCAGACATATCACAACCTTTTACAAAAACATTACATAAAGGTGTGACCTTTGCATGGAATGAAGAATGTGAGAACAACTTTAATCATATCAAGAAGTATCTATCAAATCATCCCATCTTGATGCCTCCCATTCCAGGGAATCCTTTGATCTTATATGTCTCCACTACAGATACATCACTGGGGGCATTGCTAGCACAACATAATGAGAATAAAAAGGAAAGAGCTATATACTATATAAGTAGAACATTGGTTGCATATGAGAAGAACTATTCAATGATTGAGAAAGCTTGTCTAGCTGTGATCTTTGCATCATAGAAACTAAGACACTACATGTTAGCTCATACCACACAATTGCTAGCTAAGATTGATCCACTCAAGTACCTACTAAGCAAAGCAGCCCTCACAGGTAGATTAGCTAAATGGGTCATGCTCTTAAGTGAATTTGACATTGAATATGTGGAATGAAAAGATATCAAAGGATAGGTTATTTCTGATCAATTAGCAAATGTAACTATGATTGATGATACACCAATGCAAATGGAATTTCCAGATTCCTCTATCATGACTCTTTCTTCTAGAGAATGGCAATTATTTTTTGATGGCTCCTATACACAAAATGGATTAGGAGCGGGCATATTATTCATAACTCCTCAAGGATACTCAATCCCAAAAGCATTTGGATTAAAGTTTCCTTGCACAAACAATATTGTAGAATATGAAGCCCTTTTGAATGGTATGAAAATTGCAATTGAATTGAGAGTGACAGAGCTACACATTCATGGAGACTCTCAACTTGTTATCCATCAAGTCAATGATGTGTACCAAACTAAAGATGAAAATCTCATTCCTTACAAGAGAATGGTAGATGATCTGAAGAAGTATTTCCTATCTATCACATTTGAGAAAATACCTAGAACAGAGAATAAGGCTGTCGATGCAATGGCAATGCTATCTACTTTATTATAGTAGCCTGAACATGAGCTGCGCTAAGAGTTCTTGGTGGAAGCACTATCTTATCCTGCATATGATTCCCCTGAAACCCGCATGATTTGCACTATTGTTGGTCATGATTCATCCAGATACAAAAAACATATTTCCCTATCTCCAAGACAAAATCATTCCCGATACCTTCAACCGCCATGAAAAGAGATACCTTATCCGTAATACCTCCCGATATGTCATCATTGGTCATGATCTATACAAACAAGGTCTAGATGGTACACTACTTAGATGTTTAGAACATGAAGAGTCTCAATGTACATTAGATAAAGTCCATGATGGTATTTGTGGGTCACACTCAAACAGTTTAACACTAGCTTGAAAAATTATTAGGGTTGGGTACTATTGGCCTGAAATGGAGAATGAGTCTATCAAGTTTGCTAAGAATTGTCAAAAATGCCAAGTGCATGGCAACTTAATTCATGCTCCAGGGAGGGATCTAATTCCCTTTACTACACAATGGCCTTTTCACCAATGGGCCTTTGATCTTATAGGAGCTATACATCCTCATTCTTCTAATGGACATACCCATATAATCATAGCTATAGATTATTTTACAAAATGGGTAGAAGCAGTCCCTTTGACACAAGCAACTGGAAAAAAAATATCCATGTTCATATTAAACTATATCATATGCAGATATGGGATACCTCATTCCATAATCACAAATAATGATGGACAATTCAAGAACAAGGATCTAGATGATTTATGTGCTAACTTCAAGATTACACAACATTGGTCATCTATCTACTATCCTCAAGGGAATGGACAAGCAGAGGCTTCTAATAAGAATCTATTGAAAATCTTGCACCATACAGTTAATAAAATAGGAAGAGACTGGCATCTCATGATCAATCCAGCTCTTTGGGCCTACAAAACAAGTATCAAAATGCCCACTGGGGCTACTCCTTTCGCTTTAGTTTATGGGTCTGAAGTGGTATTGCCTATTGAGGTTGAAATCCCATCACTAAGAATCAAAATGCATGGTCTAGTAACTAATGATGACTACAGAGTGTCTAGGTTGCAAGAACTTGAACTACTAGATGAGCGCAGAAAAGAAGCGTATGATCATCTCATAGTATATTAAAAAATAATGTCTAGACATTACAACAAGAAAGTCAAACGTAGAGAATTTTAGGTTGGTGATCTAATCTTGAGAGAAAATCCTAAAAATCAGTCACATCAAGAACGCAAGGGGAAGTTTGAACCCAACTGGCTGGGTCCCTTTGTAATCACTGCTACTTTTGGCTCTGGTGCCTATCAACTCTCAACGACTAAAGGAGAATAGCTCCAAGAACCAATCAATGTTTTGCATTTGAAGAAATTCTATGCCTAAGGCATTTAGTGTATGGTAAAATGTCCTGAAAAAATCTTTAAAAATGGAAAAAGTCCTGAAAAAATAAACATCTTGGTGAAAACCTAGCAATAGGCACCTTGATGATTCACAAAAAAGGTAAAAAAAATATCAAAAGTACAAAAAAATAAAAAAAGTACAAAAAAATCAAAAAAATGAGAAAAAGAAAAAAAAGTGCCTTAGTGAAAACCTAGAAACAGGCGCCTTGGTGGCAAAAATAGAATCTCTGCCAAGATGGTGAAAACACGGCCAATGAGTGCCACTTGTTTCAAAATGCTCCATCTATCAACGCAATCTTAGTCTTTCCCAACTTTAAGTCTTGCTTTAGTTTGTACATATCTCCTAGTTTGTTTCTGCATTCTTGTTTTCAATAAGTCAGTCTGTACACCAACAAGCTCAAGCGTCTGTATCCTATCAATGCTTAACACTTGGGGGCAATCAATGTCATATCCTATGGCCTCCACTATATCTTAGACGTATCATATCTAGTCAAAGTCCTTTGAAGCTTCATTTGAGTTAGTCAGTCAGTCTTGTCTCCATAAAGGATTTTGCATCTCCAACAATGCAATCAACATCAAACACAAACTGAAAACAATCTATGCATTTTTTACATGCTTTTATCTCCTTGTATGCTTAGTGATTCACATTGATATTTTTCCATATTATGTCCTTTTGAGCTCTTTTATGATGTCCTTTATAGGATTTAGAGAGTGATGGATGGGGGCATAATCTTTTCTTTGTTTTCTTCTTGTATGTGAAAATCTAACAACTTTGGAAATTTTGGATTGAACTGGTGTCCAACTATAAGAGCCTCTATCTCGAATTGGATGGCCATGCATACCTCGACCATTGATACCCAAAAAATTCAAGGAAGTTTGATCTAACTATTGTCTTTTTGAGTGAGTTTTTTTCCCTATTGTGAAATGCGATCTTACCTAAGGATGTGAACGATAAAGTGTCACTACGAGTAATTCACATTGGATTTAGAATGATCTCTTGACTATTTGATGTGTTTGTAACACAAGGCATATTCATGTCATCATGACGTTTATGTTTTGATGCTTATACAAATTGCTATATCAAAATGGACATGATATTCAAGTCATCCTAGCACTTATGCTTTGATGCTTATATCTAATCCGACATTCTGAAAAAAAAATCAATATTCATATACCCATGGTTTCCTAGCCAGTGGGTGTTGTATTGATTTCTGTGCATACAAATTGATATTCATATGTCTATGGTTTTATAACTAGTGGGCATTGTATTGATTTATTTGGTTACCTAAAAAAATTCAATGATGAGAATGACCAGCACATGATTAGTGACTAGGTCTTAGGTCTTAGGTTGCATTTCATATTGAATGTTTCTTTGCATTTTTCATGTTGCATGATCTCACAATTGTATGCACCATAAAATGGTCGCCTAGACTTTGGGCCCCATTTTTTTAATCTACCAATATCAATTCCTGAATCAATTTTTGTCATACATTCAAATCAAATTTATTGATCAAATCATAAATATTTCAATTTTCCCTAAAGTTTGAATATCCCATCAATTTTTAATTTAAAGAAATATATCCCTTTTTAATAAATAAAATAATATTATTTAATTGAAATTAATATTCTTTGAATGAAATAATGTTATTTAATTAAAATCCTCTTTTAATTAAATGGTTTTATTTTATTGAATTAATATTCATTTCTAAATTATATAATATTACCTTATTTAATTAAAAAGAGATATTATTCTTTAAAATTAAATAAATGAAATATTCTCTCAAAAGATCTCCTGTGATGAAAAAGGAAACAAATTGAATAAAAATAAAAGAAAATAAAATGTAATTCCATTTTATTACAAACCTTCTAAAAATGATGATTGTTTCCTCTTTTTCATTTGTCCCACATTGCTTCTACTTTCACATTCGAATCCAACTTTTCCTATAAAAGGAGACCTCTCATGCTCATTCAATGACCCCGAATTTTGATATCGAACTTATGCTGCAGAATTTCATAGCTTGTAATCATTTAGCATTTCAACTTGCACATTCATATTTTAGATTAATTTACATTTTAGATTATTTGCAAATCATTTTAGTTTAAATCCATTACATATAGCTTAATTTCATTTTCAATAAATTAGTTTAGCTTAGTTTGCATGGCAAATCATTTAGAATAGTTTCATTTAGATCAACTCAAATCTCTCATTCTGAGTTGTATTTGCATGGGTAAAATAGGCTAATCTGAGGGCCACATTCGAACCATGCTCTTCTCAGATAGAGAGCTATGGGTCATTTTGTGAGAACTCACTGTTGAGCACTCTCGCATACAAAGACTCATAGAAGTGTGATCACACATCTATGCACACATTTTTGGCGCCCATCGTGGGGCCCTGAAAATGGGTTTCCTTTCATTTTCATTAATTTTCTAGCTCTGAGGCTAAGGGTTTCAATGGTCCTGGTATATTCTACAGGACGGTATATTCTAAACGACAAAAAAAAAATTTCTGCAAGTCCGTACTGTCTGTGTACAGATTTTTGCGCGAGGGTACAGAGATATCCGCGCGAGATTCTGCTCCTGTAGCGTTTCTTCGCGCGAGACTGTACAAAATTTCACCCCTGGTTCTGTTGTTTTCTCGCGCGGACCCTGTGTTTTCTCGCGCGCTCAAGGTACTTCCTCGCGCGAGATTCTGGGGTAGTGAACTAAAATTTCCTGCTTTCTGTTTTACAGTTTCATTTTTCTGACAAGTTTTCTATTTTCTGTTGCATAAAATAATTTTGTTTTCTGCAGCATAACAGTTTTCTGCAGGACGATTTGACAAAGACATAAAAAAACATACTAATGGTGTGAATGCAGGACGTTTGCTGAAGATCATTAAAACATTGTGTTTGCTTTCCTGCTTTATTCACATAGTTTAATTAGGGCTCCGTTAAAATTTCTTGTGGATTTCGATAGTGAGTAGGAATTTTGGCTCTTCATTACATGGAGGTGATGACCATGAATGAACCTAGAATTCTAATGATCTTACTAATATGATGAATCCGTAGGGAAGCGGAGAAAGTTAGTGAATCTTTAGCATTTCTATTCGCCAGGGGATTATGCTCTTCTCTCCTTGAGAGAGAACCAGAAACCCAAAAGTGTGTGGATTTGGTGGAGTGAAACTAACTCGGTGATTAAGTTTGTCTTGTGTGTCTAGGTAAAGAAATGGGCTAGAGAAGTATGCTCTTCTCCCTTTAGGAGAATCAGAAAATCAGAAACCCGAATCTGAGCCAAGTCCTGAGTCACCTTTAGAGGGCCTGCCGGAAGTTGAACCTCCGGGAATGACCCAAGTGAGTACACACCTATTGCCGGTGATTCCACCTCACTATAATAAAGCAAGTTTTGTTGAGTCTAAAGACTCCAAAACCATAGTAACTTCCTTTTCATGACTTTGACTATCATCATGGAAAGGCTCTGTTTGTTGCACTGAGCGGCGCCACTCCGAGCCCTGCTTGCAGGGGTGTGTGACTTTCAGGTGTTGGTGTGGCTGCGAGGCCCCAGCTCTGTATCAGAGGCACTGAAGGTTATTGTGAACGGAAGCCAAGTAAAAACCTCTTAGTTAGTGGCCTACCCAGTTCATCTCCGAAAGGAGTCATAATCTTTGCACAAGGAGGGGGAAGAATCTCTCCGTATGTTTATCATACACATATTCCCATCATAGGCATACACCTGGACGTTTGGAGGCGGTTGCGACACTGGCCCCTGCTACAAGGGTAACCTTTGAACGTACACTGTTGAGTCCTTGGAAACACCAAAAACAGGGGTGCCCTCTAGGGGGTGACACGGCTGTGTGAGGTGCACGTATGCACATAAGCAATGGGGCAAAGATTTTGACTTCTCACCATTTTCTTTGGTAGGGATAACTATGTGCTTGTTTTTTTGAGTCTTAAACATTGTCCAAAACATCTTCAAACAAGACTCCCCTAATACTATCAAGTTTCTTTGTCCTTGATAGGTCTGTTAATGACTACTGCTTGCTTCACATGTGCTTAAAACAACTCAAAAACACCAAAATTTGCAACCCACAGACATAATCTGGTAACAGTGTCACCTGCCTTCACCAGAACAAGCATCGCACGGCTTGCCTGAATATTATCGCCTGAGATCATTTTGTTGCATGCCCAGTTTCAGGTGTTTCATAAGCCTTTTTAACGTATTTGGTCATAAAATCAGTGACTTACCTTGCCCTAGAAGCCTGTTTTCACTCAAGTTTTCTGATTTTAGACTACTAAGGTGCAAAGCCTTTTCCAAGTGATGCCCAATCAGCTCAAGCATCCCAAAGCAAAGTTACCCAAATCAAAATTTTACCAAGAGCAAAAAGTTTCCAAAAGAAACCTCAAGAGCTATCAATCCACCATCCAAGCAACCCAAGCCGAAGAGAAACAGCAAACCAGACTTGAGAACATTGCCCATAACGCAAGAATTAAACAGTTTGCTTATCGATTATGAGTAAATCGTCATTACATCAACCTTGAGCCAGAAGATTGACTTGTCCTATATTTAGGGTCCTTATGTCTTTGACCTT
Source organism: Chamaecyparis obtusa (assembly GCA_027943335.1). Taxonomy (NCBI): domain Eukaryota; kingdom Viridiplantae; phylum Streptophyta; class Pinopsida; order Cupressales; family Cupressaceae; genus Chamaecyparis; species Chamaecyparis obtusa. The sequence continues at coordinate 4,684,055 of BSBK01001728.1, read as the reverse complement.
TTTGAGATAGTACTCCTTGATCTCATAAGCAAATTTGCTTGAGATTGGCAAGTTAGGAATCATTTCTGTCAAATAGATAAATTTTTAGACTCTTTTGATAACACACTTGGAGAGTGTTAGTAGTCTCTTTGTCCACTCATTTTCATACAATCAAACTCAAATACACTTTGTGCAAAGTCATCCTCTTGATCCATACGTGCTAGGGTATTCACCCAAAAGGAATTGAGCACCTCTGTGGCAGTGTTGGTTTGCACCTATTTGCAAATACTTCTTTTCACCATCTCTCTCGGACAAGAGAAAACTTTCACTATCCTAGTTTGGTATTGACGTTTCTTAGAATTGTCTACTTGCCTGAACTCTCCCTTTCATGTCAGTAACAACAAGATATCAAGTGAGCCAAGGAAAGCGACCCCAAATAGTCTTCAACCAACTACCCCCAGTTCAAACTCGTCAAAAGAGAAAGGAAAAGGAACCAATATTTGACCAGTCACCTAGGAGTAAGTCTGACACCTGGTTTGACCCAAAGAGCCATTTTAGTGATTTGAGTACCCCCTCAGCACCTTCACACTCAGGTATGGATATGAGTTATACCATGACTCGACGGGAGAGGGAAGCTATGGATCAAACCCTTGATGATATCTATGAAAGACACAGAGACAAGATTTTGTTTGGTAATTCCTCTCATGATGCTCAACCTAGTTCACCCCCCATTAGCACTAGGTACCTAGATGCACATCAACGAGCTGATAGGCATGAGAGACGAGCTCACCCAGACCAATGGTCACAACATGAAGACCAAGACAATGAACCTGGTGATGCTCATGTCAATGCAACGTATACCAATGATTTGTACAAACATTCAAGACCAAACTCTCCACTCCGAACAGCCTCAAGGCATACAAGTGAGAGGCTAAAAAGAATTGAGAAGGAAAAACAAGTTGCACAAAATGAATGAGCTGCAAAAGAAGAAAAACTTAGGCTTCTCGAAGAGGAACAACAAGCCTTGTTGGACATAGAGAGAAAAGCATTCCAAGAGGAGCAAGATAGGCTGTTAGCCCAACAATTAAACACTCAATTCAACAACAGAGGTGCTAACAGTGGAAATAATTCTCCTCCCTCCACCCCTTCCAGAACACCATGAAGTAGAAGGCGGTCACGAACCCCTTCTAGATCTCCTAGTCCTACAGGAAGAAGGGCCTCTCAGTATGCTCACTATAGGAGGCAAACCCCTCCTAGAAACTCAAGACCACACTCCCAACATGCACATCATGGTTCCCAACACGGAGGTGGTAGCTCACATTATGACCTTGATACTCAAGACTTTATGCGAATGCAACAAGAACCTATTTTCCAACAGTATGTAGATAGGTATTTGGAACAAAACAAAGATAAGTTCTTGGAAAGTCTAATCAACAAGGGTGCCAGAGTCCCTTATGACTTTGATGTAGACAACAAGATACAAAAACAAAGTCCCTCTCAAGAGGAAGAAATCCGTCAAATGAAGCACATGAAGGAAAAAATGATGCAACCTAAGAGCTCATTCTCACTAGACTCTATTTGTCCTAATCCATTTGACAAAAGTGTGAGTATGAAAGATTTTCCAAAGAGGGTGGAATTCCCACAATATGATAAATATGATGGCAGTGGTGACCCACATGACCATGTGCGTCAATTCTATACCATGAGCTTTGAATTCCATCAGGATGATTCCTATTTGATGAGGTTGTTCCCTAGAAGTCTTAAAGGACAAGCAATGGAATGGTTCACCAACATCACTCCCCCTGTCAAGACTTTTAGAGAACTTGTTCATAGATTTGTCCAACACTTCTCGTACAATCTATCAAGATCAGTTACTATGTTGGACCTATGCAACTTGAAACAAAATCAGGGAGAACCCTTTGTTACCTTCTTGCAAAGGTGGAGGAGAAAGTGCTCTTAGTATCCTAGGACCATCCATGAGGATGAAAAGATTGACATCCTTGTTAATAACTTGGTGCCTGAAATGAGATATGAGATCAAAAAGATAGTCTTCAATTCCTTCGATACCATGATTGAAACTGCATGTTGAATTGAAGATGTGCTCAAAGAACAAGGCATTTTGACCAGACATAGCAACAATGGCAACAATGGTCAGCACAACAACAAGGATAAAGGGAAGAACACCTACTGGAACAAAAACAAACAAGTTGTCAATGACGGAGTTGTAGACGCTCCCCAACCTAAAGATCAAGCCGTTCTTCACTTGTCCATTGCAGTTCAAGCTATGAAGCTCAATGCACCTCCTCAACAAGAGAGCAAGCCACGGTATCAAGAGAAGCCTAAAAAGGAAAAATGTCAATTTGCCAAGCTTGGTGATTCTTATGAGGATGTTTTCAAAACACTCATTGCCAATAATCTTGTGCATCCACAAGATCCAGCAAAACATTACATCCCTGACATTAAGCCACATTGGTGGGATGAGAAGGCTTTCTGCATATTTCATAATGGCATTGGGCATACCATTGAAAATTGTTGGAAACTCAAGCACATTATCCAAGACCTCATTGAGAGTGGAAAACTTAAGGTGGATGGACTAAATACCAATGCTGATCACAAAGCATTTAAAGAACCATTGCCTAAGTATGACAAGGGGGAAACCTCTAACCAAAAGGATGGCAAGGCTGCTATCAACTACACGTATACAGGGGCAGAAAATGTGATAAACATGCTTGAAGTTGTGGAGCCAAGTGTTAACACGATGAGGAGTAAGGACCCACATGGTTATGACTCTCCCCCTATCTTTGACAAAGAACCTGTTGTGGTGTTGAGAGGTCCTCATTCTAGGTCATCTTCCCAAGCCCTGAATGCTGTTACTAGGAGTCAAGGTCCTATCATTCTTAGAGGTCCTAATTCAGGTCCATCCAATAAACCCAAGCAAGTGGCATCCAAGATTGTCACTAAGTCCACCACTGCTCCCAAACCAAACTATAATCTTGTAGATCAGCTACAAAAAACTCCAGTGCAAATATCAATACTGGAGCTTCTAGAGTTGTCCCCTAGACATAAGCAGATCCTTGAGGATGCTTTGCGCACAACAAATGTCCCTAACGACATAGATACAGACCAATTTCAAGGCATGGTTAACCACATTTCCAGCCCACATTACCTCTCTTTCTCAGAAGATGATGACAAATCCCTAAGCCACCCACACAATCTCACCCTTCACATTGAAGTAATGATTCATAAAACTCATGTCAGGCGCGTGTTGATAGATGGGGGTGCTGGGATAAATATTTGTACATTAATTTTGTTAAAAACCTTGGGCTATTCAGAGGAGGTGATCGACAGTAAAAAGAAGATCACTATAAAGGCCTATGATGAGGCAGAACGAAGTTCCAAGGGGTTAGCTGTCCTTCCTGTCAGGATTGGCCCAGTTGAAAAAGACATCTTGTTCCAAATTGTTGATACTGGACCCCTTGCATACAATATTTTACTAGGTAGACCATGGATTCATGACATGCAGGCAGTGCCGTCTACCTACCACCAATGTGTTAAGTTCCCCTACAATGGAGTTGAAATTTTCATACCAGGCGATAACACTTTATCAGTTAATTCAATCTCAGCTAATGTTCATGTCCCTCTTAATTGAGATGCAGAGGATTATCAAGAAACTTTAACAGACTGTCAAAACAAATTTAAATTAGTAGACCTTGGCATGGGGGGGTATCAACTTGACTCTTTTGCAAAGATGCCAATTTCCCCTCCGTCATATGGAAAACCTTCACAGGAAATGAAATTGCCTTCTTCAGCGATGACACTATTTGACACATTTGTTGAATCCTCAGTACCAATACAAGATGAAAAAGAGGAAGTAGCTGTTCGAGATTGGATGTACAAAGAGGAGAAATACTAGCACAATGAAAATTTCTCCCCCTCTCCTAAGCCTTATGGGAGAGGATATACTCTTGTCAAAAAGATGGGTTATCCAGGATATGGCCCTCTTAACCATAGATTAGATGCTAGAGCCGAACCACTTAATCATGATCTTTTTGGACGTAAGTCTAAGAAACCAGTTGGCCTAGGCTTTATGAAGAAAAACAAGCACGCTGTCCCCATTCCTGATAAGCAGGATAGCAAAGCTGACACAAAATATGTACCAGACTTGACCAATCAACAAGACATGACAGATGATTGGGTTCCTTCAACAAATCTCCTTTGGGGAGATTCAGAAAATATGACTACCAGTACACACCAAATCACTACTGAAGGACATGCTGAAAATTTCATCCGAGAAGGTGTGACTCTCGAAGATGTCCAGGCTTCTACCTCGAGGCTTAGGAAACCCAGCTGGTGTAAACATCCTAGCAAGGATTCAGACACAGACTCAAATGAGTATGAATGGGATTCACTCTCAGATGCAACAGTTGATTTGGATATGGATATTGTTCATGCTTATAGTACTCAACCCAACGTAGCTAATGAGTCACGTGTTAGATTAGAAGATTTGAACCCACATGTCACATTAGTAGATGATTCTTCACTTGATGGGATGAATCTTGATTTAGACACCTTAGAGGGATACTTGACAGACTCCGATTCTGTGGTCACCAAAGATGACATCCCCTATATCCTTAATATTGAACCAGACATCAATCTACCCCTCATTAATCCCAACCTTATTGATTGGTCTCAACGTCATCAAGAGCCTCAACTCTTGACATTTTCCAATGACTATGAGATCACTTGCTACCTAAATGCTGTTGAACCTGTAGTCTCTTCCACCAGTGAACCAGCTACCAGCATGATAGAACCAGACATCAAGTACCTTAGTCACAAGATAAAAAGAAAAGAAAAAAAGAATAAGAGTTCTGATGGCGAAAACCACTATGTGGCGGTGTCAGAACCAAAAAAAGTAAAAATAAAAGATGTATCCAAAGGTGAAAACCTCTCTGAGGCACCTACGAATGAGGTACTTGATAGTCTCCCAAGTTATTTTCATGACAGATCATCAGTATTGGTGGAGCCTACAGATGCTGTTAATTTGGCCACAGAAGAGGCTCCAAAACTTGTACACTTGGCTAAATCTTTATCACCTCAAGAAAAGAAAGCCTACACTGAGTTCCTCCAAAAGAAGCAAATTAATTTTGCATGGACATATTCAGACATGCCAGGGTTGGACACTAATCTCATTATGCATCATTTATCCATAGCTCCGGGTGTGAAACCAGTCAAACAAAAGTTACGAAAAAATGCACCCTCATATAGCTCTTTTAGTAAAAGCTGAATTAGAAAAGCTCCTTGGTGCAGGATTCATTAGAGCAGTAGACTATGCTGACTGGATTTCCAACATTTTACCTATTTCCAAACATGATAAATCCATCCAAATCTGCACAGATTTTAGAGATCTTAATAGAGCATGCCCAAAGGACGATTTTCCACTTCCTAACATAGACATGATAGTGGACATGACAGCGGGCTATGAGATCTACTCCTTGATGGATGGTTTTTCTGGGTATAATCAGATCAAGATTGCTCTTGAGGATCAAGAAAAGACTGCATTCACATGTGCATGGGGTACTTACTGATGGAATGTCATGCCCTTTGGATTAAAAAATGCAGGAGCTACTTATCAAAGAAATATGACAACCATCTTCCATGACATGATGCATAAAAATATGGAAGATTATGTGGATGACACCCTCGTTAAGTCCAAGAAAAGAGGAACACACCTGGCTGATTTAGAAGCAATTCTGGATCGTATGGAACAATTCCAACTGAGGTTAAATCCAAAAAAGTGTGCATTTGGTGTTACTTCTGGCAAACTATTGGGGTTCATCATTTCAGCTAAAGGGATAGAAGTGGACCCTGAAAAGGTTCAGGCCATTATAAACATGCCACCTCCTAAAAATGTCAGTCAAATGAGGAGTCTTCAAGGATGCCTTCAATCCATAAGGAGGTTTATTTCACAATTAGCTGATAGGGCACAACCCTTTAACAAAAATCTGCATAAAGGGGTTCAATGTGTCTGGAATGAAGATTGCCAGAAAAGCATGGATCAGATTAAGGAATATTTGGCACATCCTCCTATCTTAATGCCTCCCATTCCAGGAAAACCCCTTATTTTGTATGTCTCAGCTACTGAATCTTCATTGGGGGCACTGTTGCCTCAATTAGATGAACAAGGGAAAGAAAGGGCCATATACTATATTAGCCGCACTCTAGTGGCTTATGAGATCAATTACACAAGTATTGAAAAAGCTTGCCTTGCAGTAGTGTTTGCCTCTCAAAAGCTATGACACTATATGCTTGCGCATACCATTCATCTTATAGCAAAAATTGATCCTCTCAAATACTTGCTCGGTAAAGCTGCTCTCATGGGTAGACTTGCTAAATGGATGATGATTCTTTCTAAATTTGACATAGAGTATATCAAACGCAAGGCAATCAAAGGCCAGGCTATTGCAGACCAACTGGCTAACTTTCCAATTGAAGATAATATGCCGGTTCAAGTCAACTTCCCAGACGAACATCTCATGTACATGACTGAGAGATCTTGGAAGCTATTCTTTGATGGTTCCTACATGCACAATGGTTCTAGAGCTGGCGTGTTGTTTGTCTCTCCTCATGGGTATACTATTCCTAAATCCTAAAAGTTACTATTTCCATGCACAAACAACATAGCTGAATATGAGGCTTTAACAAATGGACTCAAAATGGCTATAGAGTGGAATATCAAAGAGCTACATATCTATGGGGATTCTCAGCTAATCATTAATCAGGTTAATGAGCAATACCAAACAAAAGATGACAAGTTGATACCTTATAAAAAAATGGTTGATTCATTAAGACGGTATTTTACCTTTGTCACTTTTCAACAAATCCCCAGAGCTAAGAACAAAGCGGCAGATGCTATGGCCACCCTTGCTTCACTTCTGCAGTTAACAGAACATGAGTTCAGATATGAGTTCCTAGTGGAAGAGCTACGTTATCCCATATTTGACTCACCCGAAAGCCATGTCATATGTACCATAATCAACCATGCATCCTCCCGCTATGGTGCCATTTACTCCTATCTCCGTGATGGCATCATCCCTGACACTTTCAACCGGTCTGAAAGAAGAAACCTCATCTGTAATGCCTCTCGCCATTCCCTCATCTTTGGTGATTTATATAGGAGGGGTCTAGATGGGACACTTTTTAGGTATTTAGAAAAGGAGGAATCCAATCAAGCGCTAGTTGACATCCACGAGGGCATATGTGGGGGACATTCTAATGGTCTTTCCATGGCTAGAAGGTTGCTTAGGGCAGGATACTATTGGCCTACAATGCAGATGGACGCGATAAAATTTGCCAAATCTTGTGAAAAATGTCAGAAACATGGACACTTGATACATGCTCCAGGTAGGGAGTTAATTCCTTCTATCTCTCACTGGCCATTTCAGCGATGGGCCTTTGACCTTGTTGGGAAGATTCATCCCAACTCATCAGGTGGGCACAAATTCATTATCACTGCTACTGACTATTTCACAAAATGGGTAGAGGCTGTCCCACTTTCTATTGCCTCAGGCAAGACAGTATCTCTATTCATCTTAAACCATATCATCTGTCGATATGGAGTTCCATCTGAAATCATCACTGACAATGGAGGTCAGTTCAATAACAAGGACCTTACACAACTCTACCAAAGATTCAGGATAAAACAACATTGGTCCTCCATTTACTTCCCGCAAGGAAATGGTCAGGCAGAGGCTTCAAATAAAACCATTCTCAAGATTCTACATAGAACAGTTCACAAGAATGGTAGAGACTGGCACCTACAGATAAATCTAGCCTTGTGGGCCTATAGAACGAGTATTCGTACTCCAACGGGGGCTACTCCTTTTGCCCTCACATATGGCGCTGAAGCAGTGTTACCTTTAGAGGTTGAGATTCCATCACTGAGAGTCTCTCTCAAAGGTCTGATTACAGATGAAGATTATCGCGCCATGAGATTACAGGAATTAGAACTTCTGGATGAAAAGTGTAAAGCTTCATTTGACCATATGATGGTCTACCAAAAGCGGATGTCCAAAGCATTCAACAAAAAGGTTCACCCTAGAGAATTCCAAGTAGGAGATCTTGTCCTGCGAGAGAATCCTAAGAACCAACAACATAGAGAACAAAAGGGCAAATTCGAACCTAACTAGCTTGGACCCTATATTATCACAACAGCTTTTGGTTCAGGTGCATATCTACTATCTACTGAAGAGGGGGAGCAGCTCCCTATGCCTATCAATGTTCAGCACCTGAAGAAGTTCTATCCTTGATGCCTGTTCTGTCTGGGGGCATCCTTTGTATATAATTATGGTCCTAAAAAAATCCAAAAAATTGATATATGATCATGAAAAAAATACAAAAAAATAAAAAATTCAAAAAATACAAAAAAATACAAAATAGAAAATGTGCCTCAGTGAAAACCTGGAAACAGGCGCCTTGGTAGCAAAAGTACAAAAAAAAAATATAAAAAGTCCTGAAAAAAAAAAAAATGGGGCCCAAAGTCTAGGCGACCATTTTATGGTGCATACAACAATGACTCAATGAACTTCAAATGCTTAAAAGATTCTTCAAATATCTCTTTAAATCTAACAAGAGCTGAAACCTAACTCGAAGGTCTCTTCAATCGAATCGCAAGCAGTTATCCTCCTGGGTTAATCATCCTTTTTGACATAAGACTAAGTACTTGTCTTCATCATTACCTGCAAAACATATCATGTGTATCGTTGCATTTACATATCATAATCATTTTTTCTATTACAATTCATCCATGCGCATAAGCATAAATCATACATACATCTTTCCATAATCAAATACATTTGCAAAACATCCATACATATGAAAGAAATCATTGCATTGCATATATCCATACATACATTCTACTCTACTCATAGCACAAACATCACATGATATTATCATAAATCACAACATGACAAGTATAAATGAAGTCACAACCAAAATATCGATCTCATATATATCAAAAATCTCAAACTAGTCAGGGGTGCACTACTGGCATAGTGTACAAAAGAATGAGCTCATGTGAGCTCTCAATGTCAGAACAGTATATCAAAAAGAGAAGAACAGTTTCACAAGGATAGATTAGCTATCAACCTGATCCTCACCATCTGGTGGACATGGAGGTGGTGCATCAGGCATTAGCTCTGCTCTCGGGGCCCTGGCTCCCTCTAATGCCATCATGAAGTGTGAGTAGGTAGGAACTCTTTGTGCTAAAGGAACTGTAGTATAATAAGCTGATACATAATATGCAGATCTTGAGGTCTGATGAATCACCTCTACCTATAAAAAGTGTACCTCTCTAGTGATTGTAGTGTGCTATCTATTAGCCTCTATGAATCTCTCCTCCCACCTAGCATTGTGTATCTTCAGGTCCCTGACCTGAACTTTGAGACATCTAATGGTCTCTTGTGGGGTAAGAGGAACAACTGGATCAACATCTAGCATATCTGTATCAGGGGTAACCTACTCTATAGTCTCTGCTCTTTGCACCTTATGACATATGATCTCAGCACCTAAATCAAATCTAGTATCATCCTATAAGGGATCAGTATCTCCACCTACCACCTGCTCAGCTACAAGTACCTCATCTGCTGAACCAACTCCACCTAATTTCCCACCCTCTCCCCTAGTCCATCTGTGAGAACTAAAAGATCTGCTTGTTGTGGAACTAGTCTGCCGGGGGGTCCTCATCTGTCTTGATGGTCTCTATGGTGGAGCCATCACTCTGGGTCTCAGAGGTGTGGGGTGTATGATGGGAGCTTGTGTAGGTTTGGGACCCTATCCCATCAGAGCACCAGTAACATCCATCGCCTCCTCCATGGAGGGTATTAGCTCAATGGGATCAGAAAATATATGAATGGGGTGATCAACAAGCCATGAGATGAATCTGTCAGTAACACTAGCATCAAGTACATCTGGTCTATACTTCCAGTCCCTACCAACAATAGCACTATACTCCTGAGAACACAATGCATAAGAGAGCCTCTATGTCCATCCAAGTCCAATCTCATGCCCTATCCATGCATATGTCGCATAATCCTCCAGGGCATCCTAAATCCATCCATACTATCACCAGGCTCTGGTAATAAGAAATCTCTCTATAGTGGAGGATGACATCCCAATCAGTACCCATCTCTAGAAGAAGTAACTAAACTGCTCTCACGTAGTAGGCCAAGGCTCAATGGCTACATAAGGTCTTCAGTGAATAAATGTTATATCATCGAGGCATCACCTCCAGTACTCAGTATGGCCCATCCATTCCTGAATAACATATCTAGCATAAGTATAGATGACAGGCTCCTGAGGTTGCCTCTATGAAGTACAAATAGGTCTCAACACTGGGATGTGCTCCCAAGCCCATATCTACAAAATGAGAGCTCCTGCAACAAAATATTTTCTCTCCTAATACACTACCTTGTGCATCTCAAAGAACATGTGTGCTAATAAACACTGACCCCATGCCAACTCAGAGGGAGTGGCCATCAAGTGTGCTACCATAGGGGCCCAGCCCATCATAAGACCATTCTACTGATGGTCAGACATGATAATACTTCCAATCATCTCAGCAATGATGCACTCTAGCCAGTGTGTCTATCCATATCTCTGAACTAAGGTCTCCCAAGAAATGGAGGCTTTCATCTGGGTATCATCTCCGAAGAGACGTCTAAATGATACAACACCTAAGTTCCCTGAACTCACATACTCCGGTCGCCGGCCTACATGGAAAGGAATGCATAGTATCTTGTACACATCCTCAGGGGTAACAGTGATCTCCCCCATCGGCAAGTGAAAGGTTTGAGTCTCTGAGTGGAACCTCTCGATCAGTGCGGCCAAAAGTCCATGATTTACCCTAATCTTAGGTAAATGTATCAAATGCTTGAATCCACAAGAAGCAAGATGGACCCTCATAGGGTCTGGCGATGACACACATAATCTCTGAGTAGCAGGGTGAGAGATTCGTACATATACATCTAGATAAATGAACTACATAGCACATAAATAGGGAATCCTATTAGTAATTGGGTCACAGAATAGGTTACAAGGACAGGAATGGGGCAGTTCAGTGTTTCAAAAGGTAGGTTAACAGGTCAGCAATTAGGTTAAGGAATCAGAAAAATAAAAAATTGGACCTAATACTAAGTTTTGAGCTCACCATTTTCCATACGATAGTTCAGACTGGCATGAAGAGTCGTACAACTTTCCACATCATACCAAATGATAAACCTTAGTAGCACAACAATGCATCCCTCATTGTACGAGTTATGAGGGACCCGATGAAACGTCGTACGACTCATGGGTCCCTCTGATATGAGTCATGGGGGCCTATCAAACGACAATCTAGCTACCTTTGAAAAGTCATATGAGTCCCACTGGGGAGTCGTATGAGTTTTCATGCATGCAAAATTCAAAAATGAAAATACGTATGAAAAATTGCTAAAATCCTATAAAACATGGAACAATCGACATTTTAGCAAAGCACAGAGGTCCACCTACCGGATGTCCGTACTGCTGAGGTCTCTGGTGTCTCTGGCTACACTCAAATCGATGCGAACTCATAGGTACCTTTGGTTCTGCTGCTCTATCTACCATTTTGCTCAGAGGGCTCCCCAAAGATTCTAAAGTCAAAAGGTTGAAATGAATTGAAAATGCCCTTCCAGCCTCTATATAGCTTTTGACCTAATTTTCAAAAGTGCTCTATTTTTCATGAAAATTGCACCCCTGGCTAATTTTGATGTTCTAAATCCATTTTCGGGATCAAAATTAAAATTTGAGATCATTTACTATGTCAAAATTGCAATTTAAAATTTTCAGACCCAAGACGGTCTACTACTTGCACAATCAACCTTCAATCATCATAGAAATCTAGTATTCAACTTAACTGATTATCTTACGTCAAACTATCAAACTTTCAACTTGGTCAACTATGGTCAACTCATGGTTTAACCTAGTCAAACTTGGTCTTTTGGACCTCCAAACGATGCAGAATGCATTCCCAGACGTGTATAACCACTTCTCAAATCAATTAACATGCTTCTAAACTATCAATGCTGACTTTTCTTGTCAGATTCCAATTTTAATCCCGAAAGGGGCATGGTATTGCACATCATTCAAAGTCTATAAATCTAAAGTTGAAATCATATCTTTCCTCAGTAATCAAGACAACAACCACGTCTAGTTGTTGATTCATCAAAAAGACCTCATTGCTTGGGGCAAATCAATCATCACTTGGGGCATATCAGATTCATTGAGATCCATATCAATCTGGTATTCTCTTAATCTTGTAAATTGTATCAGTTTTTGTAACTATCGGTTCAATTGTGTTATTTCCTTGGTTCTTCGAAAACTGAAGGGTTCAGATGTGATACCAATGTGATTCAATATAAGGACAATCGGGTCTAGAATCGGTCACTCACTTCTTCGCAATCATAAGGTTCGGAATCAGGCGCTTTGACACTTTTTCACAATCATCGGTTCATTTGTTGTTATAGTTAACATTATCTTTGGTCATTCAAGACCTATTATCTTCATATCAAATTCAATCAGTTTCTGTCTCATATCAATTTCAATTTCAAACATCAGTTTCAAACATCATACACAGACTGTCTTTGAACCACTGCGCTTCGCACAGCAATTCAAAGAGGGGCAAAATGTAATACCCCAAAAATGGGCTATAAGTTCATTAACCTCCTATATCGACACATCGAATGAAATTGACATCGAAGTCCTAACCTAAGGCACATCTAAACATCATCGAATACTAATTGATTATCTCAAATTCTGCATTAGGGAATATTCCTAGTAATATTCCTAATCATCTTAATTATCTTTAATTTAATGATTATTTGGTGATAAATCCTATTTATCCTAAAGTTTGATTAATTGAATATTCTCAATATTTAATTAATTAGATTTAATTGAAGTTAATTATTTTTATTCATAAATTGTATTATTTAATTTTGACAATAAATCCAAAATCCTATGAATAATTGATTAAATTCTTATTTAATTAACTAAGGCAAGTTGTCAATTTTTAATAATATTATTTTTGAATAAAAGTTTGAAAAATAATTGATTAACCCATAAATCAATTGTTTTATTTTTTAAAATCAGTTAAGTTGGAAATAAATCACTTTATTATTAAATTAATTCATAAATAAAACATGCACAATCACAGAAGCAGACAACTATCAATTATCAATTAAATCTAAACTCTATTTTGAGTTAAACTCTACTTTTGCATGTTTTTGTGAGTTAATTATCCTTTATTTAAAAATAACTCAAAAATCAACCCGAGTTATTTGAGTGATTTATGGCTTTTTTTCATGCACCTCCAAAGCCCTAGATTTCTATAAATTAAGGCTTCAGCTCTTCATTTGGGATCCATCCATCCACGAATTGCACACTCACGCTGCTAAATTGGAGACTGAAGAATCGATCTTGAGAATTCAAGTTGTTGTGAGATTTTCATTGTTTTTGCATAGTATCCATATCATTTAGAATATTATTGTTAGATCATTTTAGCATATCAATTTTCATTCTAGAATAGTTTCATATCCTATTTTTCATCATATTGCATCTAAAATCCAAAAAAATAGATTAATTGCATACATTCCATATCTAGATTTTGCATTTAAATCCTTCGTTTAGGTGTCGTCAAGGTCACTGATCTCGGTATAATATGAGAATACATACTCGCACCTACTAGAAGGTAGTAAATCACTTGGTTAGTTTAGTTTTTCATTTATTGCATGATTTCAATTTTAGCTAACCTCTAATGTTTTACTAAAGTGTTGTGTCTACAGATCAGGTACAAAATTCACACACACAACACGTGGCCTTCACCCTTTAGTATACTTCACCAAAATCTTCTTCATAGAAAGCTTCATGAATTTTCTAATATATTTTATATCAAATCTTTTATCATTTCTTTCATTCTTTTTCTCCTTTCATTTTCATTTTTCCTCTCTTTTTTCCCTTTTCTACCATTGTATGTTCATGGCATTACAAATATTTAGTTTTCATACTTAGCCATATGAAATAGGTAATAGGAAAAAATAAATATAAGGGGGACTGAATAATAAAATCTAATTACTATGCAGGTTGAAATAATGGTATTTATGGTGAAATGATAAGGAAAAGGTGAAATAATGGGTGATAATAGGTGAATGGATAAGTAATAGGGTGATACACCTCCCCCCAACTTAAAAGGTTGACCAACCTCAGGAAACAAGGAGAGGCTAGGTAGGGGTGTTGCATAATGATCAATATAATAAGCAATATAAATAAAGTTAAGAGATAAAATAATGAAAAACAAAATTGATTATTTTACCAACATGCATGTTTAGAGAGACCAATGATGGAACATAGAGAAACTCAACAACTATCACCCCCAAAATGGATGAATGAGTAACAATGAACCAAGAAAGACATCCAGAACTGCAACACGACACAAGAACACCATCTGAATCAAATCACTAGAGAGCATACCATTGGAAGGAACCATAAATTGAGAGAGTGACTGTAATTGGAGGGGCCGCCATCAGCAACTGAACCATGATAGATCATAGAGTAAGTAGCACATCCTATTGAAAAACACCGCAACTGATCATGCAACACATACTAGGGGTGATCAAAGATTTGAGGATCACACTGAATAGGAGTAGAGCTGCAAGAGTGAGAGATAGGAGGTGCCAAGAATGAAAGAACTACATAATTGATTGGGTGTTCCCGAAAAGAATGATTAGCAAAAAAACCAAGAACACCAATTATTGCATTTTTCATTTTTGCTTTTTTTTTTTTGCGATAAATTTGGATAACGACAAGTGACCACTGGTAAGCCAGTTTTCAATCACTCACCACTTAATGGCATTGTAAAAACAATTTTCACCACTAAGAATTTATTTTGCAGTTAACATCCACTGGATACTGGTTTGCAGTTATTAACTAGCCAACAACGCCCGAAGGTTTTCATTATTGGATCTTTTATTGCTTTTTTCTCTTTTTTTTCCTTTTTTTTTCATTTTTTCATTGTTTTTCATTTTTTTTCATTTTTGATTTTTCAATAACTATAGAGAATGACCAAAGAACAAGAAATTCTTACATGGATGATGAAAAATGATACCATCCAAAACTTGAGTTTTGTCCATGACCTCACAGAAGGCACTGTTGAAACTTGATTGCATAATGAACTTGGAATGATGACTACGAATAATCTCCACAAACTTGGGAATATTGAAACACTTCACAGATCAACCTTGATCCATGTATCGCACAAGACTGAATTTGAAATTTTCTTGGAGAACTTTGGAACACACTAGCACACTGAGGTAAGAGAATCACTCACTGTGATGGTGCTACTCACATTTCTTTGTGATAAAATAGGATTACATCACATGAAGATATGAAACCCCATTCTGTTGAAGCTTGAGTTATATCCATTGTAGGAAAATTTAAATTTGCAAGTAACACACCTTCATTACCAAAGACATGAGTATGGAGTGAAGATGGATAGTAGTCACCAATGTGTCCACAAAACTTCAGAGAAGAGGAGACACATCTTGAGGAAGGAGTGTGGCAGTGGGCAATATGTTCAAGATTAGTGTACATGTCTTCAAAGAGTTTTCAGATGTGTAGCACAATAAAATAGTACCGCATTGTGCATGGATCTCATAGACCAAGTTGTTGGAAACAATTGTCTGAAGGAAATTGCTACTCAATTATGTATTGTCTTTGATGTCACACAATGTCATAGTCCACAGCAACCAGTTACTACCGAGCTCAGTCGGTCTGCCAGACGGGAATATTAGTGCTTACCGAGTCCACTCGGTTATCAAAGAAAAGAAGTGTCTACCGAGTTCACTCGGTTACCAAAGGAAATTTTAGTGTTTACCGAGTTCAGTCGGTCATCGAAGAAAAGTTAGTGTTTACCGAGTTCAGTCGGTCATCGAAGAAAAGTTAGTGTTTACCGAGTTTAGTTGGTCATCGAAGAAAAGTTAGTGTTTACCGAGTTCAGTCGGTTATCGAAGGTAAAATATTGTCAGTGTTTACTGAGTTTCCTAGGTCTCCGAAAAATTATAGAAAGTTATGGTCACCGAGCACTGTCAGCCCTTGAAGGATTTTTGCAAATAGAGTTTTCTTATTTCAGCCGACTGCTATACTAAATAATGTCGATTTGACAAATCTAAAATCATATAAATAAAAGGTCAAATGTGAAAAGTAAACAAGAAATACAGCAGAAGATTTTATAGAAGAAAAGCAGAAAAGGTGTATGCGAATTTGTGAAGGATGTTCAGATATCCTTGAGGTGCAGCAGAGATTTATTCGATCAGAAAGGATCAGACTTATGCAGAACAGAGATCTGTAATCAGCAAGATAGTTGCATTATTATACAGGTCATTTTTCATTGTTACCTTCTTGTCATTGTAACAGTGAATTCTAAATTTCTTAACCGAGTTGGTTTAACAACCATATTGTAAATCCTCTAACAAGGTGACAATTCCATTGAATTGTTTTCAAGACCTCTTACCAGGCCACTCCTAGCAGGGTGTTTTAAATCCTCTAACAAGGTCACACCTAACAGTGTGTTTTGTAACCTTTTACCGGGTTGGCTTCTAACCGGGCATCACTTCAGAAAAGTGAAAATCAGTATCTAGATACATTGGTGGTTTTTCCCATATTGGGTTTCCACGTTAAATCTTGTGTCTCTTGTGTTCTTAATTGTTTTCTCAATCATATACATGTGCTGATGAATATCTAAAGATAATTTTGCTAATACTTTCTGCATCTTCAAAGTTACTGCAATCTATTTACCGAGTGCTAAAACAAATAACATTGTTAAGATATCTTAAGGGATCTGCAAAGAATTAATTGTGAAGTGTTTTATGGTTGACTGATTCACCCCCCCTCTCAGTCACTTCATCCATATTCCATCAATTGGTATCAGAGCTTTTGGTGCTTGCAGGAAGGGTTTCAAAGACCTAAGCTAAAGATCAGGATGTCTTACAAGAGGGAAATTCCAAAGCTCAACAGAGATAACTTTTCAGCATGGCAAGGTCTCATGCGACTTCATCTGGCTTCCATTGGTGATTCAGGATGCAAATACATTGATGAAGAATACACAATTCCTAATGGCGCATTAACTGTTGAAGACATTGCAGATAAAAAGACTCACAACACCATGATGATAGACATTGCATCTGCTCTCAGCTATGAAGAATTTGATGATATTAAAGACTGCACTACTGCAGATGAAATGTGGATGGCACTGAAGAAAATATATGGTGGTGATGCAAATGTGAAAAGAGCCAAAGCAAAAAGCCTAAGAGGACAGTTTGACAAGATGAATATGAAGGAAGATGAAAACATTGCAAAATATGTTGAAAGAATCAAAGCAAGTGTAAGTGCAATTAGAGCTTCTGGAGGAACAATCTCAGATGAGACTGTTATAAGTAAGGTACTTATAACATTACTCCCTATCTATGCAATAAGAGTATCAGCTATTCAAGAAAGAAGATGTGAAACAAACCACAATATAACTTTGGATGCTTTAGTTGGAAGATTGACAGCCTTTGAATTAGACAACTATGACAACTATGTTCCTAGTTCCAAAAATATTGAATCAGCATTTGAGGCCAAGGTTTCACTAAAGAAGAACAAGAAAATTAAAGAAGTTCAGTCAGAAAGTGAAGAAGTATCAAAAGAAAGTTCTGATAGTGATCTTGAAATTGTAGAAGCATTACTTGCAAAGAAGTACTCTAGAGGGAAAGGTAAATATAAAGGTAAAACTCCTTTAATCTATTTTTCATGTGAAGAAATTGGACATATTGCAGCTAGGTGCCCAAACAAGCAAGTCAAAGAAGACAAGAGAAGTCACAAGTACTATGGCAAAAAGAATTTCAAATCATACAAGGATAAAGGTAAGAAATCATGTTTTATGGCTAAAGATTCTGATGATAGTGAAGAAGAAATTGTCTTTATTGCTATAAAAGATGAATCTGATGATGATGAAGATAAGATGGCACTTATTTCTCATATAAGCAAAGATGATATATGGATAATAGACAGCGGATGTTCACACCACATGACTGGTGACAAAACAAAATTTGAATATCTAGAAGACTGTGATAGTGGTAATGTAAGATTTGGAAACAATGAACCTTGTTGTATAAAAGGAAAAGGAAGAATCTCATTAACCAAAGAACTCATATGTGATAATGCTTACTGGGTTGAAGGACTAAAACATAATCTTCTAAGTGTAGCACAGCTAATCAACACTGGTTTCAAGGTTGAATTCATGAATGGTCAAGCAAGATTGCTGGATGGAAAAGGAAAACTCATTGGATCAGGCAAACAAACAAAAGGTAACTTATTTTATCTTGATCTCAGTGAATATTCATGCTTTATTGCTCAAATAGAAGAAAGTTGGCTATGGCACAAAAGGTTATGTCATGTGAATTTTGATAACATGATAAAAATAAGCAAATTCAAGAAGGTTAGAGGCATTCCTACTTTGAAGAAACCTGACACTGGTCTATGTAAGAATTGTCAGATTGGCAAAATGAGTAAAACTAGTTTCAAGAGTAAGAACTATCAGTCTAAAGAAATTTTGGAAATTGTGCATACTGATTTATGTGGACCTATTGGTATACAAAGCTATACTGGAGATAAATTCTTTATTCTTTTCGTTGATGATTATTCTAGAATGATGACTGTTATGGATTTAAGAGAAAAATCAGAAGCATTTGAAAAGTTCAAATGGTACTTAGCAAGAGTGGAAAAGGAAACAGGGAAAAGATTGAAATGCTTAAGATCAGACAGAGGTGGTGAATTCATCTCCCATGATTTTAACAACTTTTGCATTGAAAGAGGAATCAAAAGATAGGTATCAGCTCCTAGGACTCCTGAGCAGAATGGAATAGCAAAAAGAAGAAACAGATCTATTATGGATTGTGCAAGGACTCTAATGATAGAAAAGAACATCGCTATAAAGTACTGGAAGGAAGCTATCAGCACTGCAGTTCATACCTTGAACCAGGTACAACTGAAGAAAGACACATTCAAAACTCCTTATGAATTATGGTATGGCTATAAACCCAATATAAGTTACATGAAAATATTTGGTAGCAAATGTTATATCTTAAAAGAATCCAGAAGAAATAAATTTGATGTGAAAAGTGATGAAGGAATATTCCTAGGATATTCTAGCAAAAGCAAGGCATACAAATGTCTGAACTTATCTACTCACAAAGTTATAGAAAGTATACATGTAAAATTTGATGAGTTTGCAGAAAAGACTGAGGAAGAAAGCAAAAGGGAACCTGAGAACTACAGAAGATTCGTTTACATTGAACTTGAAACATTGGCAGATACAACTATCAGTAAGGAAACTATATCTACCAAGTCAAGCACAGTTACCGAGTCACAAACTGAGTCACAGGAAGAAGTTCAAACCGAGTCACAGGAAGGAATTCAGACCGAGTCTCAGCCTGAAGTTACCGAGCAAATATCTACCGAGCCCGAGCAACCTAAAGAAGAGATCCTAGAAGACAATAGCATGAATCATTCAAAAGGCAAGGAACCTATACTAGCCAAATATGTCAGAAGACATCATACACCAGATCAAATCATTGGAAACAAATCAGATGGTACTATGACAAGAAGCAAGCTAAAAGGTACATGTCTGCTTACTGACTTTGAACCTAGAAATATCAAAGATGCATTGGAAAATGAAAGTTGGATTGAAGCAATGAATGAAGAATTAGAACAAATACAAAAGAACAAAACTTGGACTCTTGTACCTAGACCTAAAGATAAGAATGTAATTGGAACAAAATGGGTATTCAGGAATAAGCTGAATGAAGATGGTCAAGTATCTAGAAACAAAGCTAGACTGGTATGTAAAGGTTATTCTCAAGAAGAAGGTATAGATTATGGAGAAACTTTCGCTCCTGTTGCAAGATTAGAAGGTGTAAGAACTCTACTTGCTTATGCAACACACAAAGGATTTAAGGTATATCAAATGGATATAAAATCTGCATTTCTCAATGGAATTCTTGATGAAGAAGTCTACATTGAACAACCTGAAGGTTTTGTTGATCCAGATAAAAGGGACATGGTCTGTAGGTTACAAAAAGCATTGTATGGTTTAAAACAAGCTCCTAGAGCATGGTATGAAAGACTCCATAACTATTTGATTCAGATTAATTTTAAAAGAGCTAATGATAACAGCAATCTGTATATTAAAGAAGGACCGGATGACAAAATTGTATTGGCAGAAATATTTGTGGATGATACTATATTTACAGGGAATGAGGATCAGTGCAAAGAATTTTCAGAGCAAATGAACAAAGAATTTGAAATGTCTATGTTTGGTTTAATAAAATTCTTTGTTGGTCTTCAAATTCAGCAAAGCAAGAATGGTATATACATTACTCAATCTAAATACATTAAGGAAATACTTAAGAAGTTTGGTATGGAAGATTCAAAACCAGTTGGTACACCCATGTGTACTGGACTGAAACTTACCAAAAATGATGATTCAAAAGAAGTTGATCAGACCCTATACCGATCTATGATTGGAAAATTGCAGTATGTAGTACATACAAGACCTGATATTGCCTTAGCAGTCGGTATAGTAGCTAGATTCTCAGCAAAACCTAAGGAAAATCACATGATGGCAATCAAAAGAATCTTAAGATACTTAAGAGGAACTGAAGAATATGGTTTGTGGTATAAATTTGGAGGCAATCTAGACTTGAAAGTGTTTACTGATGCTGATTGGGCAGGAAACATTGATGACAGAAAAAGCACAAGTGGTGGAGCATTTTTTCTTGGAAAAAGACTGGTATCCTGGACTAGTAAAAAGCAGAATTGCACATCTCAATCCACAGCTGAAGCAGAATATGTTGCTGCTGCAGTAAACTGTTCAAATATTGTTTGGTTCAAACAGCTATTAGAAGGTATGAAGGTCGAAATCAAAGAACCAGTTGTTATATTTTGTGACAATACCAGTGCAATAAACATTTCTAAGAATCCAGTGATGCATTCCAAAACCAAGCACATTGCTATTAAATATCACTTTGTCAGAGAATTGGTGCAGGACAAGGAAATCAGATTAGAATATATTCATACAAAAGAACAGATTGCAGACATTTTTACCAAACCATTACCTAAGGATGCATTTGTGTATCTAAGAGGTAAGTTAGGGGTCATTCCCCTATCCGAGGCTCACTAAATACAGTTTTAGTGATGCATCAACCAGAACATGATTGAAAATCAACTTGTTGATGCAGCATATTCAAGGAATCATTACATATGAATCAGTACTTGAGGTACATTAATTTTCACCGGTAATATGTGAATTGTCTTTGGCATGTGTTGTCAAAGAGGGAGTGTTTGCTATGTCTTTTCTATTACTTCAAGAAATTTTCAATAGTCAGAAGGAAGAATTTTCAGGATACAGGAAGTTTGCTGACAGAGGGAGATTTGAATCTGAACCAAGCTAACTCTTTCAAATTTCTTATGATATGACATATTGTGTTGCCATCAATGCCAAAGAGGGAGACTGTTGGAAACAATTGTCTGAAGGAAATTGCTACTCAATTATATATTGTCTTTGATGTCACACAATGTCATAGTCCGCAGCAACTAGTTACTACCGAGCTCAGTCGGTCTGCTAGACGGGAATATTAGTGCTTACCGAGTCCACTCGGTTATCAAAGAAAAGCAGTGTCTACCGAGTTCACTCGGTTACCAAAGGAAATTTTAGTGTTTACCGAGTTCAGTCGGTCATCGAAGAAAAGTTAGTGTTTACCGAGTTCAGTCAGTCATCGAAGAAAAGTTAGTGTTTACCGAGTTCAGTCGGTCATCGAAGAAAAGTTAGTGTTTACCGAGTTCAGTCAGTTATCGAAGGTAAAAGATTGTCGGTGTTTACCGAGTTCCCTCGGTCTCCAAAAGATTATAGAAAGTTATGGTCACCGAGCACTGTCGGCCCTTGAAGGATTTTTGCAAATAGAGTTTTCTTATTTCAGCCGACTGTTATACTAAATAATGTTGATTTGACAAATCTAAAATCATATAAATAAAAGGTCAAATGTGAAAAGTAAACAAGAAATACAGCAGAAGATTTTACAGAAGAAAAGCAGAAAAGGTGTATGCGAATTTGTGAAGGATGTTCAGATATCCTTGAGGTGCAGCAGAGATTTATTCGATCAGAAAGGATCAGACTTATGCAGAACAGAGATCTGTAATCAGCAAGACAGTTGCATTATTATACAGGTCATTTTTCATTGTTACCTTCTTGTCATTGTAACAGTGAATCCTAAATCTCTTAACCGAGTTGGTTTAACAACCATATTGTAAATCCTCTAACAAGGTGACAATTCGATTGAATTGTTTTCAAGACCTCTTACTAGGCCACTCCTAGCAGGGTGTTTTAAATCCTCTAACAAGGTCACACCTAACAGTGTGTTTTGTAACCTTTTACCGGGTTGGCTTCTAACTGGGCATCACTTCAGAAAAGTGAAAATCAGTATCTAGATACATTGGTGGTTTTTCCCATATTGGGTTTCCACGTTAAATCTTGTGTCTCTTGTGTTCTTAATTATTTTCTCAATCATATACATGTGCTGATGAATATCTAAAGATAATTTTGCTAATACTTTCTGCATCTTCAAAGTTACTGCAATCTATTTACCGAGTGCTAAAACAGATAACATTGTTAAGATATCTTAAGGGATCTGCAAAGAATTAATTGTGAAGTGTTTTATGGTTGACTGATTCACCCCCCCTCTCAGTCACTTCATCCATATTCCATCACAAGTTGCACATTTTCCTCTGCTTTACCAAGCACCAAAGAAATCTCATCTCAAGGTGGTGAATACCTTATGCCATATCCTTCTTGTGATCTCAAATGTTGAAGCACAAGTGAAACTAATATGTGCCAGATAACTAACAAGCCCACAGAATGTTAACATAGCCAACATAGTATGTTATGCAATGCTTGTGTAGAGAAGCATCATCAACTGGTATTGGTACTAAGATCATCCCACCATATCAAGAGACCTGTAACCATATTCTCAAAACCAAGCATATCAAGTATAGTAAAGCAATTTTTATCTAATTAATAACCCTACCATTAAGTGAGTAATGCATTTTTTACAAATGATAAGTAGAGTTATTAAGATGAATAAACATGTGATAAAAAAAAAAGAATGTGATTACAATGAATGTGATTCAATAAACATAGGAATACATACCTTAAATGGTTGAGATGTCACATGTCAAGGTTTTCTAAAAGGACCAATCAAAAGAATCAATGAAGTTTGATTGGAAATCATCCAAGAATCACAAATTTGGATGGATTCCCCCCAACTTAATTTCATGCAACAAGGTCACAAGAACATTGGATAACCAAAGAAATTAGGTAACCCAAAGAGAGTAACACATCTTTAGAATTTTGTGAGCCTTATTGAATCAAATATTTCAACAATTCAATGGATGTACTCCCAAATTAACTATAGGCTATAAAAGCATAAGGAATTTGAATCATCCAAGGAATCAAGAAATGGATTTAGTGCTTGTAATCAATGAATGATCATCTGGAGATACAAGAATCAAGAATGAAAAATATATAGATAGTAATACCTTGATCCTTGCTAAATAAATGAATCATCCATAATGTATTTGGTCATCTTAGGACAATGGACAGATTTAGCAATGAAAAATAATGTGCATCCAATTATAACATATTTTATTTGGTCATTAATGCATAGAATCCCTTATGATTGTGCTTAATCAATTATTGGTCCTAAATCAACAAGTATGTGATGAATGCACATTTTAACCATAGGCCTCCAGAGATCAATATGCATAAGTACAAAAGTAAGAAAATATAGATCTTGGAGGATCTGGCAACACATTTTTGGAATGAGGAATGCATATGGTTTAATATTACTTAGTGTATGAGTAATGTTTACACACATTTATGAGTCCAATAATGAGAATTGGTGCAATTTGAAGTATGGGCCCATTTGTGGGCATTTGCGATTCACTAAGTAGAAAAGAAGAACAAAGTTGATTCAACAAATGATATTGTTCTTCTAATTTAATTAAACCAAAATCCCATTCCTTAAGTGCATCAATATATTCTAATGTTGATTTACCAAATTCAAGCACATCATTAGATAGTAAAGGGATCCATGAAAGTTTATAGGTACTAGTAACCACCTTATTATGAAGTGTTTTATGAGGCAATATAGTTGCATTTGGTGGATATGGTGGAGTGGGTAGAATATGATGTGAATGAGAAGATGAATATGGTAAGAAGTGTGAAGGAGATAAAGTAGATGGGAATAAGTAGGATGGGTGGAATGAAGATGGTAAAGAGGGATATAGTGGTTGTTGTGAGTATTCATGATTCCATTTATCGTGCATATTATATAAAGAAGTGTGTTTTGAACAAACATGTTGGTGGTATAATGAAATAGAGTGGTAATACATGTTACCAACAGAATTCATACCTTGATCTTCTTGAGTTGGCATTTGAAATATGTGACCAATTATAGGAAAGACTTGTTCACTTGTATCCTTTTTGCAGAGAGATTCACAAATGTCTTGTGCTTCATTTACCATGCACTCTTGGTTGTTCAAGCATATGCATTGGTCATCTTTCCTGTAGTAATTAGAACAACAAGCAATTATATTTTCATCCTCAAAATCACATTGCTCTAAGAATTCATCAATGATTTGCTCATGTTCAAACATAGATATATAATTCTTCCATACCTCTGATAAGGGAAGATCAAGATCATTAAAGATGCATTCATTAGGTAGAGAGGGTATTAAAACATACCCTTTGGTCGGTGCATTATCCCCACCACTTTCTTTGTTTGTTTTTAAATTTGAAGGCGGGGGCCTGGGGGCAGCAGCCACTAGTGGGGTCAAGGGGCAACACCCCTTGTGGGGTCCTGGGGCAGTGCCCAAGAACATTTTTCCTCTTGTGTTCCCTTCAAATTTTGCATTTTTGAAGCAATTTTCAACCAAAATTGATGGACTTGAACAACCTTCAAAATGTATCATTTTTAACATTTTTCTTCATAAGTGTCTTTTCTTTACCAATAGCTCACAACAACTAATGATAATATAAAATTTAATTTAATTTCTAAAGAAACTAATGAATCTAATTTCTAAGGCCTACTTGAAAACTCTAAAACAAAACTCTAAAGCAATGCATCTATATGATTTAAGCAACACAAATTAAGATTAATGACTTAAGCAAGGCGAGCAATTGCAAAAGCTTTCATCCTAACGCATTGTTCCTAACTCAACTCATCAAGCTAACATGCCTTTGACACCTTTCCCCAGCAAGGGCGCCAAAATGATAGGCCAACACTAGGGTAAATAATAAGAAAGATTTAATATAAATTAAGATGATTTCCAGCTTGTTCTATTCATGTCAATCTAGGGGCGTAAGCTTGTGAAAGATGTCCAGGTAATATACCATCAAGGGGTGTCAGTTGTGACAAGAGAAATTATGAATGCATCTAGAACACACAAGAATAAATCTATAGCAAACTAAAATAATTCTAGCGACAGGAACTGTCACTTCCTCGCGACAGGAACTCTAATTTTCTAGCAATAACAGTTTCAATAGATCTAATAATCTAAAAAACAAAACTCTCAAATACAAATCAAACTAATCTACAAGCCATAAACGTGAATAAGATATGGATGGTTAATCTGATAAAATAATTCCTTAATGCATAATACTTTCTCTTCTAATTCTATGATTAAAATTCTATAGGAACTACAATACAGAAATACGACAAGAATGACAGTACATAAATTAAGACAGATTATAACGGAAATCAAATCTGAAAGCCATATCAACTAGATTTGCAACATAGAAATAAAAATAGATTATTAACACTCATTGAATATAGAAATATAATATTAACTAACAAAAATTATTAAACTATCAAACATAACAATATAAAACATAATAAACAAATGTCAAAACACACTAGAATAAATTATTTACAGTCTATCAGCTACTGGAGAGTGGGCACCCTTCCTCCCATCAGATTACAGAGATAAAGCTTACAAAACTATGATGGAAACAATCAACACAATGATTTTATTTCTTAACAATTTGATACCAAGGAAAATTACATTCAATGTTTACATATGCTGCTTATATTATTGCAGCTTGTAACAAATAATATTAAAATACATCATTTGTTTTTGAACGTGGCCAACAAGTTGAAAATAATTGGTTTACATAATATATTATTTGTTGGCCACATAATAAAACAAATTTGTTATAACTGTGGCTATAAATAAGAAAAGATATGTCATAATAATATGTACAACATCTTGGATACCAGCCCCCTATTAAAGAAAATAATAATAGGATACTATAATATTTGGAGATCCTCCTTAAAGCCAATAAATGCATTCTTTTCCGTAATCCTCAACAAATCTGTTGAAATAATTGGGTAATCAAATAACATGCATGAGGGTGGTAAAAATGACAATATATGAAATGCTAAAGTGGATAATCAAATAAATCCACGTGGAAAATGACAAGAACAATTCTTTAGATAGTAGATTTTGGTGAAGAAGGCAACAAGAAGATCATATTGTTCCTGTAGCAAAAAGTTCCTGTAATTTGTATGTTGCAAGCTTGGTTTTCTAAAGGCTTAGGATTATAATTTTTATTAGTAAAAATAATCAATAATATATTTTCTATATTTTTATCCCAAAACCATATTAAATATTACTTACATATATTAAGTCACATGCAACTTAAAATGGTAAATTGGATGAATTAGAATAGAAATAAACTATGGAAGTGAGTATGAAGGTACATGAAGTGAATTAAAATATGACATAAAAATGGATTGTAAATGGCTCTCATCAACTACTAATAACAAAATAACAAGAAAGTTTGCATGATAGAGAGATAATTTTTATTCAATTCTTTTCATAACTTTTAACATTTTCATACAAATGAAATCAACACAATGAAACTATAAAGGATTGAAATCTCTCTTCTTCTTCTTAGTTTTCAATATGAATTCCATTATAATTATCATTGAGAGAATACACAACATCTCACAAAACTAAGCCAACAAGAACTTTACATTCAAATGAATGGAATACATTACTCATTTCACCATTCAATCCATATTATATTAAACAAGATCATTATTTTCCTACAACTTGATATGGAAAACAAAAGTTCAATACAATATCAACATGAGAATATTCTCATTTCAAAAGTTCCAACAACACAACCTTGAACAAGATGTTCTATTACAAAGAGCAAACAAGTCCTTCCTTTCAAGACTCAAGAGGTAATGAATACATTGTTACAAATATACAAATTTTGGAGTGGTATCAAGATTTCAACCACACAATACTTTTGCTTCAATAAGACATCAGAAGAAGACCTCTCCAAGAGCCTTTTCCACATGAACATAGCTTTATAATCCTGCAAGTAAAATTTTGGATAGACCATGGGAAGCTCACCTCCCATCCTAGGCTTCTAAGAAGCCACCCCTGAGCTTGGAGAACTATCACATAGACAAGGTTACACATACATGTAAAAAAACATCAACAATGATACAACAAGCACATGAAAAATTCCCAACCAAGGCTTTGAACATTGAGTCTCATAATGACTCAAAATTTGGGGTGAAGGTGGAACTAAATCTCAAGGGGAGAAATCACATTTCATGATAAGAGACAAGCCTACACTTGGCTTTCTCATCACACATCTTCCACAACTTCACAACCCAACAAAACTCCTTATGACCCCCGAGGCTACAAGTCATACAATCCCTTATGACCCCCAAAATATAAAAAAAAGAAATGGCTACATGGAG
Source organism: Chamaecyparis obtusa (assembly GCA_027943335.1). Lineage (NCBI taxonomy): Eukaryota > Viridiplantae > Streptophyta > Pinopsida > Cupressales > Cupressaceae > Chamaecyparis > Chamaecyparis obtusa. The sequence continues at coordinate 4,656,138 of BSBK01001728.1, read as the reverse complement.
CCCATACATCCATTTTTTCTTCCCTCTCCTTTCCAAGGAGAGACTTTACACCCATGGCTGTCCCAAAATTTCCTTCACCCCCAAGGCTACTCTTCCCTCCCAAGAGTGAGTGTGGCCTTGAGAACTCCCTTAACAACAACACAAACAAGAAATCTTCAAGAGCTCAAAACTTCACATTTACAACACAAAGAAAACATGCACTACACAAGCTCAAGATTTCACATACACAACTACTAACACACAATAACAAGATTCTCAAATCATAAGCACATAAAAAATATAATAACTAGTGCTAACATACAAGAAAGAAAATATCCATGAGAATACTTTCAACATGAAAACATCAACAAGCAAATGAGGAATGCCACCAACCTAGATCCAAGCTTATGGAAGTAATTTGATGAAGAGCCTCCTCTTTTTTCTAAGTCTCCTTTCTCCAAATGATCAATGTCTCTAAGTTAGAGAGTGGGTGTTCAAACTCTTCCAAAAGAAGAGTCCCCTCTAAAAAGGCCTCTACACATACTCCTAGGGATAAGATTGCATTCTCATTGGGTGGTCTTCCCTAAGTTCCTTACATGGTTTCCAAATATGGGCTTCTAAAAAGGTTGGCCAAAAAGGTGGGCAAAGGACTTGCATCCTAATGGATGGAGCTCTAACCAAGACCTTTCTTCAAAATTTGATTTTCGGCTATTTTGAAAATCAAAATTTTCAAGGGGACTTTTGGTCAACTATGGGTTGTCCTGTAGTACCTCCATATTTTACTTTCAGTTTTTCAAATGCCATACTCTTTTGGGCCCCATTGTTGTGTGCAGATTTTATTATGTCAGTGACTATTGATGATCTGGATTATGGTTTTGATTATGTTATGTGATGTCATATTTAGATGTTGATATTATCATGTGGCGATGTTTTATGTTTCAGTTGGATTATGATGTACATACCCCATACTAGCATGTCTATGGTGTCCATATGTATGTATCTATTTTATGTGTCTGTATGGTGAGGGCGAAGGTGTAGTTACTTGCTTTGTCGAGATCCACATGACCGACCATACCCTACCATTGTTTTCAATTTGTTGTATGTACATGCTTTGATTTGTGATGACAGGTTTGCAGGTATAGGGCATCGTCTTCCCTGAATTGGCAGGAGTGAGTGTGCCCATAAATACTCATCTCAATGGTAAAGAGGGAAGGTAACAGATGGACCTAAAACCCTTTCCTAAGCCCATTTATCCTAATTGTTGGATAAGTATCTGTTGACTATCCTACCTAGATTTGTCAAGGTGACAAAGTTCGTGGTTCCCTATTTTGAGTTTGTATGTTTATTTGATGATCCTGTTTTATTGCAGTTTGAATATGTGATTTTCTATAGTTATGAAATTTAATATTATAACTGGAAAATAATATTAAATTTATTTCCTATGTTATTGTATGATTATTAATTAATTAAAAATCAAATATTAGGATATTTGGTTTTAATTAATTAATTGTGTGAAAATATAATTTAATATTGTCCATTAGATATTAAATTAATAGATTGCATGATTTAATGATGTTGGAATATTAAATTATTTAATAATGGATTTTAATATTAGCATGTGTTTTATTAAGTTTGAATATGTCATTTTTCATAAAGGAGACAATTTGTCTTTTGGAGACTAAGATGAGTTGTGCATAAAAATATGTATTTTTAATTAATAATCAGTATTTTCTTTCAACATTAAGAGAGGGAGTTTGAATAGGAGATGTCCTATGAGTCATCTAGGGTTTGCATGAATGGTGGAGTTGAATCCCTAATAGGGGGATTTTGCATTCATTTGGAGTTATTAGGTTGTTGGAGATTTATGGAGAAACCTTTTGTAGACATTTTTTGTATTCTTGAGTTTTTGTGTGTGTGTTTGAGCTTTGGGGAAAGATTGATTTGGATTCGGAATTGGCTTGGCTTGGCTTGCATTGTTGATTCAGATCTGCAAGGCTAAGTATTCATCTAACAGAATTGGGAGATTCAACATTCTATTGGCAATCTAATTTAGTTTTTAGCATTGGAATTGAGGTAGGGGTTTGAGGAACTTTCCTGTGTTTTTGTTTATATACTTTCAACAATTTTCTATGTTTGATTTGGCTTATAGATTTAGATCTGTTATCTATTTATGCTTTCAATTTGAAGATTAGAAAACTCATAGGATTGTCATTTCATATTTTTATACAAACTTGCAATAGTAGGGTTATGCTGTCGAAATTTCAAGAGAAAATTCATCCTAGAACACATAGAAAACAAAAAATTAATCTCAATATAGTTAGTACTATAGTATGATTGAATTAAATAAATGGGTTGTTGTCAAAAACTCAATTTGAGTGAAAATTCCTCATTCTGGAAAAAAAATCTCATTCTCTGTAAAAAATATACTAGAAAAGACAAAATTAGTGTCCCATGTTTTAATTGGTTGAATATTTAAACAATAATGTTAAGAGGAAGAAGACAGATTAGAGGGAAAACAAAGAAATTCCATGAATTCTTGGAAAATGGATTTATTTCCATTTCTGGAAAATAAGAGTCACAGTCTGTTATTTATGTTTTCAAAAATATCTTTTATTTTAAAAAAAATATATTATCTTCTAGGATTGATAGTCATTCTTCATTTGTTAAAAATTGTTATTAAAAAAAACCTTTTTAGCAAATATTAGTTTAAGTGCTACTTTGATTTTGGTTATAAAAAAAATTATTTGTGTGAGTGGGGGCACAGGATCCCAACCCCGTACCCCCATGGCAGCCAAAGCAGCTAACGGTACCATGGTACCATCGACAGAGCCAGGCTCTGCCAACGCAACCATGGGTGTCATGTGGTGGAAGGCCTGTTGGATGGCACGGAGGCCACAGCGGACCCTGACGTGCAGTGCCTGTTACCCATCATATTTAATTTGCATCAGTTTTGTTACTTTGTTTTAAATTAAGATTTAGGTTATATTAAAATTTGATATTTATATTAAATTTTGTTGTTAAATGAGTTATGTTAGAAAAGTAATACTACGTCATGGGACCCATTAGTTTTGTAACCTATGTATGTGATGTGTGTTATGTGAGTTAATGGTTAATGCATTCATGTGATTGTATATCTTAATTGTAAACTTTAGAAAAAAAAATTGTTCACCAAACTTAGTATCATGTTCTAGGTTAGTTTGTTTTGGGTTCCCTAGCGGGGCATTTTATTTGGTATCAAAGTAGAGTTTCTACACTGGGAACTCTGGGTATGTACGCTCATTAGGTTTTTTGTGTATAGTTTAAACTTGAAATAAAAACTTAGACATATAACATATCTATTTACAAACTATTGATTTGTGATCATCTTGGCTTGGTTTATGTTTTGATCTATGTTGTGAGATTTTGTTGGTTTCTTTATGTTGCAGGAATCATGCCTGAAACTAGAGTGGCCAAAGGCTGAGGTAGAGGTAGGTCTGGCAGACGTGGAAGGGAAAGGCAACCTAGCCCCTCCACCAATGTTGAGCAAGTCAGTAATCACCAGCAGTCGAGAGATGAACATGGAGATGAGCATCAAGGAGAGTCTGATGGGCTCAATACTAGATAGCTCCTTCTGGTAATCCTTACTCGTCTTGGTCCTGATCAGAATAGAGTAGATTAGGATGGTTCACATCATTCCTAGAGGAATGAAGGAGAGAGAGAGAGAGAGCAAGATCCATGAGTCCTCTAAAGAGGAAATTCACTGTGGATCCTTCAGTGGTTGCAGCAAACCATATGAGGGACCTTATGAGGGGATGACCTATTCCCTTTGATGGGAAGAGTTTAGGACTTGAGGCTAAGACATGGTTGATAGCCTTGGAGTGAAGTTTCACCATGCACCCATTTAGTAGCAATACCAGAGCTAGATATGTTGTGACACAACTCACAAATTTTGCAGCTGTATGGTGGAGGATTGAGGAGGAGAAGTTGGGTCTTCGAATGGACATAGTCACATGGGAGTTTTTCTTGGAGATTTTTGAGAATGTTTCTTATCTGATCAGTGGAGTAAATAGAGGGCCGATGAGTTTCATAATTTGAGATAGCTGACTATGACAGTGAGTGAATATGAGTGCAAATTCTTTGAGCTCAAACAGTATGTCAGATTTGGACATGACACAGCTTTACTGGTATAACACTTTTTCAGGGGGTTGAATGCTCGCATTATTGGAGAGGTCTTACTTTTTGAGCCTAAGACCCTCAGGGAAGTGGTTGTGAAGGCTACACTCACAAAGGCTAACATAGCCTTGGGCCATGGTCGGTATTCAGGTGTTTTAGCAGGTGGACCCTCAGGTTCAGGTTATAGAGGGAATCAGTCTCATGGTGGTGGGAACTTCAAGAAGTCATCAAACTTCTATAGAGGTAACCAAAACCAATAGCAGGTTAAGTCACCTCCACCTCCTTCTACTCAAAGCGGTGGTTCTCATTCCAAGAACTTCTACAATGGCAAGCGCTTAAAGCACAATCAGACCACTCAGCCTGCTTAGAGTGCTCAGTAGAGCATTAGTAGAGGTAGCTTCTAGCAGTCTAGTGTGCCTTCCAGTGGGAAAGGCAATTTCAGGAGCACAAGTTGTTTCACTTGCGAGTAGTTTGGACACATTGTTGTGAATTGTCCATAGCACCCACCTCATTTTTCTTCACAAAGATCAGCATCTTTTGAGCCCACTATGGGTGATGTAGGACGAGGTCATAGAGTGTTTGCAGCATTGGATCAGTGCCAGGTAGATCATCAAGGCACAGTATTAGATATTGCATGTACTATTCGAGACATATCCATCTCTATTTTGTATGATTCTGGTGCTACTGATTCTATTATTTCTCCACATTTAGTCGAGCATTATGGTTTAGTGGCTACAAAGCAAGATAGTAGTTGGCAAGTGGAGTTAGCCTCAGGAGCTAGGGTTGTAGTAGGATCTTTGGTTCCTAAATGTGAGCTGAATTTGGGCAGATTCACTACCTTAGTAGATCTACGTGTGATTCCTTTGGGATCATATGGGGTCATTTTGGGTATGGATTGGCTAGGAGCTCATGGAGCTAGTATCAACTATAGGAAGAAGACTATCAATTGCAAGGATGATGAGGGTGAGGAGTGCTAGATAGTGGGTATCCCACATTCTATTTCTCTCCAAATGATTTTAGCTATGCAACTTAAGTGTTGTATGTGAAAGGGTTACTAGATGTTTGCGATGACTCTGAATGAGATTGATGAAGAGGAGAGTGAAGGCAAGACCCTAGATCATCCTGTATTGCAAGAATTTATTGATGTCTTTCTGAAAGAGATTCCAAGTATGCCACCTAAGCATGATATCAATTTTTAGATTGAGCTTGTTCCAGAAGCTGATCCTATCTCTAGAGCTCCATACCAGATGACTAATCATGAGTTGAGTGAGTTTAAGCTTCAGCTAGAAGAGTTGTTGGAAAAGGGGAGCATTAGACCTAGTGTTTCTCCATGGGGAGCACCAGTCCTCTTCGTTAAGAAGAAGGATGGATCTTTACGCTTGTGTATTGACTACGGACAGTTGAACAAGGTAACAATCAAAAATAGATATCATTTGCCACGTATAGATGATCTATTTGATTAGATTAAGGGAGCTAAGGTGTTCTCTAAAATTGATCTAAAGTCAGGGTATCATCAGTTGTGGATTCATGATGCAGATATTCATAAGACTGCATTTTGTACACGATATGGGCATTATGAGTTCACAGTAGTACCCTTTGGCTTGACAAATGCTCCATCAGTGTTCATGTGCTTAATGAATGGAGTGTTTTGTGAGTACTTGGATCATTTTGTTTTGGTCTTCTTGGATGACATATTGATTTATTCTAGATCCATAGAGGAGCATGAGGAACATCTTAGACAGGTACTGCAATGTTTGAGGGAAAATCAACTCTATGCTAATGCAAAGAAGTGTGATTTATTTCAAACAAAGATTCAGTATCTTGGTCACATGATTTTAGGAGAAGGTATCTTGGTAGATCCTTTGAAGATTTAGGCAATTGTGGAGTGGCCAGTGCCCACTAATGTGTCTAAAGTCTGTAGTTTCATGGGTTTGGTCAGATATTATCATAGGTTTGTCAAGGAATTCTCCAGGGTTGCACATCCTATCACCTCATTGCAGAGGAAAGGGAAGAAGTTCATTTGGACAAAGAAGTGTGAGGAAGCTTCCCAGAATCTTAAGGGGTGTTTGACTAGTGCCCCTATTCTAGCAGTGCCTGATCCAGCTAGAGATTTTTTTGTTTGCACTGATGCATCATTAGAGGGTATTGGAGAAGTCCTCACGTAGGAAGGATGAGTGATTGCATATGAGTCTCACAAACTTAAGGATCATGAATTGAATTATCCTACACATGATCTTGAGTTGGCAGCGGTAGTTCATGCTTTAGTCAGATGGAGACACTTCTTGTTGGGACACCATTTTGAGCTACATAGTGATCACCGTAGTCTCCAGTACATATTTACCCAACCTAATCTAAATGATAGATAGAGAAGGTGGATGGAATTCATGTGCGAGTATGATTTTGAGATCAAATACATCCAGGGTAAAGAGAATGTGGTAGCAGATTCTTTTATTCGCAAGAGAAGATTGTTTCAACTATGACTCTTAGTGTGGATATTAGGAGGAGAATTCTTCAGACACTTCCTAGAGATACTTTGTATCAGGAGGTGAGTTCAATGATTCAGTTAGGTAGACCATTGGAGGGTAGGTTCTCAGGATTTTTCTTGGAGTCTAATGGACTTATGCGACACAAGGGCCAGATATATGTACCACCATTGGATGACTTGCATTCATTAGTTTTATCAGAGGCTCATCGTGCACCTTATTCAACACATCCTGGTGTCAAGAAGATGCACACAGACTTACGAAAGCTTTATTATTGGCCTGGCATGAAACGTGACATTGTAGATTTTTTGGCTAGATGTCTAGAGTGTCAGAGGGTCAAGGCAGATCATCAGCATCCAGTGGAGCTTTTACAGCCTAATCTCATTCCATCTTGGAAGTGGGATATTATTTCTATGGACTTCATTGTTGGATTTCCTATGACTCCTCGTAAACATGATGCTATCATGGTGACTATTGATCGGTTGTCTAAGGTGGCACACTTTTCTCCCATGAGATCTTCTTATACAGCAGCTTCTGTGGATAGGGTATTCATGAAGGATATAGTGAGACTTCATGGAGTTCCACATAAGATTATCTCTGATCGAGATCCTATTTTTACATCTGCATTTTGGACTTCACTGTAGCATGATCTGGGTGCTCAATTGAATTTTAGTTCAGCATATCACCCTGAGACCAATGGTTAGACAAAACGGGTTAATCAGGTGATGGAGGATATGTTGAGGATGTATGTCATGGATAGACAAACTCACTGGGAGGATTATCTATATCTAGTGGAGTTTTCTTATAATAATGGATATCATAGTTCCATTGGCATGTCACCCTTCCATGCATTGTATGGGCATCCTTGTCGTACACAATTGAGCTGGGACAGATTGGAGGATCATATTCTTATTAGTCCAGATATGCTTTGTGACATGGAGCAGTAGGTGATTCATATTCAAGAGCATCTTTTTACTACACAGGATAGACAGAAGAAGTATGCAGATGCTCACCGGATTGATAGGCAGTTTGTAGTCAGGGATAGAGTATTCCTGAGAGTGCATCCGTGGAAGAGTCCAATCCGTTATGGAAAGGGTTTGAAGCTGGCACCTTGATTTGTTGGTCCTTTTGAGATCTTAGAGAGGATAGGTCCAGTTGCATACCATCTTTCTTTGCCACCCAGCTTATCACGCATTCATGATGTATTCCATGTTTTAGTACTTAGATGATATATTCTAGATGTTACACATGTACTTGATTGGAATTCTTTACAGGTGGAGGATGAACATTTGGCTTTGGAGCCCATACGTATCCTACAGCATTGGGATTTGATCCTCAAGGGTTGAACCGTCAACCAGGTAAGGGTCCAATGGGATCCAAACGATGAGACAATAGCTACTTGGGAGGATGTAGCTAGATTCTGGGAATCTTATCCCTACTTGTTTGCAGGTTTCCAGGAGTAAGCCTAATACAAGGGGGGGTGAATGTAGTACCTCCATATTTTTCTTTCAGTTTTTTAGATGCCATACTCTTTTAGGCCACATTGTTGTGTGCAGATTTTATTGTGTCAGTGACTATTGATGATCTAGATTATGGTTTTGATTATGTTATGTGATGTCATATTTAGATGTTGATATTATCATGTGGTGATGTTCTATGTTTCAGTTGGATTATGATGTACTTACCCCATACTAACATGTCTATGGTGTTCATATGTATGTATCTATTTTATGTGTCTGTATGGTAGAGGGCGGAGGCGTAGTTACTTGCTTTGTTGAGATCCACATGATCGACTGTACCCTACCATTGTTTTCCATTTGTTGTATGTACATGCTTTGATTTGTGATGATAGGTTTGTAGGTACAGGGCATCATCTTCCCTGAATTGGCAGGAATGAGCGTGCCCATAAATACTCGTCTCAATGGTAAAGAGGGGAGGTAACAGATGGACCCAAAACCCTTTCCTAAGCCCAGTTATCCTAATTGTTGGATAAGTATCTGTTGACTATCCTACCCAGATATGTCAAGGTGACAAAGTTTGTGGTTCCCTATTTTGAGTTTGTATGTTTATTTGATGATCCTATTTTATTGCAGTTTGAATATGTGATTTTCTATAGTTATGAAATTTAATATTATAACTGAAAAATAATATTAAATTTATTTCCTATGTTATTGTATGATTATTAATTAATTAAAAATCAAATATTAGGATATTTGGTTTTAATTAATTAATTGCGTGAAAATATAATTTAATATTGTCCATTAGATATTAAAGTAATAGATTGCATGATTTAATGATGTTGGAATATTAAATTATTTAATAATGGATTTTAATATTAGCATGTGTTTTATTAAGTTTGAATATGTCATTTTTCATAAAGGAGACAATTTGTCTTTTGGAGACTAAGATGAGTTGTGCATAAAAATATGTATTTTTAATTAATAATTAGTATTTTCTTTCAACATTAAGAGAGGGAGTTTGAATAGGAGATGTCCTATGAGTCATCTAGGGTTTGCATGAATGGTGGAGTTGAATCCCTAATAAGGGGGTTTGGCATTCATTTGGAGTTATTAGGTTGTTGGAGATTTTTGGAGAGAGCTTTTGGAGACATTTTTTGTATTCTTGAGTTTTTGTGTGTGTGTTTGAGCTTTGGGGAAAGATTGCTTTGGATTTGGAATTGGCTTGGCTTGGCTTACATTGTTGATTCAGATTTGCAGGGCTGAGTATTCATCTGACAGAATTGGGAGATTCAAAATTCTACAGGCAATCTAATTCAGTTTCTAGCATTGGAATTGAGGTAGGGGTTTGAGGAACTTTCCTGTGTTTTTGTCTGTATACTTTCAGCAATTTTCTATGTTTGATTTGGCTTATAGATTTAGATCTATTATTTGTTTATGCTTTCAATTTGAGGATTAGAAAACTCATAGGATTGTCATTTCATATTTTTATACAAACTTGCAATAGTAGGGTTATGCTGTCGAAATTTCGGGAGAAAATTCATCCTAGAACACATAGAAAATAAAAAATTAATCTCTATATAGTTAGTACTATAGTATGACTGAATTAAATAAATGGGTTGTCAAAAACCCAATTTGAGTGAAAATTCATCATTCTGGAAAAAAAATCTCATTCTTTCTAAAAAATATACAGTCAAAAAAATATACTAGAAAAGACAAAATTAGTGTCCCATGTTTTAATTGGTTGAATATTTAAACAATAATGTTAAGAGGAAGAAGACAGATTAGAGGGAAAACAAAGAAATTCCATGAATTCTTGGAAAATGGATTTATTTCCATTTCTGGAAAATAAGAGTCACAGTTTGTTATTTCCATTTTCAAAAATATCTTTTATTTTAAAATATATAGATTATCTTCTAGGATTGATAGTCATTCTTCATTTGTCAAAAATTGTTATTAAAAAAAAACTTTTTAGCAAATATTAGTTTAAGTGCTACTTTGATTTTGGTTTAAAAAAAAATTTAAAAAAAAATTATTTGTGTGAGTGGGGGCATAGGATCCCAACCCCGTACCCCCATGGCAGCCACAACAGCCGATGGTACCACGGTACCGTCAATAGAGCCAGGCTCTTCCCGCGGCACCATGGGTGTCGTGTGGTGGCAGGCCTGCCAGATGACATGGAGGCCACAACAGACCCTAATGTGTGGTGCCTGTTACCCACCGTATTTAATTTGCATCAGTTTTGTTACTTTATTTCAAATTAAGATTTAGGTTATATTAAAATTTGATATTTATATTAAATTTTGTTGTTAAATGAGTTATGTTAGAAAAGTAATACTACGTCATGGGACCGATTAGTTTTGTAAACTATGTATGCGATGTGTGTTATGTGAGTTAATGGTTAATGCATTCATGTGATTGTATATCTTAATTATAAACTTTAGAAGAAAAAATTGTTCACCAAACTTAGTATCATGTTCTAGGTTAGTTTCTTTTGGGTTCCCTGGTGGGGTGTTACATGTCCTATGGTTAAAAATGCCCCTTACCCATAGGTATATCAAGTGAACTTACTAAAGAAAGGCCTAAACACACCCCTAGGCACCTTTTAAGCCCCCCCAAAACCCATGTAAAGCTTAAATTCGAAATTCATTGAAAAGACACTACCTCAAGCTCCCTATCTAATGGATTTCTCATGGGGATCCTCATTGTACTATCCTACATTGATGGGCATCCAATCCCCAAGTGGACATGTCATGGCCACAAGTACACACACAAGTGTCAAGTGACACAACAAGAATGACACATCACAAGCCATGTGGCATATCCACTTGGGCATACTCACAAATAAATAACATTACAATTTAACATATAAATTAAATACATTCATGTACATTACTTTCACAAATAAAATACGATACAATGAGGTTTTTGCCTCTCACTTGAAGCAACCTTGGCTCGAACTGATTTTCACATAGGTCCATGCTTTGGTTCCCCAAAATACCATGGTCTAATTCCCTGCACACTAAAGCCAACATCAGTAGTCCAAGAAATATAAATCCACAACATATATGAATCAATACATTCAACTTAACAAATCATTTGTATCGCCAGATAATCAATTTATATTCACTTCACAAATTCAATGTAACCTTCTTCTCTCCTATCATCATGTGCACTCATACACTTCACATAAATAATTAACTTTCAATTCATAATAGAAATCTCATTGTATCATAATCGAATTAAATCTCCATTTCCTAGTTACTTACGTAAGCATATAAAATCCATCACTTCATCACAACATTCATAAATCAAAATAACCATAAATTAGAATTCATATTTATATCATAAAATAGTCATCAATAATTCATCACCTAACATTTAACCCTAAATGAAATACACATCTCAACCTAATTCATTTCTTGATTTTTATTTTTCTAACAACTCCTATCGACATAAATTCCCTAATTGCACATTTCAGTATTTCATGTAAATCAATCATCATAATGTCAGTCATAATGTATCATAAAGTCAACATCGTGAGTATAGAAAGCATCATAAAATATAATGTATTCTCATCAACTATAATCAAATCCTTGTCAAAAGGGTAGAATCTACTAAACGAATCAAAACATTAAGCCACTTACTAGGTCTACCATAATGATAATGGAAAAGCTATGACGGGTCTAGGGTGAGGCCTCACATCCTCCCCCCCTAGGCATGAACTTCCTCTTGGAAGTTACGCCACTTAGGGTTAAAGTTCCAAGGTTGACATCTAGCTTAGTCCATTGGATAAATTTTGAATCACTAATCTCATGCAATGAGGAATTCTAATGTTGATTCATGTTAAGGATATGTTTTACCTTACTTTAATCAATTCTAATATTAAAAAATATTAACATTGTACGATTGAACTACTTACCCAAACATCACAATCTAATATTATTTTACATAGTTAACATAACTTCTTCTAGCAACAAGATCACGTAAGGTAATTCCATTCAACACACCATTTTTGGATCTAAGGTCACAAGGAAATTCTCTAAAAAAGGGACATCTTCCTTACAACATATCCCAAATGTATGCTAACATCACTCTAGATGTTGGTCCCTATGAATTTCAATATCTGGAGTATAGGTCCAATATTATGCTAAAGATATTTGGTCTTATTAAATTAGCTAAACATTTCCATGCTTACATCTTTCAACTTGAAATTTCTTTCATAAAATTATCAAGAACATGCTTCAAGATACTAATTTTCTTTTCACTACATGAAATCATGAAAGCAATGAAACTTGATTTTTCTTTCATAGAGTTCAACATGAATTACATTATCCATTTCTTCATTAATCCTATTATTTTTTTTCAGCAAGAATACTACTTCTAACATGTTAAGAAACTTACATTGAAGGGAGAGAGAGAGTGTGTGTGTTTTATACAGTTTTATTGACATCTAATATCATTTTCAATCAAATGAAATCCATAAAAAGAAACTATGAGGAAATACATTGACTCTTCTCCTTTCTAGTTCTCAACATGAATACATATAGTTTATTCATTGAGTAAATGCACAACCTTGCACAAGATGAAGCTATTACAAAGAGAAACAAGTCCTTTCTTTCAAGACTCATGAGGTATTGAATACATTACTACAAATATACAAAAGACATTTTCACATACTTCTTGATACATATATCTCAAATTTCCAAATACAATACAACATCGACACTCACTGTCTTAGCTTGGTCCAAATTCTGATACTCGGTCATTGGTGATACTCGGTCAATGATCTATTTTCTCAGCTTATACTCACACTAGGTCAACACTAGCATCACTCGGCTTATACTTTAAGTTCCTTAATCTTCTGCTATTTTACTTGGTCAAGTCTATTATTTCAGTCTTTCTTTTCTCATCTCTTTTATGCTTCAATTCAACTGTCTTCTTCACTTCGTATTATATATAAAACAACACATTATCTTTCCAATGTGCCAACTTATCAAGTGTTGTAGTTTCTCATAACTTTTTTACTAGGTCTTCTTGTTATCTCCTATTTTTAAATCCTCTTCATCAATAAATAATATGGCACTCTACTAGATAGCAACTATCTCACCAATTAAGGTTTGACATCAATGATAATATAACAATTATTTTAATTGTGACTTTCAACAATCTCCCTCTTTTGCATTGATGGCAACACTATACGCTTAAGTTACCATACAACCCCAAAAAAATAAAATTGAAACAACTTTTGTCAACTCCTTTTGTGATCTATTATTAGATCTTCATTAATATCCTTAGTTTCATTCTGATTTTGTGGTCCAACAATCTCCCTGATCTCATCTCCTTGATTTCATCTTTTAGTTTCATTCTGATTCTCATCCACTCAAATCTGATATGCAAATATCAGCTCCCTCTTTGATAGATATATCTTTGTTCCTTCAACTGTTCATGTACTTAGTGATCATATAATATCTTCCTCTTATATCTAATCTTGTCTATGCATTAATTTCATTCTTTCATCTACTCATGGTAACTTTTATTGAATCCCTCCCTATTTGACAACAATGCCAAAGACATTTTCAAAATTTTCATTCATCTTCACCATGTAGATATCTTCATGTCAACTTTGTGAACTATATGCTCCCTTTGTCATCTTGCTTATGACTAGTCAACATCTTTTACTTAACTCTTCACAACTTTAGGCATCTCCTAAAGTGTAACCTCCTTGCATCAATTTGTTAGATATTTTGATCAATGCATTTGATGCAACACTCCATTTGTTTTAGGTAGCCTAAGCTAGGGGAATCACTGCTAATTCACCTCTTCGATTCTCATGTTCATCCTTAGGTAAAGATTTAGTGAATATATCAGCTAACTACTCCTTTGTATTCACATATTCCAACCTCACTTCTTTGTCTTGAACTAGCTCTCTCAAGTAATAATACTTGATAGCAATATGTTTGGTCGTAGTGTGCATCATAGGGTTCTTTGATATATTAATAGCACTTGTGTTATCACAGAAAATAACAATTGGCTCAATGATATCTTCCTTCATACCTCTCAACAATTGCTTGATCAACACTATGTTTGAACAATTAACTGTTGTTGCCTCATATTTATCTTCTATTGTAGATTGAGAAATGTAGTTCTATTTCTTTCTTGTCCATGAGACTAATCTCTTTCCTAGAAAGAATGCACCACCACTTGTACTCATTCTATCATCCACATTTCTTGCCCAATCTATATCAATATAGACTTTTAGTTCAAACTTATCATTCTTCTTGTGGTACAATCCATAATCCTCTATTCCTTTCATATATCTCAATATCCTTTACACTTCCATCATGTGATTCTCCTTAGGATTTGTAGAAAATCTTGCAACAATCCCAACTACTAGTGAAATATTTGGTCTGCTGTGAACAACATATTGTAACTTTCCAATCATTGACCTATACAAGGTTTGATTCTGATGAAGGGTGCTCCCCTTAATACCACAAACACATAACCGAAATAGAGAAACAACAACAATAATATGCAAGAACATAAAATTGGCTTCTTATTATCTCCACAAATGTGGAATTACAAAATTTCAGAATTATAATATGCAAAGCCACATGGGCATTCCCTTACAATATTCTATAGGACAAAGCCTCGAATCAATACCCAGGTCCACTACCCCAGAACTACCCTAGACAACACTACGGGCCTTCTTTATATAGGCATTTTCCACCGCTCAAGAAGGTTCCAAAAATTTAGCCCTAAGGGCCAACCAAACTTAGAATTATTTTATTTTTCAATTTATTACATCAAAGTCGACTCAAAATAACTTTTGAAACCCGAACAGAAATTTTGAAGGAAAATTATTTTCTGCCATTTCAGGTGGCCTGATTTCCGAAGACCATAAGTCATCACTAGTTGACCTGATTGACTATTATAACCCCATTTTGGAAATGCCACAAAGCGCTCTACAGGCTTGATCAGCACAAGCACTCGTCACCCAAATTTTTGACCTCATCTAGGGCCTCTAAAGCCTTCAAAACTGAGTTCAAAGTTTTTGTACCCTGCTGCCAATACCGAAAATCTTCAATATCTTCAAAACTAGACCTGATATAGCCATGAAACTTTGCTGGCAAGATGATGTGACTGAGATGAACCTCCACATGTAAAATTAGAACATTTTGAGATCATAAGATCAACTTACTAAAAATAGAAAGTTTCCATAAATAGCAACTCTGCACAAGATAGCCCTTATTGAATACAAAAATAGAAATATTTTTGGGTGATGCAAGATTGCTCTTACACCCAGGATGCTCCTGCATCAGATTCACTTCTGTTGTATCATCATTATTTGATAGTTTATGTCTAGTAGCCATAGGTGTACTTACTAGTCTTGAGTCTTCCATGCCAAAGGTTTTCAATATCTCCTTGATATATTTAGATTGAGTAATGTAGATACCTTTCTTCATCTGATAAATTTTCAAACCAACAATGAATTTGATCTCTCCAAATATAGATATCTCAAATTATTTTTGCATCTCATTTGAAAATGTTTGGGACAATACATCTTGTCCTCCAAATATGATATCATCAACTAATATTTTAGCTAACAATATCTCTTTGCCTCTTTTAGTCTTTAAGTACAGATTACTGTTGTCATTTGCCCTTGCAAAACTATTTTTTACCAAATAATTATGCAATCTTTCATACCATGCTCTAGGGGCTTGTTTCAATCCATATAGTTCTTTTTGTAGCTTACATACCATGTTCCTCTTTCTTGGATCAACAATTCCTTTAGGTTGTTTAATGTATACTTATTCTTCCAGTATTCTATTTAGAAATGCAGATTTGACATCCATCTGATACAATTTGAATCCTTTGTAAGCAACATATGCAAGTAGAGTTCTAACTCCTAATCTAGAAATTGGGGAAAATTTTTCTCCATAGTCAATGTCTTTCTTCTTGTGCATACCAATCTAGCCTTGTTTCTTCTGACTTCTCCATGCTCATTCATCTTGTCTTTGAATACCTACTCGGTTCCAATAACATTCTTGTTCTTTGGTCTAGGTACTAGTGTCTAGGTTTTGTTCTTCTCTATTTGTTCAATTTCTTCATTCATTACTTAAATACAATCTTCATTATCTAAAGAATCTTTCACTGATTTGGGTTCAAATTCACATAATAAGCATGTTTGGTTTTTCAATTTGTTTCTTGTCATGACTCCTGAATATTTTGTTCCAATGATTTGTTCTAGTTTATGATGTCTTCTCAAATATTTTGCTAATGTAGGCTCCGGTCTCCTTTCTACTTACTGTTGTTCTTCAGTTTCATCCAACAAATTCACTTCAGGTTCATTTTGTACCTCTGCTTCCTCTTGATTTTTCAACAATTATGGATGTAGTCAAGGATGGAGGATTCAATTAAGGATTGTCCCAAACTTGCAACCAAACCACAACACAATGGAATTATAAAGAAATAATACCAGATTTGAGAGAAAAACAAGTATCTTTATTCATCAACAACTGATTACATGCAATGTGTCGGGCTGTAAGGCCTTCCCGGTTACGGCCAAATATAAAGAAAGAACAGTTCTACAAGATCATGTAGGATCCAATACACCTCTCAACTAGTCCAGGTCTATAACACCACAGGACACTGGTAGGCACACCAAGAAAGATCTAAACTTGTGCATGCAGGCCACCAAACAATGTTCTTGTTCCTAAGCTTGCAAGCTACTAACTCTGGTACACTTCTATCCATATCCAATCTCCCTCTAGATCTCTACTCTTCCTACTACCTAAATAACTACCCAAACATCCTCTTAAATACAAATCATTAGCCACAAGTCGGTTGGATGAAACCCTTAACTCCTACAAACAAATATTAAATGCAAAACATGGTCGGCTCTCAAATAGCCTTACAATAACTTATCCATGTTGGCCTTCAAAGCCACATAGGAGAATGCAACATGCTAGATCTAGGTCCCCACACATCCTATGGTCAATCCATAACTTGAGGAACACAACCCAGATTAAATGCACCAGTCAGCCAAGCCGATTCATCCAAGCAACCAAGTCAGTCTGTAAAAACATCGAGCACTAGAAAGCAACACCGAGATCCTGTCGGTAACCAAACACCAAGCACTAGAGAAATAATCAAGCACTAATGAACTTACATGCCAAGCATCACCGAGCAACACAGTTATCACTGAGCACTAGGAGTAACTGACACCTTTAGCTACTGAGTGTCCTTCAGAGACTGAGCACCTTGATAAACACTGAAACCGAGCAACCATACTCCAAGACCGAGCAAATACTTCACTAACTAAGATCAAAACTACCAATCTGCCTTTCAAAACAAATATATTTTTGGGTGATACATGATTTTCAAGAATCCTTGGATGCTCCTACATCAATTATCTCCTGATGCTTGACATCTCTTTGATGTAACTCAACAATTTCTTGTTGTCGCTCAACAACTTTGTTCTCTGGTTTAGGTGAATTGCAGGTCTCTCCTTCATTCATGTATACAAATGTTTTGTAATCTTCAAATTCTTGCTTGCATTCAATTTCATTCTTTTCTACATATTCATCAACTCTCACATTTTCACTTTCCACAACTTTGTTAGTGTTAGAATTCAAACACTTATAAGCTTTTCTCTTAGTGGAATAACCTAGGAATATGCCTTCATCACTTTTAGCATCAAGTTTTTCATTCCTATTGTCCTTCAATATATAACATTTACTTCCAAAGACTTTAAAATATTTCACATTAGGTGCATAACCATACCATAACTCAAAAGGTGTAGCATGTGTACCTTTCTTGACTTGTACTTGGTTCAAGGTATAGACAACTGTACTTACAACTTCTCTCTGATACTTTTGTGCAAAAATTTTCTCCATCATCAGTGTTCTAGCACAATCAATGATTGATCTATTCCATCTTTTAGCTATACCATTCTGTGGAGGAGTCCTTGGTGTAGACATTTGTCTCTTGATTCATCTATCATTAAAGAATGTGTTGAACTCATTAGATAGGAACTCACTTCCTCTGTCAGATCTTAGACATTTCAAACTCTTACCTATTTCTTTTTCAACCCTTGCCAAATACCACTTAAACAATTGAAAGACATCAAATTTTTCTTTAAGAAACATCACAGTAATCATTCTAGAGTAATCATCAACAAATAGAATTAAATATTTGTCACCATAGTAGCTTTGCACTCCAATAGGTCCACAAAGGTTAGTATGAACCAATTCTAGAATATCATCAGAAGTATAGGCTTTGCTCTTGAAACTAGACGTTGTCATTTTTCCCAATTGACATTGCTTACACATCACATTATCAAGTTTGTTCAACCTTGGTAACCCTCTTACTCTTTTCATCTTATTGATGCTTACCAAATTATCAAAGTTTACATGACACAACATCTTATGACACAACCATATATCATCAAATTGCACAGACAAACATGTCCCATCAGATAGGTCTAGATAGAACAAGTTACCTCTTATCTGTTCTCCACTTCCAATTAGTTCACCAATAGCATCAAAGATCTTAGCCTTTTTGTGATGGAATTCAACTTGGTATCTAGAATTGTTCAACTGTGCAACACTCAACAAGTTATAGTTAAGTCCTTCAACCCAATAAGCATTATCACATCTAATCTTACCAGTCAATCTTATTGATCCTTTACCTCTCACAAGACATGGTGCATCATTACCAAACTTAACACAACTTCCTTTGTAATGTCCTAAGATTTCAAACTTACTTTTATCACCAGTCATATGATGTGAGAAACCACTATCAGTTATCCATCTATCATCTTTACTCACATATGAAATAAGTGCAATTTTCTCATCTTCATCAGAACCCTCTTTCATGACAACATAAACAACTTCTACACCACGATCATTAGATTCATTATCAGTTTCTTCTTCAACAATATAACAATATTTCTTACCTTTGTCCTTTTAATCCTTGTACCTTCTATAGTCTTTGTCATCCCTTTTTCCTTTGTACTTGCTTTATCTCCTTTCATCCTTGTCATTCCTATCGGGCCATCTTACAACAATATGATCAACTTTGTTACATGAAAAATAGATTATAGGAAGTTTACCTTTGAATTTTCCCTTTCCTCTAGGTAGTCTTATATCCATTAGTGCCTCAAGCTCATCGAGGTCATCATCAGAGGTGTCACTATCACTATTCACACACCTTTCTTTTCCCTTCTTAGACTTATGAATAACCAATTGAGATTTGAATATAGATTCAATAGTAGGTAAGGTGAAATTATCAAAATTTGATCATTCAAAAGTAGTAAGTCTACCAACCAGACCTTCCAAAGTTAAGTTGTTACCTGGAGTGCATCTCAGTTCTTGTATTGTAGACACTCTAATAACATAAATAGGAAGTAGGGTTCTCAATACCTTGCTAATAGCAGTTTCATCATCAATCTTTCTATTAGCTCCTCTAATAGCATTCACAAACTCTTTAACTCGGCCACAATATTGTGCAATAGTCTCACCTTCTAACATTCTCATTTCATCAAACTTTCCTCTCAAGATTTCAGATTTGGCTCTTAGTACATTTGTGTCTCCACCATAGATAGCTATCAGTGTGTCCCACATTTGCTTTGCAGTGGTACAGTCCTTTATGTCTTCAAATTTAGGATAACTTAGTGTTGATGCAATCTCCAACATTTCTTGATTGTGTTCTTGCTTTCCTTCATCTGCTGGGCTATCAAAGGTGTAGATGTTGCTATGTATGCATTTTCCACAAAGTATTTTATTGCATCTCCAATTCCATCTAGGTGTAGCTTCATCAAAATTTGTCATGCAGGGAAGTTCTCCTTATTCAGCTTTGGTACCTCCTTTTTGTACATCTTGATATTTAGGTCCAAGTACCTTAAAAATTTTCCTTACAAGCACCACAAGCTATGATACAAATTGTTAGAATGATTTTAAAATAACTAGGAGAGGGGGTGGTGAATCAATTATCCTTAGGTCTAGATATGCCAATTAAACTTTTAAACACTTCAACTAACTTAGATCTACACAACAGTCCTCACGGTCTCTATAGCATATAACCAATAACACAAACTTGTAATCCACTGTCCAAAAGTAATCAACTCGCATAATGTAAAAAACTTAATAGTAAAAAACATCAAATAATATTCACACAAGTATGAAACTAGGATTTAACATGGAAACCCAATTTGGGAAAAACCACCAATAACATGCTACCAATTTTCACTCTTCTGAAATTACAATACACACTGTTAGTTGTGACCCTGTTAAAAGATTTAATCACCCTATTAGGAGTGGCCTTGTTACACTACTACATTTGGGGCCAAATTTTGACAGATACTTCTGACGGGTAATTTTTTTTAATGAACTTGTTGTTTTTTTTCAAATAGGCCCTGATGGTGTTGGTATTCCGACGGGTTTTAAATTGACCATTGGAATATTGACAGTTTCATGGTATATATAAAAAAAAAAGTGAAGCGCCAAATCATTTTTATTTGGATTGCCATAGAAAAGGAGTGGGAGAAAATGATTGAAAGATGAGCACGAGAGAAGGTATTTGGGTAAAAGCACAATAAGTTGTCACCCTTTTACAAAGGAAGAGGCTAACAACACCAAAACTAAAAAACTTCAAGGGCATAAATGTCACATTTCTATTTAGAATTTGAAGATGATGTAAACTGATGAAATGTGTGAAATAGGATAAATTTTATGCCTATAATTTTTTAAAATTATTTTGGACATAAATTAATATTTTTTTTTAATTTTTAAGGTCTATTTTTCATGTCCTGAAAATATAGCAAATCAGGGGGTTTTACCTCCCGTCAAATAATTACAAGTAAAACATTATTTTTCCCTCCAATTTTAAAATATGTTTTAGATGACATGTATACCTAGTGCAGTAAAAAGGAAAGAAGTGTTTTCGATCTATAATTTGCCTGTTATAAGTATTCAAAGTACAACTTACATGAAATCAACAGTTTTTATCTCCCGCCACTTTTCAGTTATCAAAATTTTTCCAAAATCCAAATAAATTATATATTCTTGAAGAAGATTCTCTTCTCTAGTGCCTCATATAATTTTAAATTTTTTTTTAATTGATTTACTATTTTTTGTAATTTATCGAATTGGCCACTTCTCAAAGCTTTATATACCTACATGTAGTTTTTTACAAATTTGTTTAACATTTTCCAATTGAAATTATATAAAATTTATATTTCTATAATTTTAGTTCTGAGATCTACAAAAGGGTAGTTTTAGTTTTTTGAAATTTTTAATTTGCAGAAGAGAAAAAAACACCACAAGTGCAAATTGTGCATTTTTGGTGTTTTTGAAGTTTTGGTTGCCAAGTTGGCATGCCACTTAGGATGACTCGGTCGAGTGGTACTCGACCGAGTGGAACTCAGTCGAGTCCCCTAAGACGTCAGCCCCTCGTGACCAGTTGCGTGGGCGACTCATCCTTTCAATCCGAAGGCTATATATGTGCGTGATATTTTTAAAAAAATATATATCAATTGCGAATTTACATTCTTATTTTAGGATATAAGGATATTTTGAAGCAAGGAGTCATTCTTTTGGGGAAGTTACAAAGAAATTTTGATTTCGAAAGAGTTTGAAGACAAGTTTTTCAGTGACAAAATAGTAAAACAATAAAAAAAATCTTGCTTAGATATTTGAGCAATGGAAAATAAAAGGACTAGAACAAGGAAGTATGATTGTAAAAGGGATGACCAAATGAAAGGTCATACGAAACGTGTCCAAGAGCAACTGATGGATGTTGAAGAAGAACCTGTCACTGTAGAAGGTGCAACTCAACTAGGGGAGGATATTGGTAGTAGTTGAAGTATACATTTTTTTACTACAATGCAGAATTTGATGGACATGAATGAGGAATCACTTATTAGTCAAATTGAACCGGAACACCTGGTACCTAAAAGAACTATTAAATTGCATCTCAAAAACATGTGGATGGAATATTTTGAGAGTAAATCTTTGGCGGGAAAAACATAATTGTTTGCAAAGTTATTCAAGAAAAAAGAAATGACTCCAGTTTTGGAGTTGTTGGGTATTGATAATAGGAAAGTTGGAGGAGGTAAAGTAAAAGAGACAATAATTCAAAATTTACAAGATGCACTAAACATTGTTAACAGGGAAGATCATAAAGGACCAGATTCAAATGCAGCTAGAAGAGCCTTAATGACTATGATAACTAGTAAGAAATTGACACATAGAAATCAAGTTCGAGCAATTTCTGATTTACTCAACGTATCTTGAAGAACTATACAGAGATATATTAGGAAGAGAAATATGTTGGATATGAATATTGAAAAGAATTGGGTATAGATTTGTAGACTTCCTCGTAAAGATAGAATTTATGAAGATGTAAGAAGACAGGTCATTGATTTTTGGACCAACCACTCTCGTGTTTCTTCCAATAGAAGGGACACTATACAAATGGATGATGAAGAGACCAGTATGAAGATTTCACATCCAAAACATTTTGTCGATACTACACAAAGTGAATTGTTTGAAGCATTCAAGCATGAATTTTCAGATGTGAAAATATGTCAGAGAATGTTTGAGATGTTGCGCCCTTGCTTCGTATGCATAAATAAGGTTCGTGAAACATGTTGTTGTCAAAATCATGTTGAGTTTCACTTATAATTGCAATCATATAAAAGGGTTATGACAATACTTAATCTAGGTATGGTTATTGGAAGTACAACAGAATTTGTAAAGTCCATTTTATGTGATAAATTAGAAGATTCAGATGAATTTAATGTCTAGTGTATAAAAAATGAATGTAATAATTATGGAAATTTGCATCAATTTCCTTTACAATTTGATAATATTGATGTTACAACACCAGTCCAGTGGAAGAGATTTGAATATGAGATATAGCAACTGAAGACAGGAGGTGAATAAAAAAAAATTACATTAAAGGAGAGTGAATTACCGTACCTTCAGTTCATGGACAGATTTTGATCTATGATTTATCCACATATCCAACATTGTCATGGTGCACGATGGCAAGCTAAATAGTTTCATGATTCCAAAAATTGTTTCCCACTTGGTTGTATTCTTTCAGTTGTAGATTTTGCGGAGAACTATACATTTTCCCCTCAAAAGGAGCTGCAGACTCAATATTATCATTCTGATCAAGCTGTAATATTTGTGCATGTGATCTATAGACATGCACAATATGATTTGGATGGGATAGAATCTGGTATAGATCAAAATGAATGCATTATCATCAAGGAGGTTCATTTCTATATTAGTGATGACAGGGTTCATGATAGGAGCTACATGGCTCATTGTTTCAACATGTTTTTCAACAATCTTGCGAGTCGTGGGATAAATGCTTCACAACATTGGATCTGGTCTGATGGGTCAAGTAAGTACGTAAATGCATTATAAATTTTCTTTTAAAAAATTTTGAGCATTTCTAGATATATTTATGTGTCACATTTAAATACATTTTTGTATTTATTTGAATTGTAGGTCAATTTAAGTCTGCAAAAGCCTTTAATTGGTTAGCCATGCAACATGCTAGACACAATGTTAAGTTTTTTGGAACTTCTTTGAAAGTGGACATTGAAAAGGAGAGCATGATGGAGCAGGAGCATGTGTGAAGCGTGCACTCCGACAACATGAACTTCAAGGTATGTGTACATACATTTGATATTCAACTTGTTTACTTGACTAGACTATTTAAAACTTTACATTACATGTGCACATGTATATATATATATATATACTAAATTGTTAAAAATATATCTCTCTAGGTAACATGATAGAGAATTCAAAGAAAATTGTTGAATGGTGTCAAAATCATTTCGCTGCTCGAGACACAAAATACAACAAACATTACTTTTGGGAAGTGATAGGTATTTATTTAATTTACTTTTATTTTTCAAGTTCTCAAATTCATGAAACTATATATATAGGTCTGTCACGTGTGTTTTAACTTGTTGTAGATCTATATATATTGCATTTCACATTTTTCATGATTTCAAACTGAGATCTATATATCAATCCATCCAATCCAGATATCGATCGATCGAATCCCTACAATTGTTAATCAATTGTTGGAATTAGAAGTTTGCATCAACTGATGACTACGGGATAACACAAGCCTCCACTGATTCAACTAAGAGATAAATCATGCTTTTGTGAAGATTGTATTAACAACAACACAATGAGTCAATGTGTTAATATTGCAAATGGATATGTTTCAATATGGGATCATAAAGTGTTAATTAGAATGCCTCCTTATGAAGATGATGACAATGGCATAGACATCCATGATCCTATATATTCAACTAACTATGAACGTGTTTCTGATTTAGTTGTTACAGGTGCGTATTTTTTATTTCTAGGTATATTTGTGATATATATATATTATATGAACTTGAGGTTTAAATTTAACATTTACTTGTACACATAAATATAAATTGTGCAGGTGATATTTTTGTTGTGGTTGCGGATCCTGAGAATATAGAAGGTGTAGATTATTATCTACTAAGATGCACCAAGGAAAAACACAAGTTGCTTGAAGAAGTTGTCGATGGTGATGGACAAAAATATCCAACTGGTTCAGTTGTTATTGAAGGCACCTATTATCAACAAGATAAGATCGAAAAAAATGGAATTAAATTTGTTGAATACATGCATGGAGAGAGAGTTCTACATTATAGTCACTTGGTTATAGCGACGAAATCGCAGTTTGAAACTATGTCAAAAAAAGGGTCAAGTAAAAACCAAAAGTGGAAGTTGCCTATTGAAGAGCATGAAAAACTTTTGGAGATAATAAAGGATAGAGAGGATCTAGACTACATGTATCAGGAGCTTTAGGTTGAAGGATTTTAATTTTTGCATACTTAATTGAAATCCTATTTGAAACTTATATGTAGACTTTAAATTTGATTTGAAATTAATGATTAGATTGAATTTATGGATTAAGATTAAACTTGAATTGAATTTTAATTGAATTTTAATTGATGAAAGTTATCTCTCTCTCTCTCTCTCTCTCTCTCTCTCTCTCTCTCTCTCTCTCTCTCTCTCTCTCTCTCTCTCTCTCTCTCTCTCTCTCTCCCCTTCCCCTCTCTCTCTCTTAGAACTAGAACTTTCAATTTACTTTCTACTTGAATTTTAATTTCAATTTATTCATTAGATTGATTAGATAAATATTAGATAGGTCTATATTTCTATTTTTTGTTTAGATTGATTAAATATAGGTCTATATTTAAATTGAAAGTAGATTGATTCTTTTTTCAATTGATTAGAATAGATTAATTTCCTGAATTGCATACCTTTCTAGTCTAGATAAATTTCTATTTATTGATTAGATTGATTAGATAGGTAAATTGAATTTTAATTGATTAAATAGAACTTTCAATTTACTTTCTACTTGAATTTTAATTTCAATTTATTGATTAGATTGATTAGATAAATATTAGATAGGTCTATATTTCTATTTTTTGTTTAGATTGATTAGATAGGTCATGGCTTAAGGGCTTAAGGGCTTAAGGGCTCATGGCTTAAGGGGTCATGGCTTAAGGGGTTAGGGCTTTTAAGGGCTTAAGGGGTCATGTTCAGTCCTTAAGGGCTTAAGGGGTCATGTGAGGTTATGTTAGGTCATGTTAGGTCATGCTAGGTCATATTAGGTCTTATTAGGTCATATTAGGTCATGTTCAGTCGTTAAGGGGTCATGTGAAGTCAAATTAGGTCTTAAGGGATCATTTTAGGTCTTAAGGGGTCATGTTAGGTCTTATTAGGTCATATTAGGTCTTTTAGGTCTTATAAGGTCTTAAGGGGTCATATTAGGTCATATTAGGTCTTTTAGGTCTTATAAATTCTTAAGGGGTCATGGCTTAAGGGGTTAAGGGGTTAAGGGGTCATGGCTTAAGGGGTCATGGCTTAAAGGGTTAAGAGCTTAAGGGTTCATAGCTTAAGGGGTCATGTTAGGTCATGTTAGGTCATGTTAGGTCATCTGAGGTCATGTTAGGTCATGTTAAGTCATGCTAGGTCATATTAGGTCTTATTAGGTCATATTAGGTCATGTTCGGTCCTTAAGGGGTCATGTGAGGTAAAATTAGGTCTTAAGCGATCATTTTAGGTCTTAAGGGGTCTTTTAGGTCATGTTAGGTCTTAAGGGGTCTTATTAGGTCATGTGAGGTAATATTAGGTCTTAAGGGGTCTTTTAGGTCATGTTAGGTCATGTGAGGTCATATTAGGTCTTAAGGGGTCTTTTAGGTCATGTTAGGTCATATTAGGTCTTAAGGGATCTTTTAGGTCATGTTAGGTCATGTTAGGTCATATTAGGTCTTATTAGGTCATGTTAGGTCATGTTAGGTCATATTAGGTCTTATTATGTCATATTAGGTCATGTTAGGTCATGTTAGGTCATGTGAGGTCATATTAGGTCTTAAGGGGTCTTTTAGGTCATGTTAGGTCATATTATGTCATGTTAGCTCATATTAGGTCATGCTAGGTCATATTAGGTCTTATTAGGTCATATTAGGTCATGTTCGGTCCTTAAGGTGTCATGTGAGGTAAAATTAGGTCTTAAGCGATCATTTTAGGTCTTAAGGGGTCTTTTAGGTCATGTTAGGTCTTAAGGGGTCTTATTAGGTCATGTGAGGTCATATTAGGTCTTAAGGGGTCTTTTAGGTCATGTTAGGTCATGTGAGGTCATATTAGGTCTTAAGGGGTCTTTTAGGTCATGTTAGGTCATGTGAGGTCATGTGAGGTCATATTAGGTCTTAAGGGGTCTTTTAGGTCATGTTAGGTTATATTAGGTCATGTTAGCTCATATTAGGTCATGCTAGGTCATATTAGGTCATATTAGGTCATATTAGGTCTTATTAGGTCATATTAGGTCATGTTCGGTCCTTAAGGGGTCATGTGAGGTAAAATTAGGTCTTAAGTGATCATTTTAGGTCTTAAGGGGTCTTTTAGGTCATGTTAGGTCTTAAGGGGTCTTATTAGGTCATGTGAGGTCATATTAGGTCTTAAGGGGTCTTTTAGGTCATGTTAGGTCATGTGAGGTCATATTAGGTCTTAAGGGGTCTTTTAGGTCATGTTAGGTTATATTAGGTTATGTTAGCTCATATTAGGTCATGCTAGGTCATATTAGGTCTTATTAGGTCATATTAGGTCATGTTCGATCCTTAAGGGGTCATGTGAGATCAAATTAGGTCTTAAAGAATCATTTTAGGTGTTAAGGGGTCATGTTAGGTCTTATTAGGTCATATTAGGTCTTTTAGGTCTTATAAGGTCTTAAGGGGTCATATTAGGTCATTTTAGCTCATATTAGGTCTTTTAGGTCTTATAAAGTCTTAAGGGGTCATGTGAGGTCATATTAGGTCTTAAGGGGTCTTTTAGGTCATGTTAGGTCATATTAGGTCACGTTAGGTCATGTTAGGTCATGTTTGGTCCTTAAGGGCTCATGTGAGGTAAAATTAGGTCTTAAGTGATCATTTTAGGTCTTAAGGGGTCTTTTAGGTCATGTTAGGTCATGTGAGGTCATATTAGGTCTTAAGGGGTCTTTTAGGTCATGTTAGGTCATGTGAGGTCATATTAGGTCTTAAGGGGTCTTTTAGGTCATGTTAGGTTATATTAGGTCATGTTAGCTCATATTAGGTCATGCTAGGTCATATTAGGTCTTATTAGGTCATATTAGGTCATGTTTGGTCCTTAAGGGTCATGTGAGGTAAAATTAGGTCTTAAGCGATCATTTTAGGTCTTAAGGGGTCTTTTAGGTCATGTTAGGTCATGTGAGGTCATATTAGGTCTTAAGGGGTCTTTTAGGTCATGTTAGGTTATATTAGGTTATGTTAGCTCATATTAGGTCATGCTAGGTCATATTAGGTCTTATTAGGTCATATTAGGTCATGTTCGATCCTTAAGGGGTCATGTGAGATCAAATTAGGTCTTAAAGAATCATTTTAGGTGTTAAGGGGTCATGTTAGGTCTTATTAGGTCATATTAGGTCTTTTAGGTCTTATAAGGTCTTAAGGGGTCATATTAGGTCATTTTAGCTCATATTAGGTCTTTTAGGTCTTATAAAGTCTTAAGGGGTCATGTGAGGTCATATTAGGTCTTAAGGGGTCTTTTAGGTCATGTTAGGTCATATTAGGTCACGTTAGGTCATGTTAGGTCATGTTTGGTCCTTAAGGGCTCATGTGAGGTAAAATTAGGTCTTAAGTGATCATTTTAGGTCTTAAGGGGTCTTTTAGGTCATGTTAGGTCATGTGAGGTCATATTAGGTCTTAAGGGGTCTTTTAGGTCATGTTAGGTCATGTGAGGTCATATTAGGTCTTAAGGGGTCTTTTAGGTCATGTTAGGTTATATTAGGTCATGTTAGCTCATATTAGGTCATGCTAGGTCATATTAGGTCTTATTAGGTCATATTAGGTCATGTTTGGTCCTTAAGGGGTCATGTGAGGTAAAATTAGGTCTTAAGCGATCATTTTAGGTCTTAAGGGGTCTTTTAGGTCATGTTAGGTCATGTGAGGTCATATTAGGTCTTAAGGGGTCTTTTAGGTCATGTTAGGTTATATTAGGTCATGTTAGCTCATATTAGGTCATGCTAGGTCATATTAGGTCTTATTAGATCATATTAGGTCATGTGCGGTCCTTAAGGGGTCATGTGAGGTAAAATTAGGTCTTAAGTGATCATTTTAGGTCTTAAGGGGTCTTTTAGGTCATGTTAGGTCTTAAGGGGTCTTATTAGGTCATGCGAGGTCATATTAGGTCTTAAGGGGTCTTTTAGGTCATGTTAGGTCATGTGAGGTCATATTAGGTCTTAAGGGGTCTTTTAGGTCATGTGAGGTCATATTAGGTCTTAAGGGGTCTTTTAGGTCATGTGAGGTCATATTAGGTCTTAAGGGGTCTTTTAGGTCATGTTAGGTCATATTAGGTCTTAAGGGATCATTTTAGGTCTTAAGGGGTCATGTTAGGTCTTATTAGGTCATATTAGGTCTTTTAGGTCTTATAAGGTCTTAAGGGGTCATATTAGGTCATGTTAGCTCTTATTAGGTCATATTAGGTATTTTAGGTCTTATAAGGTCTTAAGGGGTCATGTGAGGTCATATTAGGTCTTAAGGGGTCATGTGAGGTCATATTAGGTCTTAAGGGGTTTTTTAGGTCATGTTAGGTCATGTTGGGTCATATTAGGTCATGTTAGGTCATGTTACATCATGTTTGGTCCTTAAGGGCTCATGTGAGGTAAAATTAGGTCTTAAGCGATCATTTTAGGTCTTAAGGGGTCTTTTAAAACATGTTAGGTCTTAAGGGGTCTTTTAGGTCATGTTAGGTCATGTGAGGTCATATTAGGTCTTAAGGGGTCTTTTAGGTCATGTTAGGTCATGTGAGGTCATATCAGGTCTTAAGGGGTCTTTTAGGTCATGTTAGCTCATATTAGGTCATGTTAGTGTTAGAAATAGGAAATACTGAGAGGGGGGGTGAATCAGTATTTCACAAACTTTTTCTTTTTCCCACTTATGGATATAACAGATTACTTTAGTGCATAAAAAGATTATCAAGTTGATTAACAAACATAGTAGTAAATAGAAAGAACTCATAACACATCATATGTTCTCGAGGAAACCCTAGCCAAGGGAAAACCCCGGTGGGGATGGTACCCACAAAGATCACTAATCAAAAGTATCTTGTTAGGGATATTGGACCCTGTTAGGAGTCAATTTACAATATATAGTAGATATGTCCTAGGTTAAAGGACTTTAGGCCTTGTTAGAAGCCTTAACCCTGTTAGGAGTTTAGATTACAAAACCTGATCACCAGCTGAGCTCACTGCCCAAACAGGTAATACAAAAAAATTTCTGACTGTAATATGGTACTGCTTACAACTTCGCATCAATAGCCTTTGCTGCTATCACAATATATAACTATCACAAGTTATCTTTTCTTTTCTTTTACATATCACTTCTATATTTCATGATATTTCAAGTATGCCTAATATATGAGTTATTAAAGCTAATAACTTTACATGGTCAGCATCCAAAATCATTATCCAAGAGTAAGCATCTAGGATTTCATCCCTTCATAATGTTAAGTCATTATTTTGACAAGCAAAAATAATCCCTTAACTCTTTCGCTAAAACTGTCTCCAAAAACTACTCTGTCTGCAAAACTATCTTCGGTAAACTTTGAATAACTTTGTCCGTACTGCTCCAAACTTTATGCTCATTGAGATGGGGTATCCTCATACTCTATAGAAGCTTTAGTTAACTGTTCAAACAAAAATATTGCTCCAGTGGACGTCGCCAACTAAATCTTCATCGGGTGCTCTATCAGGATCACTGTATCCAAACTTAGACAATTTCTTTCTTCAACTTTGCATACTTGCATTCTAGATTCTGTGCTCTTAATAGAGATCATATGTTGCCATAGTGACAACATCTATGCATCCACATTAGCCAAATTGCCAATAGTTAGGTCATATTAGTTCATATTAGGTCATATTAGGTCATGTTCGGTCCTTAAGGGGTCATGTGAGCTAAAATTAGGTCTTAAGCAATCATTTTAGGTCTTAAGGGGTCTTTTAGGTCATGTTAGGTCTTAAGGGGTCTTATTAGGTCATGCAAGGTCATATTAGGTCTTAAGGGGTCTTTTAGGTCATGTTAGGTCGTGTGAGGTCATATTAGGTCTTAAGGGGTCTTTTAGGTCATGTTAGGTCATGTGACATCATATTAGGTCTTAAGGGGTCTTTTAGGTCATGTTAGGTTATATTAGGTCATGTTAGCTCATATTAGGTCATGCTAGGTCATATTAGGTCTTATTAGGTCATATTAGGTCATGTTCAGTCCTTAAGGGGTCATGTGAGGTAAAATTAGGTCTTAAGTGATCATTTTAGGTCTTAAGGGGTCTTTTAGGTCATGTTAGGTCTTAAGGGGTCTTATTAGGTAATGTGAGGTCATATTAGGTCTTAAGGGGTCTTTTAGGTCATGTTAGGTCATGTGAGGTCATATTAGGTCTTAAGTGGTATTTGAGGTCATGTTAGGTCATGTGAGGTCATATTAGGTCTTAAGGGGTCTTTTAGGTCATGTTAGGTTATATTAGGTCATGTTAGCTCATATTAGGTCATGCTAGGTCATATTAGGTCTTATTAGGTCATGTTCGGTCCTTAAGGGGTCATGTGAGGTAAAATTAGGTTTTAAGCAATCATTTTAGGTCGTAAGGGGTCTTTTAGGTCATGTTAGGTCATGTGAGGTCATATTAGGTCATATTAGGTCTTTTAGGTCTTATAAGGTCTTAAGGGGTCATATTAGGTCATGTTAGCTCTTATTAGGTCATATTAGGTCTTTTAGGTCTTATAAGGTCTTAAGGGGTCATGTGAGGTCATATTAGGTCTTAAGGGGTCTTTTAGGTCATGTTAGGTCATGTTAGGTCATGTTTGGTCGTTAAGGGCTCATGTGAGGTAAAATTAGGTCTTAAGTGATCATTTTAGGTCTTAAGGGGTCTTTTAGGTCATGTTAGGTCATGTGAGGTCATATTAGGTCTTAAGGGGTCTTTTAGGTCATGTTAGGTCATGTGAGGTCATATTAGGTCTTAAGGGGTCTTTTAGGTCATGTTAGGTTATATTAGGTCTTATTAGGTCATATTAGGTCATGTTAGATCATGTTAGGTCATATTAGGTCATATTAGGTCATGTTAGGTCATGTTAGACCATGTTAGGTCATATTAGGTCATATTAGGTCATGTTAGGTCATGTTAGGTCTTATTAGGTCATATTAGGTCATGTTTGGTCCTTGAGGTCTTATGTGAGGTAAAATTAGGTCTTAAGCGATCATTTTAGGTCTTAAGGGGTCTTTTAGGTCATGTTAGGTCTTAAGGTGTCTTATTAGGTCATGTGAGGTCAGATTAGGTCTTTTAGGTCTTATTAGGTCATATTAGGTCATGTTAGGTCATGTTAGGTCAAGTATTAGGTCATATTAGGTCATGTTTAGTCCTTGAGGGCTCATGTGAGGTCAAATTAGGTCTTAAGGTCATGTTAGGTCATTTTAGGTCTTAAGGGGTTATGCGAGGTACTTAAGGGCTTAAGGGGTCATGTTAGGTACTTAAGGGCTTAAGGGGTCATGTTAGATCATTTTAGGTCTTAAGGGGTCATGTGAGGTACTTAAGGGCATAGAAGATTAATGTTGATTAAAGATTGAACATTGAAATTAAAAATTAATTTTAAAGTTAGATTTTAAAGATTGATTTAAACTTTCAATTCATTAAAGATTTTAAAGATTGATTTAAACTTTCAATTCATTAAAGATTTTTTAGTAAGATTGATTAATTAATTTTCAATTAATTGATCTAGATAGGGCTTAAGGGTGCATAATAGGGCTTAAGGGGTTTACCTATAGATTGAATTTCTAAGATTGATTAAAAAGATTGAACATTGAAATTAAAGATTAATTATAAAGTTAGATTTTAAAGATTGATTTAAACTTTCAATTCATTAAAGATTTTTCAGTAAGATTGATTAATTAATTTTCAATTAATTGATCTAGATAGGGCTTAAGGGTGCATAATAGGGCTTAAGGGGTTTACCTATAGATTGAATTTCTAAGATTGATTAAAAAGACTGAACATTGAAATTAAAGATTAGTTATAAAGTTAGATTTAAACTTTCAATTGATAAAAATATTTTTTAGTAAGATTGATGAAAGATTGAACATAAATTAAATATTAATTTTAAAGATCAATTAATTTTTGGCTTCAATTACAAAATCTGGAAACATGTATCAATGTACAAATAGATCAATATACAAAACATCCACCTACACACACACACACACACACACACATATATATATCTCAAAAATCAAACATGTACATCAATGTTTAAATGTCTATATAGTGCAAAATCCAAACATGTGTCAATGTACAAATAGATCAATATACAAAACATGCACCTACATATCAATGTAAATGTACATATATATATCTCAAAAATCAAACATGTACATCAATGTTTAAGTGTCTATACATATATATCACAAAATCCAAACATGTATCAATGAACAAATAGATCAATGTACAAAACATGTGCATGTACATATCAATGTAAATGTCTAGAGATATATCGTGCAAAAAGATCAAACATGTGTACATCAATATAAATGTCTATATCACAAAATCAAAACATGTATCTATCAATGTAAATGTCTAGATATCACAAAATCCAAACATGTATCAATGTAAATAGATCAGTTCGTACAAATGGACCTATATATATCAATGTACAAATGTCTACATATATCAATGTAAAGCATATATCTAGGTCAATGTAAAACATATCTAGAAATCAACGTACAACATAAATACTCTCTAGTACATGTGTACTCTAGATCAAAATCAATGCCATAGATCTAAATCTATGAACACATCAACTACGTTGATGATCACCATCACATGCTAGATGTGCGGGCCTATGTGGATCCTCGTCCTACTGGACCTGAGTCTGTAAATGTAAATATACATACATATATATATATAAGAACTTGAAATGTAAATAAATTTTATAAAATTTTTAATTTTTAATTTATTTCAAGTGTACCTCTATATCATGATGAATCGGATCAGCAGGCTCCTCTAAATCTCCATATGCAACACCTGTCGCAATGTCTTGTACCACATTTAAATAAATTTAAATTTAAATATAGAACTATATGTACACATGTATATCTATATAAATTGAAATTAAATCCAGATTCTTGTACCTGTTGTAATGCACGTCCAAGGTCAGATAACTCAGAAGAGTGCAAGGACACTGCATTAGGATCAATGGCCTCATCCATAAGCAAATCTAAGAATCTACTATGAACTTGTGAGGTCGTAGCCTATGTCTGTTGTGTGGGAGCCTATGTATGCTGTGGAGGCGGTGTAAGATCATCCACACTCTGTCTAGAGGAACCTGCCTCTGCATTTGATCTCTGACCTCGACTGCTACCTGTGGAGGATCTACGACACTATCCTCCTCCATTGAAAGTAGGCAAATCGCGTGGCTCAATCCCATGCAACGTAGAAATCCTCTGCTAAGCAGCCATGAGATCACTCACTAACATACCACTAATCTCACGCAGGTGATCCTCAGGTAGTCGTCCTATCTCATATGGAGTAGGAAGATCAAATCTGATGTATGGGTCATAAAATGGACTGGATGGTGATACACCTGCACTCGTCTGTGATCGAAGCATGTACCTACCCACACGATCAGATGAAAACTACTCGACCTAAGTTGCAATGGTGGCAATGCTAGAATACATATCTAAACGCATGTCCCCAACTGCAACCTGCCCAGCTCCAGTGTAGGCCTCCAAACCTTTTGGAAGAACCAAAAGGTTTTGACCCACCAATGCCCTCTTACTAGGGGGTTGTGGTATATCAGGTCATCTACACTTATCCTGATATCTCCCCCGACCCTGACCAACATGTGGAGGTAGATCTGTGTAGTCAACATCATAGCCCAAATGAAACTCTACAAATAATTGTTTGTAGAAATATAGTGGCACCTCATCCTTTTGGGGCCACATATGATGTGCTGCTAACCATCTAGGATATATAAAAGGGGCCACTATGTCATCTATACAAAAAGTGACCCTATATGCTTGAACCACCCTCTTATTGATGTAATGGGTGCAAAACATGTTCTTCACCTGAGTGACTGAGACATCTGAATCAACTATCCTCCAACCTACTGTCCCTATGATAGTGCTAGATAGGCTATGATAAAAAACATCAATCGATACATCATCATATGAATTGTATGATTCAGCCTTTTGAATCATACTAATGAGCTCAGTGCGTATAGATGTCAATTTCTCCCTATTAGGGAGAGTAGTACTATTTTGTAGTGTCCGCTCTAACGCAGTCAGAGCGGCTTGCATCCTAGAGATAGTCTCATCTCTATGACTATCTCTACTATGTGGGGCCTGGGTACTATCCTGGTCTGAGGGAGCTCGTGATCCATGACTATCATGGACACTCTGATCTGAACCACTAGAAGCCATGAATGATATGCACACAAAGGTAATATATATATCTAGATCTAGATATAGATAAAAAATGCTCGCTGCAAGTAGGCACATGCACATATACATACATCCATTAGAAAATCAATTGATATATATATATATACAAATTAATTTAAATAAATTAAAAAGATCTAACTTTCAATTTGTACATGTGTTACAATACTTCAAGTAAACATGAAAATATTTTAAAAACTTCAAACAAACACACATGAACTAATTTTCAAATGCATTTGTACATAATATAAATTAAATTATATTAAATTAAACATTTAAATTCATGCATTTACATATGTACATGTAATATATTTAAATATTTAAAAACATAATTTAAACTTGAAGGCATTTACACATGTATTCAATCATGGTAGTAGAACTAATTCATGTGCACACATATTTACTAATTTGAATGCATATTTACATGTACATATTTACTTTACACACATGAGAAAAAAGTAATTTATACAAATTTCCATAACTAGGGAGGGAAAAACATTATATTTAAATTAAATACTAAAAGAAATGGTGAAAATGTATAATAATTTGGAAAGGGGTTCATGGGTCTTAAGATTCTTAAGAGTCTTAATTAGGTTGAAAGTAACCTGGTCTTATAGGTCTTAAGGGTCTTATGAGCTCATCTTAAGGGTCTTAATTAGGTCCTATTGGGTACTAACCTTCTCTTAGAGGGACTTTGTAATGTTTGACTGTGTGATGATTAGCACAATGTGTTATGGAACTTTCATAGGAAAATACTTTATCCTAAGTTTTAGATAGTATCAAAACCTCAATTTGGTAGTTAGGCAACTAAAAATAAAGATGACCTTATAATTAAGGTATCCTATATAATAAGAGTTAGGGCTTTATTCATTTTGATAAATAGGAATTTTCTTAGCAAAGGATGAAAATAATATAGTTTTGATAATATCCAGCACTATACTTATTTAGAAATAAAAAAATGCATAGGGGAGTTTGATCATCCATGGGCCATGACAAATAGAATAAGGAAATATGGTCCAATTAGACCATGACTAAGATTAAAGAGAACTAATTGAATTGATTAAATAATATTGGCACTAGACAAAAATGTTTAATTACTCAAGACTAACAATAATAAATCAATACAAAAGAAAAGTGTTAAGAGTTCAATGAAAGCAAAGTGAAAACAAACAATACTATTGAATCAATTTAGTTGGCTACCTTGGCTTTATAGAAAGTTATATGATATTGATGGTATAGTTTTCTTGTGGCTTGATAATAGTTAAATGATTAATTTTGTATTACAAAGTGTGATAAGTTAAAACACATTAGTATGCAAATGTTATCTAATAATTGTTATCAGATAACTATAATTCTTAGGATTTACTATGACATCTTTCTGCATATTGCCTTTCCTGTCTCACAACTATAGGTCTTATAAAGATGAATGCCAATACAATGGTCCAACTCCAAAATATCAAAAAGAAAGTATTGCAATTTCAAAGATATAATAAATATTTGGGTTAAATCAAAGAGTGTTACAATGGATTTAATGATACTTTATTTCAACCTTTTTGTGACTATTATGTGTTTTGGTTATGCTAGTCTATTTTCTTTCTTTCCATTTATTGATATAGCATCTAGTCATTATTAAACTACTTTGTTCAATATTAAAAAACATGACAACCTAAAAACTTAAGGATTAATTTATCAGGAGTCAACAATGAAATAAAATAAAAGTGCATGCTATAAAGCAAAGTTGTTTTAATTATATAACTTGATCTAATGGCATGAAAACAATATAACTCAAACAATGATTATTATTGAATGCATAAGGTAAGTTGCTCACTACATTGTTTAGTCATTTAACCTAGGTAGTGGTTGCACTTGTCCTTGTCACTTGGGTCCTATTGGGTCTTAAGGGTCACATTAGGTCTTAAGAGTTTTAATTAGGTCTTATTGAGCCTTAAGGGTGAACTATTTTGACCTATTAAGTTCTATTAGGTCTTAAGTGGTCCTATTAGGTCTTAAGGGTCCTAATAGGTCACATTCAGTGGATGTTAAGTCTTAAGTGGTCCTATTAGGTCAGTAAGAGTAGATAGTCCATTATGTTTTAATTTTGATATTATTAAGTTAAGTATTGGGTCTTATAATTAAGTCCATCCTATTAGGTTTTAATGGTCTTATTAAATGTCTCAAGGGTAGGTCCTATTACATGTTTTTAAAAGTTTCAATTTACATTTTACTTAAATTATATATGTTTTCTATGGTTTGTACGTTTAAGTTTTATATGTTAATTTTGTACATTTTTAAAAGTAAATACAATACATATTAAAAAAAGACTTTTTTTTACATATGAACATTAAAAAAACTAATTAAAAAATATTTAAACAACATATACAAAAAAAAAATTAAAAAACACAAACAAAAAAAATTAAAAAAAAAACAAAAAACCTACCTCTAACTCGGCCGAGTTGCACTATCACCCCCTCTAGTCGCTATCCTTAGCCCCTCATTGTTAAAATGAGGGGCTAAGGCTGTTCGCCAAGCTATTAGTAGGGCCGGGTAGACTCGACTGAGTATTCCCTACCACTCAGTGCCGCGTGGTGCCTCCTTTTGTTCGGCCGAAGAAGACTCGGCCAAGTCGGTCAAGTTAGCCAAAAGGGTGACACCCAATTGTGCTTTTACCCATTTGATTTCTTCATCTTTCGAGCCTTTGGCATCATATTCGACCACAAATTTCAAATGTATTGCATTTTATTTGGTCATGAATGCTCTCTGAAATGACTGCATTCTACTGGTGTTGTGCCCTAGCCAGTGCTTTATCTCTATTATTTGATGTTATTGGTGCTTGTGCTCAAGGATATCGATTCACTATTTTGAAATGTTTGGATTCATGTTTGTTGATATTACTGGCACGTTTAATGACACCATTGTATATTTTTGAGATGCTCACTCAAATGACTGCATTGTATTGGTGTCATCCCCTAGCCCATGGTTTAACTCCATTATTTGATGTTATTGGTGCTTGTGCTCAAGGATATCCATTTTTTTGAAATGTTGACTGTGGTTATCAAATTGACAGCATGTGAGCTTCTAGCTAGGCGCCATTTGTATTGATAGCTTAGGGCATCAAATTTATTGTATCATTGATAGTTGAGACTTTGTTAAAAGGAAATAGGAAAAAAAATTATTTTGATTTAGTTTCTCTATTTTGATCCCTAAGTGGCTTACAACCCTAGAGAAGTATATGCAGATTTACGGATGCAGTTACAGGATACATAGTAGCTGATAATTTACAAGAAATCCATGCATCCAATTTGAATAGCAATTAATACAAATAAATATGGTCCTCGATTGGCCCAGTCATTCAGACCTTGACTATCCCCTCAACCAGTGACCCTTCAAAACTGGGTTATCATGCAATCAGTGAGTGATCCTTCATTCTCCTAGTCTGCCCTGCATCCAAACATATTGGAAACACACAATATAATGATAAAAAGTCTTTCAAAATCCCCCTTCCCTCAAGGAACACTATCAACATCCAGACCTTCACTATCCCCTCAACCAGTGACCCTTCAAAACTGGGTTATCATGCAATCAATGAGTGATCCTTCATTCTCCTAGTTTGTCCTACATCCAAACATATTGGAAATACACAATACAATCATAACAAGTCTTTCACAATCCCCCTTCCCTCAAGGAACACTACCAACATCCAGACCTTGACTGTCCCCTCAATTAGTGACCCTTCAAAACCGGGTTATCATGCAATCAGTGAGTGATCCTTCATTCTCCTAGTCTTCCTTGCATCCAAACATATTGGAAATACACAATACAATGATAACAAGTCTTTCACAATCCCCCTTCCCTCAAGGAACACTATCAACATCCCAACCTTGACTATCCCCTTAACTAGTGACCCTTCAAAACTAAGTTATCATGCAATCAGTGAGTGATCCTTCATTTTCCTGCTCTGCCCTGCATCCAACCATATTGGAAATACACAATACAATGATAAAAAGTCTTTTACAATCCCCCTTCTATCAACATCTGGACCTTGACTATTCCCTCAACTAGTGACCCTTCAAAACTGGGTTATCATGCAATCAGTGATTGATCCTTCATTCTCCTAGTCTGCCCTACATCCAAACATATTGGAAATAAACAATAAAATGATAACAAGTCTTTCACAGTCCCCCGTCCCTCAAGGAACACTATCAACAAGTGATCCTTCTTCTTATCAACCATATCCAATGTTTCCCTGATTAAGACCCCCCTCATCCTCAACATGGTCTTCATCACATATGGTCTCAATTTCATGGATAGGGGACATGTAAATATCTTTAAATACTTCTTTTACCATAATGTCCTCCTACCCCATCTTCTTGATCTTTCTGGCTAAATCGGATGAATCCACACATAATAACCAAAAATGAAGGGTTTTGTATCCTTTAATGAATCTCAGTCACTGGTAACGCATGGACAGTCAAACCAGAAGTCTTCAAAGCATTCAATAAGTGAATATGAATGTTTGAAAACTTTCCTCTCAACTTCCCCAACCACTCCTAATTGGTTAGAGGGGTATTTCTAGAATCTCCACTATTCCTATCCTTACCAACAATTCTTAAACATACTTTATCTGATATGATAATAACATGCTAAACTAAACCAATGGCATGTTCTTCATGTGGTACAAGGAATATTTGGCTATCAAATCTTCCTTTGTGCAAGCTAAGCACAAGAGAAGGTATGTGATTTCTTCATCTTCGATTGGTATCTTTGACGGGCAATGTCTTTTGAGCCTCTGGCATCATATTCAACTGCAAATTTCAAATGCGTTGCATTTTATTTGATCATGAATGCTCATTGAAATGATCACATTCTACTGGTGTCATGCCCTAGCCTGTGCTTTATCTCCATTATTTGATGTTATTGATGCTTGTGGTCAAGGATATCAATTCATTGTTTTGAAATGTTTGGATTCACGTTTGGTGATATTACAATTCATCATATCAGATAAAGTATGTTTAAGAAGTTTTAGTGTCTAAACACTCAACTAATCCCTCTAACCGATTAGGAGTGGTTGGGGAAGTTGAGAGGAAAGTTTTCAAACATTCATATTCACTTATTGAATGCTTTGGAGACTACTGGTTTGACTGTGCATGCATTAATGTTTAGAAGAGATCAATAAAGTATTTAAAGACAATCTTACATGTTTGGAGAGGTTTGAGAGGCACTTATCATGACTGTACCCTCACAAACAGCAGCATAGACTAGTTTTACTAAGTTTCCTTTCTCTATTTTGAGGTTTCCTTTCTCTGTTGTAGGGGTACAGTCAGAGGGTTCATTGACAAAATGATCCTTTGAATGGTTACTATAAATATGAATGATTTGATATAGCACATTTCTCATTTTACTTGAAGTTTGGAATAGCTTGTGCAAGGGTGAAAGTACTTTTGATCGTTTTGGTCATGACTGTTCCTCTACACAATCAGGAAATATAACTGTCTAATGATTATATGTAATGTTGAATGGATTAAATGCTTTATTCTTGGTAGAAGTGAATGGAAGGAATAGTGTTGGTGTTAGGTTTCATTTATTATTGAATTCAATGGTTTCCAAGATCTGTTGAGGAGTTTTCTCCTTGTTTAATGTTAACTGTTCCTACACAATCCACTCATACAACAGTGAAATGCTATGTGATTGACAATTTCATACAACTGGTCTTTTGGCATGTATTAAACAGAATAGAATTTTTAGCATATTATTATCATTCTATTTCTTTGTTGTAAACATGCCATTGGTTCAGTTTTGTAAAAAAAAATTTGTGTTAATTTTTTTTTTCTATTTTTTCCATTTGATAACCATAGTCAACATTTCAAAATAGTGAATAACATCAAATAATGGAGATAAAGCATGGGCTAGGGCATGACACCAGTAGATTAAAAGAAATAAAATGATAATAATATGCTGAAAATTCTATTCTATTTAATACACGCCAAAGGACCAGTCCCAACAATTCTTAAACATACTTTATTTTGTTTAAGAATTGTTGGGAGTAGTTTTCAAACATTCATATTCACTTATTGAATGCTTTGGAGACTAGTGGTTTCACTTATTCACTTATTCACATATTAAAATGTAGTTTTGATGTGGTTAATGTTTAGAAGAGATCAATAAAGTATTTAAAGACAATCTTACATGTTTGGAAAGGTTTTAGAGGCACTTATCATGACCGTACCCTCACAAACAATGGCATAGACTGGTTTTACTAATTTAAGAGGTTTAGGCACTATGATATACCCAATCCTTA
Source organism: Chamaecyparis obtusa (assembly GCA_027943335.1). NCBI lineage: Eukaryota > Viridiplantae > Streptophyta > Pinopsida > Cupressales > Cupressaceae > Chamaecyparis > Chamaecyparis obtusa. The sequence goes on along the minus strand of BSBK01001728.1, from coordinate 4,614,705 downwards.
AGTGCTTTAAAGGCTTGTCTAATCAAAATTCTTCCCAAGACTCCTAAGTGGTATTTTTGGTTTTATAGGCTTTCATTTACTTGGATTCAAGGATCTTTAAGGTTCTAAGGTAATCTCATACTCCCATTCTTCAAGATCTTCACAATCTATCCCAGAGGCCTAATAGCCTTGTCTAGTAGCCCTGTCCAATGGTAAAAGGATCTTAATTCTATACTTTCCCAAAGGATGGAACAAATAAATGATATATTTGGGTACCCTTTTTCCCCTAACAAACTATACTATAAGATCTCTATGGACTCTTTTGGACCAAGTATGACTATCCTCACTATGTGACCCCAAAATGCATCAAAATCAGGTAATTTAACAAAGTAACACCTAGTTACTTGTAGTAACACCTAGTTACTTGTACCCCCAAGACCCCAAACTTCTAGAAGTGTCTCAATATGTTACCAAACCTCTAAATTCAAGAGGAATTAGATCCAAACTCCTTAGAACATCAACAACCCCAAATTGGTGGCTTTAAACCCTTGTTTTGAGGGTTTCTTCAATCTCCCTTCTCCAAACACTTCCTGACTTTCTTGGCGATTTATTTTGTTGTACACTCTAGGCTTAAGTCTTTCATACAATGACTTCCAAAGGTTACATATAACTCCATCACAACTTCCCCAACCATGAAGAACATAGGTGAAGAACTTGATGGTTTCATGTTTTAATCTTTAAGAACTTGATCAAGAACATAGGTTTTAATGAAATATCAATTTGATTTGCAAAGGTTGTGTTATTTAAAAATTTTAAAGGCTCTAATACTTACTAGGGCGGATGTGGATGTGCAACCTTATGCTTTTACTACTAAGTCTCTATTTGTTGGGCATACTGATTATAAGTACTTGACATATATCACAAATGTTGCTAATTAAGGTTGGCAGGATGATTACGCCTATCCTAAAAAAAGACTGTCAAATCATTATGCTTTTAAATCAATTACCTATCGATGTATCCCTTGCGAGGGAGAGAAGCCAAACACATAAAGAACATGCACATAAACACGACAACTAAAAAACTTAAATGGAATATGCCAAGAAGTACCAAATGATGAATGCTCAATTGTTGTAATGGCAAAGCATCAGAACCGTCCATTTCTAGAACTTTATTTTCTAGTCTAAATGTTTTTTCTATAGTCGTAATGATTTTTCTAGAACTTGATTTTCTAGTCTTAATGATTTTTCTCTAGTCCTAATGATTTTTCTATAGTCTTAATGATTTTTCTTTTGTCCTAATGTTTGTTGCTCTTGATAAATTAGGCCTTGAATTTGAATTTTTGTTCACTGTTTTATGTCATCTTGATATTTCATTCATTTTTCATATACACAGAGACTACACATGCTGATTAAAAAATGAGCTATTTGATTATTCACTTTTCATGATTGTAAATGGTCAATATTTTTTATGGTATTCCTTGGTGTATTCCATTTTAAAATAATCATGTTTCTATGACTATGATAAATGTCCCTTTGTGTTGAGAAAATTAGAGTTGAAAAAATGGTTGTTTAGTGTATGTATGCTTGGTCAAATATGCATGTTTTTCACCTGTGCATATACCTTCTATGATCAACTCTTATATGCACAAGTGATGAACATTCAAATTTTCCGAAGCAGTACTATGAGCTTTCCTCCAACACACGTACTATTGTAAAAATCATCACAAGTCCATTTGCTGCAGGAAATCTCACAGTACACATGTCTGGAGGTTTGAAGGAAACAAGAGAATTTGATCTTTAATCTTTAAGAACTTGATCAAGAACATAGGTTTTAATGAAATATCAATTTGATTTGCAAAGATTGTGTTCTTTATAAATTTGAAAGGCTCTAATACTTACTAGGGGGGATGTGGATGTGCAACCTTATGCTTTTACTACTAAGTCTCTATTTGTTGGGCATACTGATTATAAGTGCTTGACATATATCACAAATGTTGCTAATTAAGGTTGGTGGGATGATTACGCCTATCCTGAAAAAAGATTGTCAAATCATTATGCTTTCAAATCAATTACCTATCGGCATATCCCTTGCGAGGGAGAGAAGCCAAACACATAAAGAACATGCACATAAACACGACAGCTGAAAAAATTAAATGGAATATGCCAAGAAGTACCAAATGATGAATGCTCAATTGTTGTAATGGAAAAGCATCAAAACCGTCCATTTCTAGAACTTGATTTTCTAGTCTAAATGATTTTTCTATAGTCGTAATGATTTTTCTAGAACTTGATTTTCTAGTCTTAATGATTTTTCTATAGTCCTAATGATTTTTCTATAGTCTTAATGATTTTTCTTCTGTCCTAATGTTTGTTGCTCTTGATAAATTAGGCCTTGAATTTGAATTTTTGTTCACTGTTTTATGTCAGCTTGATATTTCATTCATTTTTCATATACACTGAGACTAGACATGCTGATTAAAAAATGAGCTATTTGATTATTCACTATTCATGATTGTAAATGGTCAATATTTCTGATGGTATTCCTTGGTGTATTCCATTTTAAAATAATCATGTTTCTATGACTACGATAAATGTCCCTTTGTGTTGAGAAAATTAGAGTTGAAAAAATGGTTGTTCAGTGTCTGTATGCTTGGTCAAATATGCATGTTTTTCACCTGTGCATATACCTTCTATGATCAACTCTTATATGCACAAGTGATGAACATTTAGATTTGCCGAAGCAGTACTGTGAGCTTTCCTCCAACACACGTACTATTGTGAAAATCAACACAAGTCCATTTGTTGCAGGAAATCTCACAGTACACATATATGGAGGTCTGAAGGAAACAAGAGAATTTGATCTTTAAATTTTGAGAACTTGATCAAGAACATAGGTTTTAATGAAATATCAATTTTATTTGCAAAGATTGTGTTCTTTATAAATTTGAAAGGCTCTAATACTTACTAGGGCGGATGTGGATGTGCAACCTTATGCTTTTACTACTAAGTCTCTATTTGTTGGGCATACTGATTATAAGTGCTTGACATATATCACAAATGTTGCTAATTAAGGTTGGCGGGATGATTATGCCTATCCTAAAAAAAGACTGTCAAATCATCATGCTTTCAAATCAATTACCTATTGGCGTATCCCTTACAAGGGAGATAAGCCAAACACATAAAGAACATGCACATAAACACGACAGCTGAAAAACTTAAATGGAATATGCCAAGAAGTACCAAATGATGAATGCTCAATTGTTGTAATGGAAAAGCATCAGAACCATCCATTTCTAGAACTCGATTTTCTAGTCTAAATGATTTTTCTATAGTCGTAATGATTTTTCTAGAACTTGATTTTCTAGTCTTAATGATTTTTCTATAGTCCTAATGATTTTTCTATAGTCTTAATGATTTTTATTTTGTCCTAATGTTTTTTGCTCTTGATAAATTAGGCCTTGAATTTGAATTTTTGTTCACTGTTTTATTTCAGCTTGATATTTCATTCATTTTTTATATACACATAGACTACACATGCTGATAAAAAAATGAGCTATTTGGTTATTCACTATTCATGATTGTAAATGGTCAATATTTCTGATGGTACTCCTTGGTGTATTCCATTTAAAAATAATCATATTTCTATGACTATGATAAATGTCCCTCTGTGGGCCTATATTGAACTGTGGGCTTAGTTCCATGTTTTCTTTCATTCTTGCATTTGAAATGTTAAATATGGGCTGCATACAGAGTTATTATGTGTATCTTTGTTGGTGATTATTTAATTGTAGTATTTTCTTTTTTATTTGTTTTTCTTTGTTTTCTTGTTTTTTCTTTTCCATTTCTACAATATGGACATGTACTTTTCTTTGAGCAGTGTGCTTTATGTTGTGGGCTACAAGGCAGAGCCATAAGGCCTCTATGACAGTTTGAAGCTATTTAGCCTATTGATACCCTTCATATTTTGGACCACCCCTTGGAGGATAGGAACACCATAGAGATGCTCAATATTATTACCTTGGCTCATTTGAAGGTGGTTGTTTTATTTTTCCTTGATGTTTTGGGGTCCTGTGGTTATAGTATTGTGCAATAGGCAGCTATGTTTCATAGCATAAAACCTATGTTTGCCAATAAGCCTCTTATTGTAGTTTGTAATAAGATTGATTTGCAACCATTAGAGACTACTCTACAAGCTTGAAGAAGCGATATATTTTGGCAAATCAAGAGTGGAAAGAAGATGATATTCCTTAGATCATGGATGTACACAATATTGCAGACTTTATTGATCTAGATATCTTGTAGAGGCTTGAAGAACTGGAGAGGGAAGAAGGGCTTAGCATGGTAGGTGAGGGTGACGAGGATGATGAGATGGGGGAGGTGGAGTTGAATCTTGATGAAAAGGAAGCTCTGGCTGCAATTAGGAAGAAGAAGAAGATGCTTATCGTCGAACACAAATTGAAGAAGAGTACTGCAGAGAGCACGCCTACCATACCAAGGAAGTTTGACAAGAACAAGGAATATGGCTTAAACAGAATGGGAAGACATCTTTCTAGCCCGGGCTTGGATCCTTCGACAATTAGCTTGATAATAAATGAAGCAGATGAGAGATAAGCAATTAGCTTCCAACAAAAATCTCATGAATGAATTGTGTGTACCCCCAATTCCTATGCCCTTTGTGTGTACTGTACCAAGGAAGTTTGACAAGAACAAGGAATGTGGCTTAAACAGAATGGGAAGACATCTTTCTAGCCTGGGCTTGGATCCTTCGACAAATAGCTTGATAATAAATGAAGCAGATGAGAGCTAAGCAATTAGCTTCCAACAAAAATCTCATAAATGAACTATGTGCACCCCCAATTCTTGTACCCTTTGCGTGTACCCGAAGGATATATTTGAAACAACAAGGGTAAGGCTTAAAGAAGTTAATTTTACATCACTAGACAGATCTTTAGGCCTTACCCTTATGTTTCAAATTTAGCCTTTGGGTATGCACAGACTAGGCCACAGGAATTGGGGTACGCATAGTTCATTTATGGGATTTTTCTTGGGAAGCTAATTGGTCATCTGTCATCTACTTCATTTTTATGAAGCTAATTGTCGTAGGATCCAGGCCCAGGCTATAAATATGTCTTCCCAAAAACATAAAAAACATGCACATAAACATGTACGACAACTAAGAAACATAAATGTAGATATCACAACAACTGAGAAACATAAATGTAGGCATCGTTGTCACAATTTTTTGGAGACAACATAATTGAGTTGTACACCCAGACAATGCAAAACAACTACTACTCCTCCAGTTCTAGAGGAGTAGTGGTTGCTTTGCATTGTCTGGGTATACCACTCAATTATGTTGTCTCCAAAAACTTGTGACCATGGTGCCTACATTTATGTTTCTCACCTGTTGTGTCCTAGGACCCCTTATGATGACCCTTTACGACCCCTAAGAATACACATCTTAGAGGTCTTAAAATGTCATAAAGGGTCATAAGAGGCTCCTAGGAGGGGCTAGATGAGCTTCCACCTTCACGTGGTTGGCCCTATTAAGTAGAGAATGTTAAACTATTCTCGAAACAAAGAGAAACTCAATAATTTAAGGTCTCAGTCCATAGAGATGGTGAAAAATGATGAGAATCAATGATGGAGAGTTTTTAGATACTGAGAAGACGTATATGCAGTGGAGGCCAGAAGGGATTTTTGTGGAGATTTACTAGATGTAGAGATTTTCTAGAGAGGGTTTCTAGATTGAGTACTAGTGCAGAGATGATGATTCAATACTACATCTATAAAACCTTCACAAATATCCCTTTTTTGGCCTCCACTCATACCTCTTCTCAAAATCTAGAAACTTTGGATATTGTTTCTCATCGATGCATGAAATGTGCTAGTGATCATATGAAATTACTTTTGCGAGACTGGGATCAATTATGAGAAGGTATACAACAAGATCATTTTATTGTATCTTTCATTTCTTTTATCCATTCATATTTTCTTCCTTCTCTTATATTGGATACTATGTAGTGTACATAAAGGCAAGGCGGTGATTATTCTCAATGATCGACATGTATAAGTCTTCTAGCCCTTACCCAGTAGCTAGGACTAAAGATAGCGGAGCTCAAGAGACCATCATAGTTGGTCTCTATCTTTGGTCCATATACTGACAAAATTTTTTACATTTCATTAGCTCATCAAATGCGGTGATTTGAAAGAATTTAATGGATGATATTTTCATGTATAATGTATATTATTTTAATTTGACGGTGAATGAATTTATCTACTTCGCGCACTTATATACATCGAGCACAGCCATAAAAAAGAATCCTCTCCTGTGGTTTGATTAATGTAGGCCATGGGAGGAGATGCTTCTTTATGGCTGTGCTCATAGTATACAAGTGCGCGGAGTCATTAAATTCATGCAACGTCAAATTAAATAATATACATTATCATGAAAATATCATCCATTTAATTCTTTCAAATCCCCTCATTTGATGAGCTAACGAAATGTAAAATGTTTTGTCAGTCTATGGACCAAAGACGAAGAGCAACTATGATGGTCTCTTGAGCTTTGTTATCTTTACTATGCTAATCTATCAATTTTTCGACAGGTAGTAAACTATTTCCGACAGATGCACTATATGTTTGATGGAGTTTTGTGTCGGTAGTTTATTTTATCTCATCGGATCTCCGATAGGTTATCACTTCTGTCCGATGGGAGTGCTATACATCCGACAGGTTTTCCTATCGGACATCTGTCGCCTTTCCGACTGACAAAATGTCGGAAGGACCCTTTTTTGACAGATCAGTCCAATTCTAAAATTCCTATTTGTGTGGCATGTTCCGACAAGAAGTGATGTTAGAATACAGATGGTTATCTCTCCCATCACCATTTCCAACGCAAAAATGCCGACGGACACATATGTTGAAATTCTGACAAATAGGCGTTGCAAATCCGACAAATGGCCATCAAAATTTAGCCTCAAATGTACTAGTGTTAGAGGACTTAAGAACATTCTATTAAAATGTCACCTTTATTAAAGGATTTATAAATGACTGTTAGGTCAACCTTGATTAAAGGATTTCAATTGATACAATGGTTAGAAAGTAATAATAGGTTTGATTTGATACATACAACTCACTTTGCAAATACAGATCCAATGTAGCTCCTATGTTGATCCTTTGACTAGCCTTCATTATCATCTCCATCTCTGATCTGCTTGGAAACCCTTTAAACAATCACCTCTTCACAACTCTTTATAACTCTTCTCATCCTTCTGCTCAGGTTCGCCAATCAACTGAATCAACTGCTTTCATAACCCCCAATTAGGTTATCCTTATACCTCCTTAACTAGGTAGTTTGATCTTTTTTCACTTTAGCATCACTGTAGATCTTAGGTTTTGGTCAGATTCATCAAATCCTTCCAACATTTCATTCTCCTTCTATCTTTCTAGATACTTCTCAAAAATTATCCTTGAATCCATGCATAGAAATCTATAAACACAATTTATCATACATTAAATGCTCATGTAATTCATCCTTATCTTCAACACGCTTTACATATTCCAAGAATTCAACTATGTCAGCTAGGAATCTCAATTCCTTCACAAACTGTAAAATGATGACATTTGTTCATCATTGTGTTCTTCTGCTCGGTCTTCACTGGATAAATCAGTCACTGCTTAACTATTCTTCTCGACACTCACTGTCTATGCTCGGTCCAACTTCTGATACTTGGTCATTGTTGATGTTGGGTCAACATTGGATTTTCTCAGCTTATATTGGCACTTGGTCAACCCTATGCTTTCAGTCTTTCTTTTCTCATCTCTTTTATGCTTCAATTCAACTGTCTTCTTCATTTAGTATTATAGATAAACAACACATTATCTTGCCAATGTGCCAACTAATCAAGTGCCCATTGTTCTTTCTCATAACCTTTTTACTATGTCTTCTTGTTATCTCCTCTTTTCAAATTCTCTTCATCAATCAAATGATATGGAACTCTACTAGATATCAACTATCTCACCAATTAAGGTTTGACATCAATGACAATATAACAATTGTTTCAATTGTGACTTCCAACATGGATCTCATCAAGTTCTTGGAGCAAGTCATTCATCATGGAGAGAGAAGTAAAGACAACATTGAAGACCCAACTGATTCACCTACTTCTTGGTTGGATCGATTAGTGATGTTTTAATGAGCAACAAATCTAGGAAGTAATTGTCCTATATTCTCTCCCACGGATGTGAGGAAGACTGTTTCTTTCTTGTTGAGAAAGTTTCTCATTTTTGTTTTAATGTAATAACTGCATCCACTTATTTTGTTTGAAGTGGTTAGTAAGTTAAGTTAGCTAGTTATAAGTTTTAGTATAAATAATTTTCTCTTAAAGAGTAAGTAAGTACTTGCATTCTTGTAGCTTTCCTTTCCAACAAATAGTTAGCATGGCTACAATGGAAACTTAGTGCATATATTATGCAGAACCATATCAAGCTTACACCCATGGGTTGACATGTTAAATGAACCTTGCCATAGGATAGATAGTTGCTCAGTGAAGATGTCCCATCCATGAGTATGGAAATTGTACCTAGTTATTAATCCATTTGGAAAGGCCAACATCTGCTACAAAACAAAATGTTGGGGCCCAAAGCGAAGAAGGAAGGCAACTACAAGGAACTTTTTAAGTTCCTCATTGATGATTAGACTAGTGTGCTCACCCAATCGAGATGCAAAATTAAATAGTCTATTAGATGGTGTCCTCTTTAGTTTTGGGATCGAGACTCTTTAAGGCCACTAGTGCATTTAGTTTTTCTATTACTATGTTGATGTTTAAAACCATGTTGATGTCAAAGATTGGTTTTGGATTAGTGTTGCTGGATAGGATAACTTTATTTTGGTACAATATTACTCATATGATTGTTTATATAGTTTGTATGATGGTGGATGCTAGTTGGTTATTGATTACTTATCATTATATTGTTAATGATTTTTTATATTCATAGTGTGTTGTTAGTGTGTTGTTAATGTGTTGTTAACATGCTCTTGTAGTTCTCTTTGGTAAGCCTTCTGGGCTTATTATGTATGAGCCAACACCCTTGATTTTGTTACTTTAATATGTCAAAAATAATAATTTGGGCAAAACTACTCAAGACAATGAAGTTGCCTTTTTAAAAACAAAAAACACAAATACAAACAAAATCACAAAATTATGTTATATGCACACTACAAAATAAATTGTATAGATAAGGTTTTTGGATTTTATAAAAAAGAAAAAAAATAAAAATGCTTGAAAAGAAGAAGAGCTTAAACTAGACTAAAGATCATTAAGCACTATGAAAAATGTATTAATAATGGGTCTTCAAGAATAACACTTTACATAGAGAAATTTTTTCAAAAACAAAAACTTCTATCAACATAAACAAGATGCAAGACAATACCATATTAGACAAAAATAATAATTTAAATTGCTATTAATTTATTCTCTAAAATGAGGCATAAAAAGTCTTTCTTCTCTCTTTCTAGAAAAAATAAAAAAATAATCATTTTTATTTCTTTTCAATATATATTTTTTAAAATAACATAAAACAATATTATAAATAAATTTTCTTATTATTCAAATGGACTTGATGAGTATTAATATTTTTTAGAGTAATTAGATTATGATATTGCTGCGAGGATTCAAGTTTGTAGTTGTGGAGTCAAACTCATTTGACTCATTCAACCCTACTAGGTGACAGATTTTGTGAGCCACTACACATGAAACATGGGTAAATCAATTTGATTGGAAAATTACATAAATCATGAGTACTTTAAAATGGCTTCTATATATCATTCTCACTTATGAGAGTTTCTTTTCCCTAACTCAACTCCCTTCCATGTGGAATTATAATATTACTATGAAGATTCAAATTTGTAATTTTTAGTCAAATTTATTAACTCATTGATTTGTACTAAATTGACTATTTTTTCATACTAAATAATATATTCTTGTAAACTACTATACCTAAAATACGAATCAATAAATTTAACTCAAAAACTACTCAATTAAATTCTGATAACAATATCATAAAACATAATATAATACTTTAAAATAGCTTCCATATATTTTCATTCCCGCTACTCATCCTCCTTCCATGTCCCCATCTACTTGTGGTATTGGTCTGGGCCTCTGAAAGGGGTTTCTTCACAAGTATGCTGTGAAAGGACTGCGGTTGATACTCCTCTTGCCCAAATCAATTTTTCTTTTTTCCTCTGCAAGACATAATTATCTCGCCTCTGGGTTCGAGGGTTGTGACTGAGGCTGCTGTTCACTCAGTTATTGCTGTGCCTTTACTCAGTTACTGCTGTTCACTCAGTTATTCCTCCCTTGGCGATAGCATCAGTCAGGGTATTGCCAATACCATAGGTCAGTGTGTTGCCATTGACTTTACTACTATATCTTGATATTTTTTATTTCTGTCAGTCAGATTTTGTGTTTGTGTCAAATTTATTAAGATTTTGCGAAGAATTATTATGGTATGCTCCAAGTTAGGTGTTTGGGTTACTATACCTGCAATATTTAAATTTGGAAGTTGCCCATTTTAGCAAGAAAATTTAAAGGAGTTTATGAATAATGTTTTGTATGTGATGATGTACTATTGGAGTGTGTACAGCAAGCTGTATAATAAAACAATGACATACAATTTTGAGATTTTAACATTTTGGACTGTCTCAAACTGGGGCAGGTTAGGATGAAGTCTTAATACAACCATGGCCATAGCAAGCAAGACTGTGATGTGGAATGTCAGATATTCTTGTGCTGACATGGAAGTTGTATACTCAAAATGCTACAACGGTCACAAGACTATGCCACATCCCGTGCTTCAGAAAATAATGATGAGCAACACAATAAAATTTGAATTCCTTGAGCTTGAATATTGTAGCTACTGGCACGTTCACACAGCTGCTGCTGATCTTCATGGATCAAAGACATGTTCTGTTTCAACTGGAAGTTCTGCATATCTGTAGTTAACATAATACCAAGTGAAGTTCTCTTGAACAAACAATGCCCACCTCTCCAACTTTTTTAGACTTCCATGTTTTAAAACCCAAATGTTTTGTTGAGGTGTTGCTCTATAATATATCCTCCAGTTGTCTATGATTGAGTTGATCCGTTTCATTTATTCAGGTGGACAAGAAGCGACTGGGCATTTTCGAATGAGCCTCCACTGTAAAAAAATGCAGGAACCTGCACACAAATATACTGTCAGCCATAGTTCAAAATATCGTTATCGCAACTTATTGCGGAGGGCAAAAAAAAAAAAAATCGGGAGATATCGGAGATAAGTCGGGAACTTATCGGCGAACTTCTCGGGAACTTAAAAAATGGCTTAAATTTAATTAGAAATGCATTTTTTCTGCAAAATTCAATAAGGAGATTCATCTAATGAGTTAGTAAATGAGTAAACAAACCAAACAAGCTGATCTAGATATATATAAATGCAAATATGTATCAAAATTGCATCCTCATGTGGAATGCTGATGGCTGGTAGCCATAGTCTGATAGTCTGAACTCTGAAGAAAACTAAAAACAGCAAATTCTCTTTGTAAAACTATAAGCAAATACATATGCCAAGTACAATATCAAACTAGTGTACATCTTCCTCTTCCCCTTCCCAGTAGCTCTAGTAAAAACTATGGGAGTGGGAGGGGGTCTAGCCCTAGTAATCTGCTGTGGCTATGCCATCTCCCTCTGTACAACTGGCTATGACTGAACCTCCACCCTAGATGTAGATGGTGCTAACACTGGCAATGACTCATCATTTGTATCCTCCTCACTCTCACTGCTCTTATGATCATCCTCCTGAATGTCATCCAATCCTGCTGTGAATCCATCCTCCTCCATAGCCTGCCTCTCCAAATCATAGATGTCATCGTCTGTGAACAATGGAGGCTGCTCCTGTGATGTCCAATCACAGTACGGATCTATGTCATCCAAATCAAGTGGCCCTGTTGGTGGTAGCTCTACCTTTCTTATGCGCAACTTAAGGTTACATTGCACATAAACAAAAATTGTAGCTAAAGTAAATAGAAATCATAGAATCGTAATGAGTCAAATCATAGAATGTATGTAAGATGAAGATCCATAAGCCATCAAATCATAAATGTATATAAGATGAAGATCCATGAAACATATGTCTATCAGTATCTGTAAGATCCATAAAACTAAATCGTTTCATAGTATGAATCTATGATGCTTGATCATTGATCAATGCCAAATGTCAAAGTCCTCATAACTAGATCTTAGGTAGTCTTTGTTGGTGGCTGTTTTCAAGTCCCTAGGTCCGGCAAATGAGGTTTGAATGATTTTGGCCTATTGGGAAGTCATGTTTGTTTGGGATTTGGGCGAGAGCTAAGCTAAGTTTGTCATAGAGATGGGGTCGAAACCAAGTGATTTGTGATAAAATGAGTTAAAACCCTTTGAGAATCCTTTTGCCAGCTTTAGTTTGACCTTAGAAAGCCATGATGGATTGTGGGAGGTAACCCTGCTAAAGGCTTGTTGAATCTTGAAATTTGGTTAAGTCTGGAATTTTCAAAATCTAGAATCTGTATCTTAACTCCTATGAAGTTGGAACCTATCTCAAACATCCTGAAGTATATATATTTTATAATTTATACAACTATAACTTAAAGTATAAGAAATTAAATAAATCAAACTTATACTTAAATGTTATATTTGTATAAACTTACAACAAATAGGAAAGGCAAAAAAAAAATTGAAAATATGTGTTTTTTTAAAATTTGACTTGACTTTTTAGCTATCCGCCGAAAATATTTGTGTTTTTTAAAAATTTGACTTGACTTTTTAGCTATCCGCTGATTCACCGCCGATAAATCGCGATAAGTAATCAACTTATCGCTGACTTTTCGCAGATATATCGGCGATAAGTTCAACTTTTCGGCGATAAGTTGAAGCGGCGATAACTATACAAGTTTTATCGCCACACAGAACTTATCGCAATAAGTTCACTTATTGCCAATAAGTCTGCGATAATTTGATCTATGCTCTTAGCAACATGTTGCTGAGATTGGGGGCCAAAACAAGGCTTGTCCATAGATGTAATGGTAGTCAAGATAGATATTGTCAAGTTGGAGAATATAGAATTTTGGTAGCATTTACTATTAGAACTATATGGGCTACAATTTTGTGTGCTTGCATGTATAAAGTAAGAAAATGGTCTGTGATCATCTATTTACAAACATGAGTAAAGATGATGAAAAAGGAGGCATGACTGAACAATGTATCACTAAATCATTCTTCCTGTATTGTGTTTGTGGTTGACTGTCTTGACACATAAACATGGTATAAATGTAATAACAGACACTGAATTAGCTTTGCTGTTGATTGGATTAATATTAGTATAGGCATTAAGATCATAGCAGAATCAATCATCTCACCATTAATCATCTCTAAGAACCTGAATCAAATTAAACAATAATCAGATGTAGAAGATGTAGGAGGAGAAATGAAGATGAGCTATATGGCTTTGTATTTATTTTTTGTTCCAAAACAGAATCGATCATGTGATCATTGATCATCTCTAAAAACCTGAACCAAATTAAACAATAGTCAGATATAGAAGGAGAAATGAAGATAAACGATATGTCTTTGTATTCATTTTTGTGCTTGTATTCTGACATTGCGAATTCTTGATGTTATTGACTGCTTCTTTCAGGGTAGTATTCCTGGCCTACAAAAAAAACTAGGCTGCCGGTTCGGGTCTGGTTCTAAGTTCGGGTATGAAGGACCAGTTCGCCAATATGGTAAAATTTTGAAAAGGGGTTTGAGTTCATTAGTACAAAAAAATGTAAAAATTATATATATATATATATACACACACACACACACACACACATACATATTTATGAAGCCTAGAAGCACGAGTTAAGATTAGAATGTCACATAGTATCAAAAAAACATTTAAACACCATAAACTTGTAATCATAGCATCATGAATCCTGATCATACCATCATAGCGTCATATTGACATATACTCAAGTTCAACATCAAAGATTCAAAACATTAAAATGTCAAGTGATAAATCATAACATCAAGTTCATGTATCATTGTTTCAAGTTCAAGTAATGGATTAAAAATTTATTAATATTCTTCTTCATCTTCTTCTTCTACATTGGCATCAATTGACTCACAAATAGAGCTAAGGCCAATGGGATCAGCTGCACCAATAACACTATTGGTGTCAAAATCTTCAAATTCATCAAGTGCAAGCTGAGAAGTGGAAGCCAACATAAGCTTTTAGAATCTACTTTTTAGGGTTGTGGAGGTTGTTAAATGGAGCCTAATTAGACTCGGAGGTTAATTTTTCCCCACTTTGATCGGCGTAGTTTCCCCTTAGATTTTTCTATTCACCAACATATTCTAACTGTAACAATGGATGTCAAAAAATTTTGCTGGTTCAAAGTTGGTTTGCCATTTTCTGCCATGGTCTGCCCAGATCCGACTGGCTTGTGGTCTGGTTCGAACCAGACCTGTGTGGCATGGATCCTGTTCGGACCCACAGACGGACCAGACCCGTTCGAACTTGGCCCGGTACGGCGTCCAATCTAGATGAACTGGGCTTCTTAGACAAAAAAATAAAGTCTTGTCCACTAAATACCTTGGACAAAGGTGCTAATGAAGAAGTCCAACTATACTTGTAAGGTGTAGTCTGCTAGGTGCAAACCAATCCTAATTAGAATTAAGAATTACTACTAAAACGTTTGCCAGAAAGGGCTACTTACAAATCCTCCGCAGCTATTCTGCTAATAATAAGCTTATGGGCTATGCGATACGATTGTGAAACCTTGTGCAAATAGGAAATTTCATAGTAGCCCACTTGATAGTACCCTACCCTAACAATTTTAAATCCTATGGAGAAATAAAAAGAAAATGAATAAAGGAAACGTTTATGCCATTCAACTGAATGGATAGAGAAATCATACAATATAATATACACCAAACTCCTTTGCAATTGACCTCCTTAAAACATATACATTTATCAATATGGAGGAAAGAAAAGAGGGCAGAGTATAAGAGCGTAGAGTCCTTGTTGCTGTCTACATCCATGCCTATCGAAAAGTGACCAACAACATAAAAGAGAAGATGTAAAAACTACCAATACAAATTGCAATTCAAACATAGAAGGCTAGACAAGTGCAAAATCTAAGAAAGTAGAAAATCAAAACCAAAGCTCAGCAACGAGGTTCGGCCACGCCAAAAGCATACAACTGCAGGCAAATCAAACAAACAGAAAAATATAGGAGGAACAATTACAATTTTCCCTGCTTCTCAAGTAAACAGCCTATATAACAGAACCAAAATTTTGCTTTGATCAACAGTCATGCTTTGTTCAAATCTTATTGCTTTTTTAGTCTATGGTGTTGATATGCTTTTTTTATATGCTCCTCTTAGTCTATCAATTGCAAATAAGTAATATGTAGAAAGGTAACTTCAATAGAATAAGATATTCATAAACATAAAAGAATCTTTCAGCTGTTCTCTAATGTTTATTTCATGCCGCAACTATCAATTGAAAATAGTAACATGTAGGAAGGTAACAGCAATGGAATACGATATCGATAAACATCAAGGAATCTTTCAGCTGTTCTCTTATGTTTCACTCATTTAAAAGGTCAATTTGCTGTTTTCAATGTGTGATGCTGTTCTCCTCACTTGGAGAAATTTATTCTACAGTCCAATGGTTCTGACCTAAGTTACCGGTTCGAGTTCGGTTCCAAGTTCAGGTTTGAAGAACTGGTTCGCAAGTTCAACAAAATTTTGAAAAAGGGTTTGGGTTCGGGTTCAAAAAAATATGTAAATTTTTTTTAAAAAAAAAATAAAAAAATATATATATATACATATTTATGAAGCCTAGAAGCATGAGTTAAAATTAGAATGTCACATAGTATCATAAAAACAACATTTAAACAACAAAAACACCATAAACTTATAATCATAGCATCATGAATCATGATCATACCATCATATACTTCAAGTTCAACATCAAAGATACAAATTCAAAACATTAAAACTAAATCATAACATCAAATTCAACTGTTCAAGTATCATTGTTTCAAACTTTCAAGTTCAACTAATGAATTAAAAATGTATTAATCTTCATCTTCATCTTCTTCTTCAACATTAGTTGACTCAGCAATAGAGCTAAGGCCAATGGGATCAGCAGTAGCAACAATAATATTGGCGTCAAAATTTGCAAAATCATCAAGTGCAAGCCGAGAAGTGGAAGCATCCAAGTCTGCAACCTTTGCATTTACATCCCACCTCTTCATGTCCCCTTCTTTGTATTGTTTACTCTTGTGTGAGAGAAGACACAAGTTGTAATGCACAAATACCAAGTTCTCTGCTCTTTTTGATTGCAATCTATTGCGCTTCACTGAGTGGATGAAAGAATATGTGCTCCAATTTCTTTCTGATGTAGATGACCTAGCAACCTATGAAATCAAAACAAGGCAAATAATTAAAATAAAATTATAAAAATTACTTACTAGTCATGAAGATAAAGTAAATTAAAAATAAAACTTAGTTGTGATATAATTTTTATTGCAAGGGGCTGCAATGTTTGGAATCTTTGGCCATGGAGGTACCACCAACTATGAGCATCCTTCCTAAATTGATGACGAAGAGCATCATTACTTAGACCTCTTGCATTCACAAGCTCTATGAACTCATCCGTAATAATATCTCTCATATCATCATCAGGAAAGAGCCTTTCAAATGATGCCTTGTATCCATCAGACACTTCTAAATCCCTATAAGGTGGTAGCCTTCTTGGTAGATCAAGATATTGGTTGCTATAATATTTGGGCGTCAATGCATAGGCAAGCAAATGTAGAGGTGTGGTCATTTTTTTTCCATCGCTCTACAATAATTGCTTGCAATTGTTTGAAGAATGTCTCTTCGGGATCTTGCTCTTTTTCATTTTCAATTTACTTGATCTTCTCAAGCGTTGAGTCTATGCCATCACAGATCCCTCCAAGGCAAGGCCTATCCATGTCAGCGTACCTAAGCATGCTCATAATCGGCTCGGTGAACTTAATGATATATTTCAAATGTTCCCACCATATGTCATCCAATATCCTTCTCTTTATTGAAGCTGCCCTCTCACTGTTGCTTTGCTTCCATATAGCCCAATTGTTGCTGATTACCATATTGCAAAGTGCCTCTTTCACTTGCACAAGTCATCTCGAGACGATTAAATTTGATGCAAAATAAGTTTCAGCAACCTGTAACATAAATTAGAGCAAAAAAATACAACTATTAGATACATGCTTTATAAAAGAATACACATTACACAATAAAAAAAATAAAAATCAGAAATTGTAAGATACTGATTTTTTTTAAAAATTCACTTACCTTCAGTAACTCCAAACGCGAGAACATTCTGAATATTCCTTGAGTCATGTGATGGTTTGTGATGAACATCTGGATGTCCTAAGCCTCTGCATACACCTCCTTGATCCACCCAATTGTGTTCCCAATCTTTTGTAGCATAAGATTGAGTGAATGGACTGCACAAGGTGTCCAAAAGATATGCTGATATCGCTCTTCAACCAACAAACCAACAGCTCTACAATTCTTTGCGTTGTCTGTTATGACTTAGACAACATTACTAGCACCCACTTGTTCAATGGCAGAGATGAGAATATTAGCAATAAATTGCCCATCTTTTACTTGTCCCTCACAATCCACCGCTTTCAAAAACATTGCCCCTTTAGGGGACACCGCTAGGACATTGATTAAGGGACGGTTTCTAGCATCTTTCCACCCATTTGAAACAATTGTTACCCCTGTCTCGATCCATGAATCCTTTATGGGCTTCAATCGATCATCAATCCACTTGACCTCTTGATCCAACAAGGTGGTTCGTATTCTCTCAAAACCGGGGCCCTGATACCCTCTTGGAGCTTCATTGACACTTTTCAACATCTGTCTCCAATATGGAGAGCGAACAACATTAAAAGACAGCCCATTTGCAAACAAGCATCTTCCCACATCAATGTCGGCAATTTTCCGACGTTGATTTTGAAATGCAGTTTCTAGTGGTCCCTTTCTTTTGTGTGTAAGGCCAAGGGATTCTTTTTCAGGCTCACGGGTAGCTGTGGTAGTAAAAAAAAGGTGGTCTTCTATCACAACATCTGTGGGGGGTTGTGTTACCCTTGCTTTCTTTTTACTTTTACTTCTATTGCCAATGCCATCAGTTGAATTTTGCCTATGTTCTTCTCTCCCTTCTGCTGCCTCATGCTCTTGAATATACTTTAGTATAGTTTCATTGGGTACAGGTACACCTCTTTTTCCAGGGCATTTCTTGACTCCTCTACCAGGGTATCCACATAAATGGCCTACCACATGAAAATATGAGCTATTTCTTTTTACATCACAACCCCTACATTTCCAACAAAATGCACCACCCCCTGGAAGGGCTCTTATAATATCAACATGTGTCCACAAAGGAGAATCAGAGTGGGGTTCTATTCTTTGTTCGATTATTGCCTACCGAGGAAGAGGTGGATGCCATTGTAGTTCCTTTTCCTATGGGAAGAAATTTCAAATTGTATACATATTCATTATTCAATATAAAACTTAAAACTTTAAAGTTTAAAAGCAAGAGAATGAAAAATTATCCAAAAAATGGTTAAGATCTTATGGAGAATGAAAGAGAAATGAAACAAATAAAAAACTTAAACAAAAATGAACATTGAAAAACAAAAAACAAATGAAACAAGAATTCACCTCTACTCATTGTAAGCCTGCAAAGGTGTACGCATAAGGCACAAACACTTGAAGAAAGCTCACAAACCAATCTTCCAACTCCTCCTTGCACAACCAAGAACTTGCTCTTTTGCTTTTGCTCAAGTCAAATAACCTACTTGCACACCACAAATGAGAATGGGAAGCACAAATTAGCCATTCATAATGAACTTTTAGGGTTTCGGATGCCAAAAAAAATTTAAATTTTGCAAATTATGTCACTTAAGTGACGTCCAAGGCGCGGAGTTCGCCGAAGTTCGCTCGGGGTCCACGGTTTTGGGACCTGGTCCACCCGGGTTCAACCGTTCAGGCCACCAGTTCGAACTGGGTTCGAAAAATCGAACCCTGCCCGGACCCATAGTCAAACCGGACCCGGACCACAGACCAGTTCACACCTGGGCCTGTTCGAAGGGGTCTAGGGCTGAACCCGGTAACTTAGGTTCTGACCATAGCATATTGTCTGTTGGAACACTTTGCAGTAATAAAAGTCTATGGGTAAGATCTTGCCCCATATATGCTTCCCATGCTACTAAATCCAAGATTTTAATCTTGAAATACATCAGAACACTTTCATAGGTGGATGATAAGTGTATTCAACATAATACCTTGAAACCTAATGTTTTTAAGAAATAGGTAATGGGAAGTCTCAGAACGAATTTCAAGATTGGGAAGCCCGACAAATTAAAAAATCAAGAAGTCTGGAGCATAACTTGCAAATCTGATAAAAAAGCTTTCTTGAGTATGTCTAATGTAAATTTACCAGAATATAAAGATGGGGAACAAAATTTATGAAATATGAGGACTAAACATCATTCTCAGCACTCGTGAATTCCTTGCTGAAAACTGAAGTGAAGCCCTGTAAATTTTTTGCACTCTAGAAACCCCTTTAAAATTTACCCAAAATCATGCATTTCTTTTCATACACATTTTTTCAAATACTTTGCATACTTCCTTAGGTTATGAGGTTTTCTTGCAAATTATACATGTTTAGATTTGTTTCATATTTTTCACTGGCTTATTGCATAATATTGATGGAAAATAAACGATAAATGAAACACAAAATAACATTCATTCCTATGAAGGAAAGGCAATATAAAATCCGAGAATAATCTGCCATATAAATACGACAATAGAGTTTAAAAATAGTCCAAATCTTGACCCTATGCATTTATTACAATGTTGCCAAAAATCTGGTACAAGCTTGATGAAGGACAAAGCTGCAAATGTACTTAAGGAATTTCTTTGCCAGCTCTTCAGAACACTCAGAAAATCCATGATATGCAGGACAAGGCTGCAAATATACTTCAGGAATTTCTGATCTAGCTCTTCAGAACAACCAGAAAATCCCTGATATGCTGCAGTTTTGACTGCTCCAAAAATTCTCAGACCTAGCACATAAGATCACCAAATCAAAAAATATTCATGGCCGGGTTAACATACCTGTATATCCCTCTGAGCTTTTGAAACTCTCTACAACAAAATTATGGCTTGAAAGAAAAATTGCCACTCAGAAGTTGGCAGGCAGTCCTCCCTTTGTACCTTTCTTCTCATAGCAGTGAAAAACAACTCATCACTGCCCTGAAGACTGGAAGGAGCATGACATGTCTTTCGTCGCCCTCAAACAAGCATGCAGTCTGCTGTGTGTTGACAACCATAGAACAAGCATGCAGCCTGTTGTATTTAGACAACCCTACCTGCTGAGAAGAAGCAAGGGAGGACGATGACACATTTCCGGGTGATTTGCCATTGTTGACGGATCCAGATTTCTGCTTATCAGAATCAGTTAAGGAAGCACAAATGCCCTCACTTTCTCTGTTGAAGAGATATACATTTCCATTCTTCCTGAAAGTGTCGTGTTTGTATTCATGCACTGAACCTTGGACTCCCACATCCACAATCATAAGTACCATTAAAGCTACCCAAAACATCCACATCGAACTAATTTCTCTCTCCCGTAAGGCAGTTTCTACCCATGGCAGTGGATAAGCAAATCTGATTAACTTTGGTAAAATTTGAGAATGTTAACCCTAATGTGGCAGGAGTTCTTCATGGCAAAGAGCTGCTATATGTTGAGATGCTATAGCCACCAAGGAAAAGCAGACAAGCTAGCAGGATGACAATTTTCTGGTCAGAAAGGAATTTTGTGGGCTTAAAAGCCCACACAGAAAGTGCCTATCGATTTAATGAATCTTCTTCATTGGTTATCCAGTCTAAGGGACCAAAAGAAAAACTCACTGCCTTAAACAATTTCCATATTCCTTTCTATCTCCGATCTTCTTTTATGACTCTTAACCAGCAAACCAGCAGTTTGGTTGACCTTATTCTCTTCAAATAAATTGTGCATGTTGTCAACTTTCAAGATGATTTCATATTGAGCTCGAATATCCTCATAAGCTATGCATTTTGTGAGAAAGTGTCATTTGGTTTCAATTGCGCCCATCCTACAAAACATGCAAATTCTCTCTCCCCCAAGCCTCTTTGGGCCTCTTCCATCTACTTATCTCGCACCTGAGATGATGCGATCCCGTCCTCAATTGTGTCATTAACAGCCTTGCTTTTCCTTTAATAGCAGCCCCTAAATACGCTTTCTCCTCATGCTCCTCGGTTGGGTTGAACTCTTGAATGTAGTAAGCCTTTTTTCGACCAATGTTATTAGTCCACATGGCACTTTGAAACTTCTTTATGACACTTTTTTATGTCCACATTTGTATTAGGACACTCATGTAGCTTTATGTTCCATTTATTTAACCACTTTTATTTTGCTTCATCCATGTTTTATTTCTATGGTTAAGATCATCTTCCTTCACAATTTTCGGTTAGCATTGGTCATGCATGTTTTCAACCTTCTTTAGGTAACTATGTAACCGAGTTATCACTAATGCTTTCAATGGAAAAGTCCCAGGTTCCGCTAAGAGAATATCATAAGGCACGGATGGTTAGTCAAGGTCCCAGCTCGAGAACCCCAAGATTAAGCAAGAAGGGAGGGTTTTGGATACCCTTGGGCTATCCTTCAAGGACAAGTCACAAGACACAGCTTGTGACTGGTAATTCCTTGAAAAAGGAAGGGTTATTCATTTTGGTCTTGGTCCTCTCTTGAGTCTTTTGATTTTTTGGGTTGAATTCAAATTGTTCTGATTTTGTCGTTCTGTCATTTTTTCACTAGTCTTTGTTGAATCTTGTTCTTTTGATTTTGTGTTGCGAGTTTCAGTCTTAATTCTTGAGAGACTCGTATTTTTTTTGTCTTTATGGCTGCTATGTAATAGGCCCTTCAAAACTTTTTTAAACAATTGAATTTCTCACAATTCATTGAGCGAAAACTTAATTGTCTTAATATGACATTTCAAGTACAACATTTCATAGTCTTGAGTCAAAGCTCTTGTTATCAGTTTTAGGAGATGGCAAGCATCGATTACTTTGAATCGTGAGTCATTAGATTTGATAACATGGTTGTGACAAATTTCAAAATGATCATGTTATGACAAATTTCAAAAACTCTCAATAGTAATATGAAACCAGATAATGAATAAGTGACATTACACACCCTTTTCTATATCACAAGAAGGAATCCACCACTAAATTGATTGGCTTGTTAACAAACTATTCAATAATTTATCCTCTAGTAATATGTCAAAGATTATTTAGACCTTGACCAATAACACATCATATAAAATTCATCATCAAATTACATAATATAATTCAAAGCACCATTGAGATTATTGTACATTGGTTTGGCTAAGATGGTATGCAAAATCCTTCATTTATAAAAATGGTGAAACGGCCTGATAAGAAGGCTGGAATGAATAGCTTCATATGCAGCAAATGAATCACCAATGACCAAACTCTTCCTAATCTTTCTACTTCCCACTTCAACTATATATTACAATCATCACATTTCCAGATATACTTCTCAATGGGGGCATTTCATCAAACATTTTACTTGTATAATCTATAATTCCACCTCCATTTCCTTAAGGCAATTGTCAAGTGATTCACATATATTGCCTATGCTTTATTATTTTGCATATATGTCTCTATTGAAAGTTCCCATTCTTGCAAAGGCTGGGAGCAACTTTGATAAAGGTTGTAGAGTCTGGCTTTACAACCACCAATCGCATTTGCTTGGAAGACGACTAAAAATCTCCTACGTTTATCTTACACTCATTCTTGTAAGAAGACTAAATACCTTCATTGACATTTTGTGACACAGTTCATGCACTCTATTGATACTTTAACATTTGCATATGTCTTCAAATTTCTGAGAAAAATAACTTTAAACAGTTTCAATATATTGTTGGTAATGATTTTAAAGAGTTCACAGATCCTCTTGACTACATATATTTCACTGTTAATGCTTCCACTCTGGCTTTATAGAACCTCTTCAATACTTCTAAGTGTATATCAGATATCTTACAACCATACATTCTACGAGACCAAAATACTTTTACACATTCTACATATTAACATGGATTTATTTTGAAATATCTATTATTTTTAACAGAAATATAAACAATAAAAAAATTTCAATTTTTTTAAAGTCTATTCTGATATAGAAAACAAGTACATAAAATCAAAAAATTATATTCTATAATTAAAAAAACATAAAAGAAAAAAATATATATTCTTTATTTTGCAAATTAACAGAACTTGATAAATTCAATTACAATCTGAACAAATACTGTTTTTAAAGATAATTTCTAATACAACCCTACATAATTTGAATCCTAAACTCTTTTAAAATCCTTTACTGACAAAGCAGCAATTGATCCTTTACTGAAACGCAGTCAAAGGGGAAGATTGCCTACAACAGAACAGCCAATCTCAGAAATTTAGGAGCATGGCAAAAGCTTAGTTGCATGGATAGACAGTTTCTCCCATAGTACTCCAATATTCCTAGCCATTCATTCAGCTCTCCAGTATTAAATTAGCAGTCTCTCACAGTTCATTGAGTAAAAACTAATTCTCTTATTATTACACATTTTATGGTCTTGCATCAAAGATCTTGTTATCTAAATTCCTGCAGGAGAATGCAAGCATAGAATACTTTGAACCATTAAAACATACAAAAACATGTATATGGTCAAATATTTTAACCTTTATAACTTAATTAAAGGACTATAGTATTGCTATGATTATCAAGATTACCAGGAGATGGGGATATTTGGAGACTCCAGAGACTGGTACTGGTATTGGTACAACTAATTTTCAAAAATAGGAGACGGGGTAGGTGCTTGGAGATGCCAATAGAACATTTTCACTTTGACTTTATAGAACATTCTATGAGACCAAAATACTTTGAGAGATTTTGTCTAAATATTTCACATTCTACATACATTATTCAATCTGAAACAAACATTATTGTATTTCAAAATATCTATCGTTTTTAACAGAAATATAAACAATAAAAAAAATTCATCTACTGCTAAAATCAGAAAGCATGCACATAAAAATAATAAGTAACATATTGTATGATAAAAAGCCATAAAAGAAGAAAATTATCTTCTTTATTTTGCAAATTAACAGAACTTGTTAAATTCAACTACAACCTGAATTAATGCAACTGTTTTTAAAGAACTTGTTAAGTTTTGAACTCTTTTAAAATCTTTGAAATCCTTTTATTGATGGAGCGGCAGTGAGATTTCATTGGTTCAGGAAAGAATGCAATCTTTCAAATACCTAAAAGCTAAGAAGAGTGCCTGCAGCAGAACAAGGGTTCTCAGAAATCTAAGAACATGCACAAAAGCTTAGTCGCATGGATAGACAGTCTCTCCCATAATGCTTGAATACTCCTGGCCATTCATTCACTTCCCCACTGTCCATATCTATACGAATTATAGAGGTGATATAGCCATCATCGTTTTTCTGAGTTACCCAAATATAATCACCCCCAACACAGGTCACACGTGGCCCTAAAGCTTGGGGCGATACAATACTAGCTTCATATTTAGGTGTCCATTGGAAGCCATTTACCCCAAACTGATAAAAAATAAAGGTATGTGTATATGGTGGGAGTTCCATTGCTTCACTTCTACAAACCATTATGACTCTACTCTTGCACATAACAATCCCCAAGGTCTGGTACATTACAGGTTGCATCCCCGAAACGTAATGAAACTTGCGATTTCCAGATTTATCATAAAAACCAGCATTTCGCCCATTTTCAGAAAACAACCAGATTTTCTGTTTCCAAATTAAAATTCTTGGAGAAAAGCCCATAGTCATTCCCAAGTTAACTGCTCTAAACAACCATCTCCGTTCTGCAGATTTATAAATCAAAAGAACAAATTTCTTATCTCCCAAAAGATGAACACTTGCAATTATAACAAATACCTGATATGTCTTTTCCTCTGGATCAAATTTGATGTGCACAACTGCTTCATCATGATATTCTTGCATGAAATGTGAAATCTTGCTTGTACTGGACAGTCTCGCATTTTCAAGATAATGGGACTGCCTAGTCAGTGGATTGATCACTTTAAGGAGTCCATTTCTTCAGTTGCTGTAAACCAAGAGGCCCCCATCTCCAGCTCTGAGACACCATGTTGAGTTTTCACCATTAAACATCTTCGTGTACCAAATCCTTCTACTGACATCAAAGATAGCAAGTCCTTTAGAACCCATCCGTGTGTCATTAGAAAGATCCATCACCAGCCACAATTGCATATTGCTCTGCTCCCACATATTGTGAAATTTAACAGAGCTAGAAATTAAAGTTTGCCATGAAGTACAAATGCCTTGAGCTTGGAGCAGAGTAGGAGGAGGAAGTCTGCAAAATATTATGTTCAACATGTCCTCTGTAACTTGACCTACAAAAGTTGAGTCTTCCTTGACTTTTACTTCCTTGTTGGAGCCATCTTCTCTGCATGAGCTGATCGCAAGTTTGGACCCACTTGATGAACTCTGGCCTATGTTGGCCTCATTAATGTCACATATATGCTTATTTGATCCATCTTCAAAGCATGAACCAATTTTAAGGGTAAGCCAATTCATATAAAGTCCATTTGATTCAGAATCACCTTTCTTCTCTGCAGCCATTAGTTTATCTTTGCTTGAGCCTGAGTCATCCTCTTTGCATGGTCCAATACCCAATGTAAGCCACTTGGTATAAGGCTGCTTACTAATATCTCCCCCTTCCTCTTCACTGATTCTCATCCTCTTCGTACAATGGATGAACCTTGAATTTTCAGATCCTCTCTTGGAAGCCATCAACTTTCTGTGAGGTATCTCTAACAAACCATCTCACTCACTCCTAGGGTTAAATAGAATTTAAACTTGTATTATTAGGAATCTTTGAGCTATTTTAAAAGTTTCGTTTCAATTTTTTTGAGCCCTCTATTATTATCAATCAAAATCAACTTTGAGTTTAGAGTTTTGCTTTGGACAACTTATAGAGTCTTCATCCATAATTAGGAACATCTTTCATGATAAACCAAAGTTACACAATCATCTAGAAGACATTGTTTAAATTTCCATTGTTAAGATAAAAAAATATTCACATTACAAGTGGCTTTATAGGGAAGAGGTTACTTTAAAGTGAGGGGTCATGAAAATTAAAATGGGACTGGACTTAAACATTTAATTTTCCTTTCCTTTCTTTTCCGTTGCATTGAACCTAATTTACTCTTTTTTACATATACTAGCCATAACATCATATTATTTTGTAGCTATCATACACTACTATTTAAAGATATATATATAAGTTTATTTAAACTATTATTTAATAATTATAACTTCTTCCTATTTTACCTCCCTTCCCTCTCTCTTAGTTATGGTGGTTGGATATAGAAAAAAAGTTTTATTATATAAAGATTAAATTTAATATTATATTAAATATTTAATAAATAATTATTATTTAAATTATTACATAATAATTATTAAATTATAATTTATATATATTAAAAATATAATTTAAATTATAAATTATATATTAATGATAATAATTAAATATATATTATATTTAATGATTTTAAATATGATGTTATGGCTATGTTAAAGTGACAGGTCATTAGTTAAATTTCCAAAATTTACACATATCATATTTGACTTGTAGTCATGAAATTTACATATTTCATATTGCTATTGTTGGACAACCATGTGCTTTGGGAAGAGACTATTCTAAACTTCATCAGATTTCAAGTGGGCTTTATGGGGAAGAGGTTATGTTGAAGTGACGGGTCATGTAGTTAAATTCAAAATTTCCACATATGAGATTGATTTGAAGTTATGAAATATGAAAATTTCCACATATCTAATTGTATATATGTTTATTACCAATGCTTTGTATCAACTCTTAAGTTTAATCCCAAACATCAGTAATAAAAATCTACAAGGAATATTGGTAAAAGAAGTCATGTTTGTTTAAAACCAATAAATTTTACATGTAATTAAAATCTACAATGAATATTGGTAAAAAAAAAAGTCATGTTAGTGTAATAGAACTAAATTTAACATTTAATTGTATCATACACATTATATTTAAATTTTGATATGGTAGATTATTTAACTTACTTTTAAATATATTTTATATTTAAACATATAAATATTACCATTGTTGCATAAACATTTGTTTAAGTGGGAAAAAGGTTATGTTTTCCATTAAGAGTAAAACCGGGTTTTGAGGGGACCAAAGTTATGTTAAAGTGAAAGGTCGCCTGAGATATTTTTTGGGTTTGAATTTGTAAATTTTGATTGCTAACATTTGGGATCAAACTAATTTCTTCTCTTGCTTTCATATTATGATGCCAAATCATGAAATTTGATCTAAATTGTTGGTAGTAAAATATACATATCAAATCTAGAAAAATATTGTCTAAAATAGCCATACAAATTTTATTTAAATATAAATTTGAATATGATACTTTATTTAATCTATTTATATATACCTTTAATTTCAATAATTTGTTATATTTGTTATTATAATTATAAAGAAATTTAGAAAAAAAATAAGATTAAATTTAAATAATATAATAATAATATGTAAATAAATAATTTAATAAATATAATATAATGGCGCGCTCTGCTTTGCATTCGTGATTCACTTCTCGACATAAGCTTGGTTATTGAGGAAACCCTAGTAATTTTCATGATCAAAGGTTTTTTGAGAGCATTCTTTGTCATGGTCGGTGATCTGTTGATGGAGAAGGGCAACCTAGTACTCCATTTCCCCAGAATTAGAGAAGACTTGTTTCCAATAGAAGAGCACCTATCATTGCTTCGTTTTCAGGGGGATGGAGATGGGGGGTTTCTGCTCCAATCCTAGGCATCTAGAACAACTCCTTTCTAGCTCGCAATATAACCCTTTTTCAATGGAGAAACTTGATAAGAAACTCTTCTTGTTTGAACACACTAAATATGCTCAGAAAGGCTACGACTTCTATTTGGGTTTAGATCAAAATCATAAGAAGGATAACCCTAATGGTTGAGTGGAAGTTATATCAAAGAAGAAAAATCATATACCCTCTCAGCAACAAAGAGGGAAAAGCTTCCATCTTCCGACTAAAAATGCCTTTAGTGCTCTCTCCTCCAAGGGTAATGGAGCTCCTGTCCAATCTCAATTGCCGAATCCACCAAGGGCTCAGATAGAGGATGCCATTTTCCCTGATGAAAATGTTATCCATATGGATTCTAGTCAGATTGACAAATTAGAGCCTCTGTGCAAAAAAATTGGAATCTTTGTGAGATGGAATGATTTTGGAACCCCTACAAAAGAGATTATGAAATGGTTTGAATCCCAGTATGAGGGCAAGGTAAGTACCACTGCCTTGTCAGATGGCTTTTTCTTTTTAAAGTGTAAATCGGTAGATATTAAAAATAGTTTCCTTTTATAAAAAGAAAACCCTAGTTTTAAAGACCGTAATTTCTCCTTTTTAGATTGGGAACCAAATTTAACCCTAGTTTATTGAAGAATTTTCTAGTAGAGAGGGCAAAACTTTGTCTGAACATCCCAATGGAGCTTATTAGCTTAGAATTTTTTAAGAATGTAGCTAACCACATTGGTAAATATGTAGGCATGCTAGAAACAAATCGTCCCCAATCGGATAACATTATAATAGTCAGGATGGACATTAGTATTACTATCTTAAACCCAATCCTAATTAAGAGTCATGATTTAGTTTATGAAATCAAACCAAATATCCTTACATCAGAAATCAGAGCTGAGTCAGAGGGTTCAAAAAAATTAGATAAGGTTGATTTGCCTCCCTAGAAAGAAGAGGGCATTAATGTAGATTTTGTGTTGAATTTAGGCTTGAATAGGTTGAGGAAGGAGAGATAGTGGAAGAAATGAAGGTCATGGAATCATTCCCTCCAACAAGGCCGAAGATTACCCCTAGCTCCCATTCTCATGGAATCTTAATCAAACTAAATGAAGAAGGGGGAGGCTTCTACATTGAAGCTAATCAAAATCTCAAAGAAACAGGAATTGAAAAGGATTTCTTAGATGGTATCAATAATGTGGTAGATGGGGAAGTGCACGACCCTCTTGACCCTTCAAAGGAAGACATGATGTCTCCAAGTAGAGTAGAAGAAGTGAAATTACTGACAGAACACTTATGTGATTTAGTAGTTGATGATTTGATGGAACAATTCATGGAGGAGATCTGTGATAAGGAGGAACTTATGCGACAAGAGGAGCTATTGATCAAGTATTGTATGGGCTAAGAGAAGTGCCTTACAGGTGATGATGTAGAACATCTACTTACAGAACTTGAGGATCTGGAGAAAAAGGAACTGGAGATGTTAGGAATTGCAACAACTTAGCCTAGCAAAGATACTATAGATTGTGCAAAAACAAATAAGAAAAGAGGAAGAAAATCAAGGTAGGAATTAAGACTGAAGGATGGGGGGTCGCGAGTCAGGCCAAGCTGACTAATATCTTTCATGTAGGGAAGGGGAATTTCCTTCCCAAGTCACCATGAATATCCTAACATGGAATGTTAGGGGTTTAAATTCCCCTAAAAAATAACATATTTTAAAATGATGCATCTCTAACACTAATGTAGATCTACTCCTATTACAAGAAACTAAATTAGATAGTGAAGAGTTATCTAGCTTAAATAAGAAACTAGGTATTAGGGAACTTTGGGGGCCCTCGACTAGGGGGGCTTTTGGTGGCTTGGGACTAATTTGGGACCCTATAACAATAGTTCTTTCAAATCTAGAGGATCATGTTAATTGGAGTTGTGGACCAGTAAAGAGTTCTCGATCGAACCTGAGTTTCAGAATATTTAATGTCTATGGTACGATCCCTAACAAGGAGAAGGAAATGGTATGGAAAGAGATTGAAGGGAAATCAACAAAATTTGATAAAGAAATTTCATTCATTGGAGGAGATTTTAACACAATTATGAAGGCTTCAAAAAAAGGTGTGGATTAAAAAGGCTTCCTAGAGAAGTGCAAGACTTTAATGATTGGATAAATAGGAAATGCCTTATAGAAATTGTGACCTCAAAGGAATGTTTCACATGGAACGATAGGAAAAAATGATTTAGTTTCATAGCAGAAAAATTTGATAGATTCCTACTCTGTGGGAACTTGTCTCAATTGCCTTTTACTATGGCACTAGAGGTGAAACTGATCTCGGGCTCATATCATTTCCCAGTGGAACTTAGAATTCTCAAAGATAAGAATCCAGATAATTGTTCTTTTAAGTTTGAACAGATGTGGTTCAAGGAGGATGGATTCTTGGAGATGATACAAGTGTGGTGGAAGGAAGCAAAAGTCTTAGGGTGTAGACTTTACCAGGTTGTTAATAAGTTAAAAATCATTAAACAAAAGATGAAGGTGTGGAATAAAGAACATTTTGGGAACATTTGAGAATAAAAGAGCACTGAAGGGTAAATTAGAAATTATTAATTAGGAAGTTTTAGCAAAAGGGATGGATAATTAATTATATGAGGAGGAAAAGAGTCTTATGAAGGAATATGAAGATATTCTCCCTAAGGAAGAGATTTTTTGGAGACAGAAATCTAGAGAGTCATGGTTAGTAGTAGGAGATAGGAACACTAAATTATTCCACAATAGTACTAAGAAAAGAAGGATTATAAATAGAATAACATCAATCAAGGATAAGGACAGCTGATTGATCGAGGATCCATAGGGGATATGACGCAGGGGCAGGGTAGATACAAGCAGAATCAAGCAGAATTGACTCCACTTAGATCCACAAACAATCCCTGCTCAGAGTTACACAACGGAAGCAATATAATATCACATGAAATCAATGAAATCACAATGGATATGAGAAAATCAATTGGCAGCAACAACAAAGAATTATATTATTTCTTTCAACATGCCCGGTTGTGAGGCCTTCCGGGTTTCGGCCTTATACAATGAGAATTATGAAATCAAAATCACAGCTTGCATCCTGTCTTTGTCTCCAATGATATATCTTGATAATCCTTCCTAGATCTCACTCATGATAATCTCTTGATGCCCTACTACAACAATCTAGACTCCTTATATAGCCAGCTAAGCCACAGGTTGGCCAGTCAGGCATTTAATTACAATATAGGTCCAGTCTCAAGATTTAAACCAAAACTAATGCTAGAATGAATATAAATTGATGTGCCTTTGGATTTAGGTCCTTACATGACCCAAGAACATGCCTTTAAGGGTGCAAGGTCCCATTTGGTCACACATAAGTGCGCAAGAAGAAACACCACATGTTTCACCCGAAAACTAGTAGAAAATAGGTCCCGGGAAAAAATGGGCATAAATTTTTACTCATAATGAATTAGGGCTTGCGCTCTTGGGAAATGATAGTAATTTAGGTCCTCTAAAATTCCTTAAGAGCGCAAAGGCTGATTCCTTATAGATCAAGATCGCCACTATGAACAATCAGCACCAAAACTGCAGGAAAACGCAATTCTGACGGTAAGGAAAATAGCTGTAACTTTGAAACAGTCCATCCAAACTTTATGTGCTCATAGGAGAAGGTTCCCAAATAGGTCCTCAACATAATGTAAGCTTCGCACACCATGAAACCAACAAATACAACAATTATAAAGAAAACAACAACAAACAGGTACAAAAATCAGGAAATGTTTTTTGGTTGATGCAAGATTGCTTAAAGACCCAAGATGCTCCTACATCAGACACTTGGGGTAAATAAAGAACTCATCTCCACATTAGGCACTACTCATATTCTGACCTGAATCATAAAGATCCAACTCAGCTTGTGTAATCCATGAACTGTCTTCAACTGGCTTGTCTTTCCACTGAACTAGATATTCCATGTAGTCTTTTCCTCTTGTACTCTTGCTCACTCTTTTATTCAAGATCTTCTCAATGCTATCTCTGTTCTTCTTAGGATAATCTGGATCATCTTCTATCTCATCATTTGATTCAAAGTACTCAAAGATATCAACAATGTTGAATATGGGTGATATATCCATGTCCTCTAGTAATTCCACTTCATAAGCATTTCCACTGTCAAACTTCTTCATAATCTTACAAGGTCCAAACTTCTTCATTTTCAGCTTGTTATAGGTACCAACTGGAAATCTATTCTTTTTCAAATGAATCATAACCTCATCTCCAACTTCAAAAGATTTATGTCTTCTTCTCTTATTTGCTCTCTGTTTATATTTCAGATTACTGTCCTCCAAATTCTTGTTAACTTCATCATGTAAAGTTCTCGTGTATTCTGCAAAATGATCAGCTTCAACACTTCTTCTTGTCTCAATAGGTAAATCTCTCATCTATGTGATTCCCTTAGGATGAAATCCCTTAACAATCTCAAATGGTGTCCTCTTAGTGCTTCTATTCACTGAATTATTAAATGCAAACTCTGCTTGTGCCAAAATCAAATCCCAATTAGCAGA
Organism: Chamaecyparis obtusa; assembly: GCA_027943335.1. NCBI lineage: Eukaryota > Viridiplantae > Streptophyta > Pinopsida > Cupressales > Cupressaceae > Chamaecyparis > Chamaecyparis obtusa. Next base: position 4,582,101 of record BSBK01001728.1, on the reverse strand, counting down.
TTTCTCTCCAACTAAACATCTCAACAAGTTTCCCAAACTTCTGTTCACAACTTCAGTCTGTCCATCTGTTTGAGGGTGAAATGTAGAACTAAACTTCAAATAAGTATTCATCTTCTTCCAAAGTGTTCTCCAAAAATAACCAGTAAACTTAGTATCTCTATCTGAAACAATAGATTTAGGCAAACCATGCAATCTTACCACTTCCTTGAAGAATAATTCAGCTACATGTAATGCATCAGATGTTTTCTTACAAGGTATGAAATGAGCCATCTTAGAAAATCTGTCAACCACTACCAAAATAGAATCATTACCTCTCTGAGTTTTAGGCAATCCAAGAACAAAGTCCATACTCACATCTTCCCAAGGTCTATTAGGTAAAGGCAAAGGTGTATACAATCCCAAATTCTGACTAGTTCCTTTTGTTGTTTGGAAAATTCTACAACTTCTAACCATTCTCTGTACATCTCTGTAAATCTGTGGCCAAAAGTATCTCTCTGAAATCAAATTCACAGTCTTATCAATCCCAAAATGTCCAACAAGTCCATCACTATGTTTCTCCTTCATTATGTTCTCTCTCATAGATCCTCTAGGTATGCACAACTGAATTCCTTTAAACAATATGTCTTCTTGAATGAAATAATCAGTCCACTTATCACTCATTGTGTGTTCCTTACAAGCCTTCCAACATTTTGCAAAATCAATGTCAGTCTCATACAAATGTTTCAAATCATAAAAACCAAGTACCTCAACTCTCATCTTTGTCAGCAAACTTCTTCTTTGGCTCAAGGCATCAACAACCTTATTTGACTATCCACTCTTATGCTTCAATGAAAAGCAAATATTCTGTTCTTTCATTTCTCTTGTAAATGTTTTACCATCAAACAAACATACTCTGATTGTAGTACAATGACCTTCATCAAACTTCTCTACCAAAGGCAATAACACATGTTTCTTTCCATCCATCCAAATAGATATTGATTCAATCTACCATCATGCAAAGCTTTCCTATCATACTACCAAGGTCTACCCAAAAGAATATGATAACAATCCATAGGCATAATATCACACAAGACTTCATCATGATAATTCCCAATTTTGAATTTAACAAGGCATTGTTCACTTACAAGTAGTTTATGCTCATTCTGGATCCAAGCAATATGGTAAGGCTTAGGATGTTTCAATTTTTGCAACTGCAACTTGTTAACCAACTCTTCGGATGCCAAATTATCAGAACTTCCACTATCAATGATTACCTTGCAACATTTATCAGCGATCTTACATCTGGTTCTGAACAAACTTTTCCTCAAAATAGGTTCATCATCAGCTTCTTCATTCCACAAGATCCTTCTTAACATCAAGTTCTCACCATGTTCAGGTTCATTAGACATTTCCTCAACTTCTTCACAAGCCAAATTATTTCTACCATTACTTCCAGTCTCCTTTCCAGAGTTAGTACATTCAAAAGCTCTATGTCCTTCTTCACCACATTTGTAACAAGTACCTTTAAACCAAGATTTATCTTCTCTTTTACCATTATTGTTATTCCTAGAGTAACTAGTATAGCTACCTCTAAAGTAATTACCTCTTCTACCAGTAGGGTCATCTTCCCATCCTTTATCTTGTACTGCATTTTCAGATCTGCTACTTTCTCCATCAGATCTGCCTCTACTTCTCTGAAATCTACCACCTCTTCCTCTTTGTCTTTGTTCATGTTTCTTTGTCAATCTTTCTTCAGCCTTCAAAGAAAATTGGTATGCTTCTTCCACACTATCAATCTTCACATAGTTGATCTCATCTTGAATAGATGTCCTTAGGCCATTTAGATATCTAGCCACTTTCTCTACATCATCCACATGTCCAGATCTGATATCCAATTTGTAAAATTCCTCAGTATATTCTTTCACACTCATGTCCTTTTGTTTCAGATTTTGCATTTTTCTCATCAGACTCACTTGGTAGTCAGTTGGAAGAAACTTCTTCTTCAGCTTTCCAAGCATCTTCATCCATGTCTTGATCTTTTCTTTTCCTCTCTTCTGTCTCTCAGTTTGCAAATGATCCCACCAAAGAGATGCATGACCTTTCAACTTTGTGACTGCTATCTTAACCTTCTTATTATTAGGAGTACCTTCATACTCAAAGTATTTATCCATCTCAAAGATCCAATCCAAAAGTGCATTGGTCTCAAGTCTTCCATCATAGCGAGCAACTTCAACGGCAGGTCTGGAGTTAGCCTTAGACAAACCTCTCAAAAGTCTTTCCTCATCTTGTTCAACATTAGGTGCCACTTCTTCTTCTTCATCACTAACATCTTCAAGATGTGCTCCTCTTCTATGGGCTGTCTCTACAGCTTCAAGCCTAGTTGCAATTTGCCTCAACATATCCATGATAGCATTATCATTTCCTCTACCACGAACCATCTTGACAATCAGGTTCTAGCAAGATTGTAACCTTCTGCAAGTTATAGGTCAGATCTCAGATCTTCCATCCTACAACCAATCCAATAAGGTTATTCACGATCCAATCCACAAGAAAGAACTTGCTTTGATACCACTTGACACAGGGGCAAGGTAGATACAAGAAGAATCAAGCAGAATTGACTCCACTTGGATCCACAAACAAGCCCTTCTCAGAGTTACACAACAGAAGCAATATAATATCACATGAAATCAATGAAATCACAATGGATATGAGACAATCAACTAGCAGCAACAACAGAGAATTATATTATTTCTTTCAACATGCCCGACTGTGAGGCCTTCCGGGTTTCAGCCTTATACAATGAGAATTATGAAATCAGAATCACATCTTGCATCCTGTCTTTGTCTCCAATGATATATCTTGATAATCCTTCCTAGATCTCACTCATGATCATCTCTTGATGCCCTACTACAACAATCTAGACTCCTTATATAGCCAGTTAAGCCACAAGTTGGCCAGTCAGGCATTTAATTACAATATAGGTCCAATCTCAAGATTTAAACCAAAACTAATGCTAGAATGAATATAAATTGATGCACCTTTGGATTTAGGTCCTTACATGACCCAAGAACATGCCTTTAAGGCCGCAAGGTCCCATTTGATCACACATAAGTGCGCAAGAAGAAACACCACATGTTTCACCCGAAAACTAGCAAAAAATAGGTCCCGGGGAAAAATGGGCATAACTTTTTACTCATAATGAATTAGGGCTTGTGTTCTTTGGAAATGATAGTACTTTAGGTCTTCTAAAATTCCTTAACAGCGCAAAGGCTGATTCCTTATGGATCAAGATCGCCACTATGAACAATCAACACCAAAATTGCAGGAAAACACAGTTCCGACGACAAGGAAAACAACTATAACTTTGAAACAGTCCATCCAAACTTTATGTGCTCATAGGAGAAGGTTCCCAAATAGGTCCTCAGCATAATGTAAGCTTCGTACACCATGAAACCAACAAATACAACAATTATAAAGAAAACAACAGCAAACAGGTACAAAAATCAAGAAATGTTTTTTGGTTGATGCAAGATTGCTCAAAGACCCAAGATGCTCTTGCATCAGGATGGCAAAATAAGTTATCTAGTTCTTTGAGAAAATCTTGGACACAAGCAAAAATCCTAATTTAGAAGCTCAAGAAAGTATTATCAAAGATATCCCTAAAGTAATTACTAAACACCATAATAAAAGCCTGTTAGAAAAAATTGCCTTGGAAGAAGTAGGAGCAACCCTAAAAAAATGAATTTTGATAAATCTCCTAACCCAGATAGCTTCCCAACATTTTTCTTCCAAATATGTTGGGACTTCATAGGGGAGGAAATCACGACTGCCCTATATGGGGTAAGGAACTCAGGAAAATTCCTTAAGGAAGTTAATAACACCTTCATTGCCTTGATTCCTAAAATAGATAAACCTAAATCCTTTAGTGATTTTAGACCTATAGCGTTGTGCAATACCCTATACAAATTATTTTCGAAAACTATGTCTTAGAGACTCCAAAAACTTCTTCCTAATTTAATCAACAAAGAATAAACAAGGTTTGTTCTGGGGAGATCAATTTATGATGGGGTAATTATAACACAAGAAGCTATTCATTTAGTTCAAAATAACCAAGATCTGAGCATGTTAATTAAAATGGACATGAAGAAGGCCTATGACAAAGTGGATTGGCTTTTCTTGAAGAAATGTCTTGTTGCCTTTGGCTTTGCTAAGCAATGGGTGGATTTGATTTATGAATGTATTTCTACTCCCAAACTTTCCATCTCGGTTAATGGATCACCTAAAGGTTTCTTTGAGATCAAAAGGTGAATAAGACAAGGGGATCCAATCTCCCCGTTCTTCTTCATTATTATGGTGGAAGCATTAAGAAGATCGATTAACAAAGCAAGATCCAAAGATAGGATTAAAGGTATTAGGATAAAAAGGGACATAGATCTAACTACTCATCAACAATTTGTGGATGATACAATGCTCTATTGACAAAGCAATAAGGAGGAGGCTAGAGCATTTAAAAGGAACCTAGACCTATATGCTATGGCATCAGGACAAGAGATTAATCTAGAAAAATTAGAGATCTTTTTTAACACTCACCCAAATCTGGAATATGAAATTTGCAGTATCCTAAATTTCAAGAAGGGGCTCCTACCTTGCAAATATCTAGGCTTCCTACTGGAATATGGCACAAGGTCATCAGAACTATGGGAGAAAAATATAGGTAAGATCAAATCCAAAATGGAATCTTGGAAGGGGAAATAACTCTTAGCAGCTAGAAGGGTGACTATGGTCCAAGCAATCTTGACAACACAACCTATTTATCAATTAGCCTGTATAGATATCACAACCAATAAAAGGGAGGAACTTAATAAATTGTTACGGACCTTCTTCTGGAAAAGAAAATGGGACAAAAAGAAGATCTCCCTGCTGGCATGGGATAAGGTTTGTAGTCCAAAGGAGGAAGGGGGAGAAGAGATAAAAGATATCAAGCTCCAAGGGAAAGCTTTAGGGGCCAAACTAGTATGGTGTATGTATAGAAATCCACACCTAATGTGGGCCAAAATTCCAACTCACAAGTATTTAAGTAACTTAGATCCTATAAATATTTTTAGGGAAAAGTCCCCCCCCAGGGGGTTCTAGAATTTGGAACTTCATGCTAGATTGTAGGTTAATTATCTAGGAAACGTTAACTTGGAACCTAGGGAGGGGTGAGGAGGCTCTCTTCTGGCAGGACTCATGGGGAGGATTTAAAGCTCTAGAACAAGTAGGTAATTTAGAAAGGTCTAGAAGTATCTTAGAATCTAGATGGGGTAAAAGAGTCAAAGGTTACGTCTCCTTCAATGAGGAAGGGTTGGGATGGAAATGGAAGGACATAAAGCACTTGAATCTTCCTTTCTCAGAAGAAGAAACTCTGAGCTCTATTTTGGAAGCAAGAAAAACTACCTTGAATTTAGGCTCGAATACACTGATACGGGATGGCAGTAAGAATGAGGAATATTCGGCTAAGGAAGGATACAAATTTCTTGGTTTCACTTGTTACTGACATATTAGTTATGTGTGTGTAGACTTGGAGGATCTTCATGTAGGAGATGGATATCATGATGCCATGGGCAGGGATTTTTTTAGTGGCGATTATTTGCCAATTGGCGAATATGTCCCGTCGGGCGTATAGAAATTGACAAATAAATGCTTAGTATACCGGTTGACTGGTTCACCCAAATTTTATAAAAGACACTTTTAGTGGTCGGATCGTTCACCACTATTTTTAGGTAATTTCACTACGGTAGTCAGATTCTTTGCCCATTTTCTTATTTTATTTTACTCTTATTCGCCACGGATTAAGGAAGGGTGTATTTATCGAGGATCACCATTCGCCAAAGGCCCATTGTCCCAAGTGAAATTTTTATTTGCACTAGGACCCAATTCGCCATGCATCATACACAATTGTGTCCCAAATTCCCGCCCTATTCGCAAAGTCAATTACTTGAAATTATGGGGGGTTCACCAAATATTAGTTGTTATCATAAGGAATTGTCAACCCCTTCGCCAAAATTTGAAATGACCTAAATTTGAAATAAGCATTTGTATATAAGGATAGTTTCAAGAGATTTAGTAGTACAAAAATTCAATTGATTCTATTTTTGAGCTCACATTTGTGAATCGTGATCGGTAGCGAACTAGAACGACTAAGAGTCTGTAGTATCTTATTCAAGCAAAATTTTATTGCAGCCTTAATTTGTTGGAGATGTCACAGTCAAAGTTAAACAGGAAGAGGACTATTGAAGGTGGAGATGTCCAAGAGAGGCCAACGAAATGCAGAAATATATCTTCATACTTTGGCAGGGGCAGACACAATAGTGTTGGTCAAAGTGAGCAAGGTACATCATCAGAGGAACCTGTACAACTTCAAGGTTCTCAACCTACAGAGGAGTCTATTCCACAAATTGGAGAACCTAATAAATCTGGTGGCGAAGTTGCGGAACCTAATATCTCTAATGAAGATGACCTTGAAGATGAATTTCAAGTAAATAACTAGTACCAGGATGAATCGATCGACTTCGGTGACGATGATGGTTCAATTAATAGTAACACTAAAGGGAGAGGAAAATCAAAAGAAAAAATTGATCGTCAATGGGAGATGTTGAGGAGATTTAAATTTGATTGGGCAGAAAAGTATCCATTCATTGACCCTGTGGACAATCCAAATGTAGGTGAGCTGCCAGTAGAATGTATCTAGAGGACTTTAGACCTTGAAGCATTAAGAAGGTATGGAGAATTGTGCACAAGAAAGGTTGCACAAGAAAATCTAAGACAAGAAAGTAAACATAAACATGTCTTAGAGGATGTTAGAGAGATTATTATGCAAGTAGTCCCTGATATCAATGTTGATGAGGCAACTCCCATCATTGATCAACTTGCTACTCTAACCGGCCACATCAATGCTCTAGATGTAGATGCAAAGAAAATAATTGAGGAGAGAGAAGAGGCCAAAATACATATGAAATTAGCAAAACAAATCAGCCAAGTGGCAGTAAATAAACTAAATCTATCTAAGGTAATAAATGAGCTTGACACTATTATTCAACAATTTATTACAATTTTTCACAAGTTATGCACTATAGACAACTTCACTACCGAGCTTAGTGAAAAGATAAATAAGCTAGATGAAGATATAAAGGTTAGTGCAAATAATTTTTTAACTGAGCCAAATGCATTTTATGAGCATTATGCGAAAGTTCAAGAAATCCATCGGTTAATATTAGAATTGAGAAAAGAAGAATCTAAGATCAGAGATCAAGTAACTGAGCTACAGGAAGAGTTACTTCCACACCTCAAGGTGATACAATGGCATGTGAATAAAGAAAAAGACTTAGTTTCCACCCCAGAGATATCAGTATTAGAAAATATTTTTGATATGCATGCACAAGTCGGATTAGAGCATATTGCTCTTGAGAATCTTAAGGAGGAATAGTAAAACCTCTTGGCTACATTGAAGAAAACCCATCAAAACATTTTGGACAAGCTGTGAGTACATTTTTGGCATATATTCAAAAAAGGGGGAAAATGTAAATATATATATTTTTGTATGTACTTCACACTGAGAGCATGTACAAAGGGGGAGGTCACATAGATTCACAATATTTTTTATTAAGTTCAAATTTTGAAGTTGGTACATATGCATAAATTTTTTGATACTAATGCCAAAGGGGGAGAATGTTACTACTAAAGAGAATTAATGGTTTTCATTAGTATCATTCATTCATACATTCGGTAAAGGAGATAAGACATGACGTGCGGTTAATACACAGAGCCTATACACTGAGAAAATCACAAGGAAGATCACTAAGTCAACCGAACACAACTTTGACTGAGCATTCTTACTGAGCCAGATGATTACTGAGTACCGAGTACATTAGTCACTAAGAATTCATATGAACCAAACACTAGTTAATTATCGAGCGATGCATGCAGTATACATTGAGTGAAACATGAAATGACATAGCACTTTGGAATGGCACAAACTACAAGGCAAATTGTTTACATCAATTAAGAAAATGATTTACCAAGATTGAGACAAAATTTAATATGGATGTAATCATTAATTTTTTTATGATTTCTATGTAATATTGATCTAGGTTATTCATTTTTACTGTTGATCTTAGGTTTTCTAAGATATAGGTTAAACCCTAATTAGGTCAAGATCAGTTTGATATAAATTTGTAAGGATTTCATTTTGACATGTATCACACATGTAGTGGCCATCATAGTGGAAGACATCTGAAGATCAAACATCGTTATGATTGATAATGCATTGAAGAAATACTTAGTTTATCAAGAACAGAAAGCTACTGAGCAGTATTCATTGAGCAGATCAATCACATTAAGGTGATAACAGATAAGTACATTATAGATCTGAATCAGGAAAGATTAAGTTCTATTTATAGATAAATCCTATTGTTACTATGTAACCATTGTAGAAGACTTTAAATCTCTTAACAAAGTGAACTTAATAGTTCTATTGTAAATCTCTTAACCGAGTGCACACATGTATTTTGTTTCTAAAATCCTTTAACCAAGTAGATCTAGCCAATCTCATTGTTACTCTTAACATGGTAAGATCACCAGAAGTGATCACAACCTTTGTAGCCTTAATTGGAAACTTTTTTACAATAGTAGTGAAGCTTTGTGGGTGTCATCCCCACCACAATTTTTAACTTCTAACAAGGGTTTCTGCGATACCAAAATACTTGAGTTATGTGCATGAATTTTCACGAATGGTTTATTGATTAGATTACATTTATTTACATTTCAGACGTGTTATGAATTTATGTTACATGCAAGTGATTCAGTCGGTTAGTGATATTCATGTTTACAAAGATTTAGTTTGAAATTTTTTAAGGGTACTGATTCAGCCCTCCCCTCTCAGTACACATCATTCCATTATCCCAACATCTCAAATTATTGAGTTCCTCACAATTCATTGAGTCAAAACTTAATTGTGTTATTATGACATATCAAGTACAACATTTTATAGTCTTCTATCTAAGGTCTTGTTATCTTAATGGATTTGGGAGACTACATGCACATAGTTCTTTGAATAATGAGAATTACAAAGACATGTACATAATCAAATATTTTAACCTCTATAATTTTATTAAAGGCCTACAATATCTCCATAATTATATTTTTTTGTATTATATGATGTTTATTTAATCTAATAGATTGTGAAATATCCACTATATTACATTTTTCTTCTTTTGAATAATATTTTATTAGATCTGATAACATGGTTGTGATAAATTTAGAACACTTTTAATAGTAAGTGAAACCATATAATGAATAAGTAGCATTATACACCCTTTCCATATCACAAAAAGGAATTTATCACTAAATTGGTTAGCTCATTAATAAACTATTCAATAAGTTATCCTCCACTAATGCATCATCAAATATTACTTTCCATTAATATAAATTGCACTAGATCTTGACCAATAACACATTATATAAATCTTGAGATGGAAGTGACAGAGCTTCTAAAGGATTTCACTTAACTGTATTTATGTCTGGTGGTTCTGTTGTCCTTTTGTGTTTTTGTCTACTTTCCCTATCTTGGTTGTTGTCCTTTTGTTGGATTTTGTTCCTAGTCACCAGCTATTTTTTCCTTGATGTTTTTTCCTTCTTTGTTATATTTCGATGATCTATCTTTCTCTTTAATGTTTTAAAGGGTTTCAGGACCCCTCAAAACCTATTTTCACTTATTCAAAAACACATTATATAAATCTCATTGAATCAAACAACATAAAATGATTCAAAATATCATCTATTGAGATTATTATTTGTTACTCTAAATTAGATGTTATAGAAAAAAATTTATTTATAAAAGTTTAAAACTATCTGATAAGAAGGCTAGAATGAATAACTTCATATATAGAAAATGAATCACTAATGATCAAACTCTTTCCACTTAAAGTATATGATATGATCATCAAATTTTCAGGGATGCTTTCAATGGGGCATATATGTCTCTATTGAAAGCTCTTATTATAGGGCAAGCTAGAGACAGATTGATAAAGATTGTAGAGTCTGGTTTTACAACCACCAACTTCATTTTCTTGTATATCCTTTTGCTTGGTTTTACAACCCTCATCTCTTTAAGGAGAGAAAATACCTATGACACAACTCACGTACTCTATTGATAATTTCACATTTACATATATGTCTTCAATTTAAACTCGTTTCAAATACTTTGAAAATAGTTTTGGTAAAGGTTGATCAGCAATCCTCTTCACTAATTATACTTGGCAGATAATGCTTCTACTCTGACTTTTTAGAACCTCTTCAATAGGTTCAGGTATGTATATCTTTGAACCACACACTTTGTAAGATCAAAATACTTCTAAAATATTTTGTCTAAATCCTTCACATGCTACATGTATAGTCTTCAATTTGAAATTAGCATTAATTTATTTTAAATATCTATCATTATTAACAAAAATGTCATGCCCAAAATTTCCAAGCATGAACACAACAAACTACAACTACAAATTTTAAAAAAAAAAGGCTATATAGGTTATCTTAGTTGCAATAATAGTAAGGTGTAATTTACTAAATCAGTCTATCTTCCTATTTACAATACTTCATGCTTATCTTTATGATATTTCAATAGATGATTAATTCTTTCATTTTTAACAAGAGCTATTATCCTAACAAGTTAAAATATATGCAGATCAATTTAAGAGTAATTTATCTAAGTTAAGAATGAAGTAAAATTGATAAGAAATTTGATCCAATAAACCAATAATTCTCAATTTCAATTCCTAAATATATTCTTATGAAATTCCTTTAATTGAATAAATCTTTACAAGGTTTAAGCCATGGCCTTTAGCCATCTAACTTCTCCTTATCACCCCCAAAAGCCCTTAGGCATGCTTGGCATCATGGGCACCCATATACCCATGTTCATCCCTCCACACTTGGAGACTCTACACTCCTGGTGTCTCGACCTATCACCCTTCTAAGGTACTCTATCCTCCCAAGGATGAGTGTGCCTTAAAGACTCCCAAAACAAGTATGAGCACAAATAAAATACAACATAAATAAGAACTCAATAAAACATACATTGAGTAAACCAAAACTTCATACAAAACTTAACACAAAAACTCCATGCAAACCCATGAAGTTAAAATAAAATAATAACATGAACTCAATAAGACATACATGGAATAGTCCATAAACCACATATAAGACTCCACTAATGGAGCTCAAGCTATATACATACTTAAAAACATAAGGTCATCTTTACTCTAAGGAAACTAACCTCAAATCCAAGCTATGGAAATTACAAAATTGATTGTTAAGAGCTTTCCCTTCCAATCCTTCTCCTTCTCTCCAAAACTTACTCCTACAAAAGAATTTTTCTCTAAAGGTAGAGAGTGGGTGGACAACCTTCTTTCCTCTCCTCTTCTCCCTAAATAGGCTCTAGCTAAGAAATATCTGATTCCAGCATTAATGAGGAAGCCTCTAGACTCTTTACTTCCTTCCTAAGTCAAGGTCCTAATAAATGACATTAATGACTCACATGGGAAGGGTTGAATATGTTATCCAAAATTCTCAAACTCTTCAAGAAATATAAATAATAAAAATTAAGACTTTTAATTTTCTTTGATATTACTGTTAACATTAAAAGAGCACATAAAATAAAAAATAATGTATTCTATGATAAGAAAAATGTGTTGGAAACTACAATTGAAACAATTTTTATATTGTCATTGATGTTAAACCTTAACTAGTGAGACAATTTCTATTTAGTAAAGTACCATATCTTTTGATTGATGAAGAGGATTTGAAAAGAGGAGATAACAAGAGGACCTAGTGAAAGGTTAAGTTATGAGAAAATAAAATGGGTACTTGATTAGTTGGCACATTGGCAAGGTAATGTGAACACTAAGTGAAGAAGGCAATTGATTTGAAGCTTAGAAGAAATAAGGAAAGAAAGTCTGGAAGCATAGGCTTAACTGAGTAAAAGAGAGAAAATTCAATGTAATCCAAATGATTTTAGTGTCAACTGAGCGCTAGTATAAGCCGAGCAAATTTTAGTGTCGACCAAGCATTAGTAATTGCTGAGTATCATAGAATTAACCAAGCAAAGATAGTAATTGTTGAGAAGAGTAATTTTAGCGATGACCAAGTTATCCAGTGATGACCGAGAAGATGAACACAGTATTGGCCGAGTGTTAGTAATTTATAGTTTGTGAAGGAATTGAGATTCCCAACTAACATAGTTGAATTCTTGGGATATGTAAAATGTGATGAAGATAAAGATGAATGACCTGGAGTATTTAATGCATGGTAAACCATTTTCTTATGGATTCAAGGAGAAGTTTTGAGAAGTATCTAGAAGGATAAGGAGGAGAATGAAATGTTGGAATGATTCTATGAATTTGACCTAAACTTAAGATCTACGGAAGAGATTAAGTGGCAAAAGATTAAACTACCTAATCAAGGAGGTATAAGGATGACCTAGTTTTAGGTTATGCAGTATGAGAGGTTGATGTTATTGATTGGCGAACCTAAGCAAAAGGCTGAGCAAAGATGTGAAGAGATGAACAGAGTTGTGGTGATTGCTTGAAGGGATTTCTGAGAAGATCAGAGATGGAGATGACAATGAATCCCATTCAGTAAATCAACATATGAGCTTATTGGATATGTATTTTCAAAGTGAGTTGTATATTTTAGATCAGAACCTACTTTTACTTTCTAACCATTGTATCAGTTAAAATCCTTTAATCAAGGTTGACCTAACAATCATTTTGTAAACCCTTTAATCAAGGTGACATTCTAATGGAATGTTCTTAAGTCCTCTAACCAGGCCACTCCTAACAGGGTGATTAAATCCTTTAACAGGGTCACACCTAGCAGTGTGTATTGTAACCTTTAACACAGTTGGCTTCTCATAGAGCTCACTTCTGAAGAGTGAAAATTTGGTGGCATGTTACTGGTGGTTTTTCCCATATTGGGTTTCCATGTTAAATCCTGGTGTCATACTTGCATGAATGTTATTTGATGTGTTATGTTGTTAAGAGTTTTATATTCTACAAGTCGATTACTTTTGGACAGTGGACTGCAAGTTTTATGTTACTAATTATACTCTATAGAGACTGAGTGAATTTTTGAATAGATCTAAGTTGGTTGAAGTGTTGAAAATTTGAAGTGGTACATCTAGACCCGAGGATAACTAATTCACCACCTCTCTCATTTATTCTAAAATCATTCTAACAAAATGTATCTATTAGAATTGACATAAAAGGACTTAAGGAATTCTTGTATTCTTAAAATCAAATTTATGTTCTTTTCAAATTTGATGTGTAAAAGTTGAAAAATAAAAAAGTAACATAAAAATAAATAAATATATTATAAAATTTAAATTAACACAACTTGATAAAATTAACTACAATTTAAACTTAATAACATCCCCTTCTTTCTCTTCATTGAGAATGTTATTCTAGTTGATTCTCATCCTTTTCATAGCTCAGATGAACTTTGAATTGTGAGATTCCCTCTTGGAAGCCATCATATCTATGAGGTGTCTCTTAACAAACTCATTAATTAAAATTTACTTTATAAGAACTGTTAGTAATTTCAGTTTTTCTTTAACTTATTCAAGCTCCCATGTTTTGAACGAAGTTTAAAAAAAGTATTAAGTTTGAAAATATATAATTGGGTCCATTTTAATTATTCTTTAGTTTGATTTGTCAAATTTCAAATTCTTTTAAATTAGTTTAAAAAGGTATCAGAGTATGAAATCCCAAAACACATAGTTGTACCTACTTCAATCAAGTCCATTGCCTTGTCGAACTTCCCTAGATTTTGAATGAAGTTTAAAAAAACATTAAGTTTCAAAATGCATTATTGGACCCACTTAAATCACCATTTGTGTTGGCTTGCAAAACTTCTAATACCTTGAATGAAGTTTAAAAAATTATCAAGTCTCAAAAAACATAGTTAAGTCCATTTTAGTTATCATTTATGTTGTCTTGCCAAACTTCCTATACTTAAATGCACTATTATTGAGTAGCTTTCATGACTATTTAAATTTAGTTAAGCTATTATTTAATAATTTTCAGCTTGAACCTCCTTTTTTACTCTCCACCATACTCTTAGTGTAATAATTTTTATTATATAATATTAACTAAATATAATTTAATATTATATAAAATATTAAATATGTCATAAATAATTACTATTTCAATTATTACTTAATAATTATAAATTAATAGTTTAAATATATTAAATATGAATAACTGAGATATCATATGTTAATAATAATGATTAAATATATATCATAATATATTTAATATTATATAAAAATGATAATAATTTTATTTTAAATATATTGCATATTCATTAACAAATGATAAGGATTGTATATTAAATATTGTTTAAATGATTAATAATTATTAAATATATATTAAAACTTGCATTATAAGGAGTCTTTGAGCTATTTTAAAAGTTCAATGTCAAAAAAAATGAGAGCCCTCTATATTTTTTAGTCAAAATTTGGCTTTGGTTCAAATTTTTGCTTTGGACGGCTTGTAGGGTGTTAATATTGTAATATTACATGACTAAACACATTTATTCATCCATAGTTTGGAGCATTTAGTCTTCCATGGTAAGCTATTGCTACATAATCATCTATTTTAAGAAGATATTTTGTAAACTTTCTAAGATGAAGGTGTTTGAGGTTACAAGTGGAGTGTTCTCTTTGTAAAAGTGTCTTCTCGAAACACATGGTTAGGCCCATTTCCATTTTTTTACGTGGCTTGCCAAATTTCCAATGTTTTGAATGCACTAGCCATAACATTATTATTTCATAGTTGTCGTACAATACTATTTCAATGTGATTTTAAAACTTGTTTATGTAATACCCCAAAAATGGGCTATAAGTTCATTAATCTCCTACATCTTCAATTCGAATGAAATCGACATCAAAGTCCTAATCTAAGGCACATCTAAACATCATCGAATCATAATTGATTATCTTAAACTCTACATCGGGGAATATTCCTAGTAATATTCCTAATCATCATAATTATCTTTAATTTTATAATTATTTGGCAATAAATCACATTTATCCTAAAATTTGATTAATTAAATATTTTGCATTTTTAATTAATTAGATTTAATATTTGCCACTTAATTGTTTAATTAAATTAAATTATATCTATTATTAATTGTATTATTTAATTTTGACAATAAATCAAAATTCCTATGAATAATTGATTAAATTCTTATTTAATTAATTAAAGCATGTTGTCATTATTTAATAATATAATTTTTAATAAAAGTTTGGTAAAATAGTTAATTAACCCATAAATTAATTATTTTATTTCAAAAAGCAGTTAAGTTGAGAATAAATCACTTTATTTATTTATTAAATCATAATTATCCATGTGCACATTCAAGGACCAGTTAAACTCAAAATTGGAAAATCAATGCAAGTTGTTAGCTTTTTGAAACTCAACATCTTTTCGAGTTTTAAAGTTGATCTAAACTTCTAATTCAAGTTGAACTGTGCTTTTGCATGATTTTTGTGACTTAATTATCTTTATTTAAAAATAACTCAAAAATCAAGTTGAGTTATTTGAGTGATTTATGGCTTTTTCTCATGCACCTCCAAAGCCTTGGATTTCTATAAAAACAAGGCTCAACTCTTCATAATTCATCTCATATTTTGCACAATCACGCTGGAGAATTGGAATTGAAGAATCAAAGCTCTTGCGAATCGACATCTTTGTGAGATCAATCTTATTTTTGCATTCATAGCATATCAATTTTCAATAGCATTCATAGCATATCAATTTCATATTAGCATAGATTCATATCAGTTTTTATCATTCTTATTGCATAGAAAATATCAAAAATATAGATCAATTGCATTCAAATCCTTCATTTAGGTGTCGTCTAGGTCACTGATCTCGATTACAATCTGAGAACATCAATCTCGCAGCTATTAGAAGGCAGTAAATCGCTTGGTTAGATTAGATTTCAATTTTGCACGATTTTGATTATAGCTAACCTCTAATGTTTTACTGAAGTGTTGTGTCTACAGATCAGGTACAATTTTCACACACACAGTTTAAAGTATTATTTAATAGTCAATTGGCCCTTGGTCTTCTGGTGAAGTTGTTTGGTTTTGAATGAGCCCACCAGGGATCAAGTATTTCTTAGTGCAAAGGCTCCGACACCATAAGGGATGAGGCCAGGATCATGCCCCAGGAAGATTTTGGCAGAATGGATACCCCTCAGTCCTTGGCTCTTAGCTGAATAGGTTCTCTCAAACTTCAACAACAACAAAAAAAAAAACTATTATGTAATAATTATTGGTTTCCTCTTGTTTTGCCTCCCCACCCTACTCTTAGTTCATTGTGCTTGTCTATAGATTGTAAGTTTTGTTATATAATATTAAATAAATATAATTTAATATTTTTAAACTATTTTATATCATAAATAATTATTATTTAAATTATTACTTAATAATTATAAAAAACTAAATATATTAATATAGCTTAAATAATATATTATATATTAATGATAGTGATTTAATATATATTATGTTTAATTGTATAAAATATGATGGTATAGCTAGTGCATGTAAAAGAGAGTAAATTGCATTCAAAGTAACGAAAGTTTGGAAAGTAATTGAAGTCGGCCCAACAATGTACATTGGGAAGAGGTTATGTTAAAGTGATTAGTCATGCTAGTTACAATTGTGAAATCTTCATATTTCATATTGTTATTTTTGCATGAGCATTTGTTGTGGGAAGACATTTCATTAAACTTCATCTAAGATTCCAAGTGGGACTTATGGAAAAGAGGTTATGTTAAAGTGATAGGCCATGTTTGTTTAAAAGCTAAGATTTTATGCTTGACTCATGATTGCACCCTTTTACAAAAAAAACTCAAAGTGTAATCTATCTAAATCTCAATCCAAAATGAAACTAAAATTTCACTAAAGAGGAGTGCCATACACATTTTTTCAGAGGGGAGAACACAGACACTACATTGAATGATTTGAGCAATCTTTAGCTACCCATGGGTCAAAGTGTTCATAATATAAGGTTATTTTTATAACATTAATTATTTTCCCTATAACCACTTCATCATGATACAAAATAGATCTCAACTCCGATTGATTCATCTTGGCATGTTATTATGACAACGAGGACATGAGGAAGCATGTTATTAATAGACCATTCCAATCTTTCATTGCCAATTTCTTATATATATTTCTTCCCAATGATTTATCTCCATAATCACAAGAAATAAAGGAAAGATAGGATCACCTTGTCTAATGTCTTTTCGAGGCTTACATAATGTGGATGAAGATCTGATAATTAAAATATAATAGTTACAAGTAGATATCATTTCTAATATAAGGTCTAGAAATCTATCTTGAAAACTACACTTTTAGATGAATTTTAGTGAAAAATATCATCTAGCATTGTGATAATATTTCATGAGGTCAAGTTTGAATAGGAAATCTTCCTTCTTGTTCATATACAAGGAATGAAAAACATCATGAATAGTTAAGAAATAATTCATTATTTTCCTTCCTTTTAGAAACCCACCTTGTTGAACTAAAATCAACTTAGGCTCATCTCCCTCTAATATAGAAGTTATCACTTTAGAGAATAATTTATAAATAAAATTTTAAAGGTTAATAGGTCAAAATTAACTAGAGGAGTCAGATCCTTATTTTTTGGTGTAAGGATAATAAAGGAAGATTTCATCTTCTTTACCAATCTTCTACTACCATATAACTCTTTATTAGTAGGGTTCATATCCTTATCTTTGATGTTCAAATGAAACTAGAATAAAATTTTGGGAAAATCATCCAGATTTAGGGCTTATATACTTCAAGAGAGAAGATAATTACTCTAATATCCTCTTTCGAATGAATCTTTCTCATCTCAAAATTATCCACCTAATTAGAACTTATAGGATATATATTCGTTTGTCACTACCAATTTTAGGAGCTTCTATATTTTTTGTATCAACAAGCCACCTCTTCACTTAACATGCATATCTCTTAGTTGGTAATCATGTTGGAACTACATCACTATGGTATTAGTGATATTTTTTATGTCTTCTTGATATGGCCTAATTCTCTAGTATCTTTGTCTTATAAGGTGCTTCAAATACTTAAATTCATAACCTAGGAACTCATATTGATTTGGATCATTCTTACAATCATATTGGATTATTGATCATTCGAATTCAAATCACTTTAAGGAAAGGTTCATTATCTGGCTAATCATATACAAAAGTACCAAATTAGTTAAGATATACATATTATCATACTTGACACCTCCATCATTTGAAAGTTCCCCATCTTGTTTTACTAAAAGGGTCACAACATAATTCAAAGGATCATGATTAAAAAAAATACTTGCACCATAATGCCATTTCCTTTAAGTTCACATGTTATTACATAAATAGATCTAGTCTTTCCATTTCTTGTTTTCTAAAGTTGACTTGCTTTGATTCATCATATCTATCATTTTTTGTGGTCTCTTCAACTAGTTAATCATATGGCCTATTGTGCAACATATGTCCTCCATGAAAATGAGTTTCTATTTCCTAATTTTATGTCTATTCTCATTTCATGCTAATTTATATAACATGTCTTTCATCACCTCGTTAACTTACCAAAATTTCATTAAATTGAAAGTGGTCTAGCTATGGAAGTCCTATCTAATTGTGACAGTTTCATATCAGACCTTTCTATTTCTTTACTTGGTACACTTGTATTATTTTAAAAATTATTTTTGTATCATATGTTTACATAATTGTTTGAAGATTTTTTCCCTCATGAAATACTAATATTTTAAACCAAATACACCAAAATAAATTGAAAAGAAACAAATCAATTTTATTTAAGATGTTTAGGTTCCCTTCTCATGGTAATAATGAGCCTACTACTAAAATCCAATCCATCATGGTTTTGTCGATTCTCAGAGCGAGATTTATTTTTCCTCATATTGCACTCTAAAGAAACTCATTAACTTCTTCCAAGAATCATTAACTCCTTCCTAGAATCAATACTATTGTCAAGAAGGCTTATATACATTCTCTAAAAAAAATTCTAGATAATATGATTCAAGACAACTTAGCCTAATAGTTTATGGGTGGTGAAGGATGTAGATTATGTGATGTGTATTTTTCATGTGAAAAAAGAAATATACTCCTATGGAGGTCACATGCGACTTGCCATTTTTCTAAGGAACCAATTTCGGTGTTACATGGAGGGAGTGGGTATTACAAGAGGTGACACATTTTGCATGATTCTGAAATGATCTTACAATAGAAGGTGGGTAGTTAAAATGATTTCCATGATGTTTCACATTATCGAGGAAGAATTTAGGGCTTGAGAATTATATAAATGTAAGGGGACTAACCAATTTTAAGGTTCAGTTTTTTCAATATTTAGAATTCCTTCATAAAACTTATATCATGATAAAGGGAACCAATTTGTAGCTCTATGTTACGGTAGTAGATTTTTATAACTATTAGGAGCATTGGCTCCATGTAGAGATCTTTGTATGTAGAGATCTTTGTATTGTACTATGTTATTAATGGAAATAAATGTATGAGACTTTGTTTCAAGGCCTTTTTCATGTGCTATTTTTATTTTGTAATCATCTTAAGTCATTTTTTTTTATTGTATCATTGAGTAAGTGCTTAATTTTTTAAGTTCTTATGTTAGCTAGTATGAGTTAGCAGGTAATGCAATCAGGCCATATGCTCTTATCATCTCTTGTTATATTTTACACATAAATCATACTATGCTTTACAAAGGAAGCGATTTAAAGTGTTGTCAAATGTTTAGGTGCATCATCTTAGCATAGATTGTTTTTTGTTTCTCTCTCTCTTCCCTTTCCTCCCTCTAACTTAAAGAGTTGACTTCTAAAAATAAATTCTTATTTCAAAAATTACACTAGGGTCCCACATTTATGAAACTTCTAAGCTTCCCTCAAATAAGTGCAAGATTTATAGGTAAATAGATGACATCAATGATAACATTTTGATTACATGTATACATCTAAAATAATCCCCCTTTTTTTCATACAAGTTTTTTATGGGTATATATGGCTGACGTCAATGACAACATACAACTACATTTCTACAACATAGCACCCACATAATTGATTTATGAATTTCCTAAGATTTTATAATGTATGTTTATAGAAATATTCACAATATATAAAATATGTTGCTACAAAAAAATGAAGATGGTTTGGAGCATTCTTTAGCCTTCTCCAATCAAGGTCTTAAGGATTATGAAGAAAGGTATACATTTGTTGAGAAACATGTGCTTTCTATTGTTAGGAGTGTAAAGAAATTCATGCATATGCTATCAAATAATAAGGTTAAGTTGTTGGTTTCTCGTCCAATTTTAAAGGATTTCTTGTTTAGTAAGAAATTAAGTGACAAAAGTGTTGGTTTGGTCACAAAGGTAATAGAGTATCATGTAGAAATAAGGTCACTTAAATTTCAAGAGGTTTCCTTCAAGCTAAGTGCAAGATATGGAAAAATTCTACATAGTGTTAAGTGCCCAAAAAGCGTGGATAGAACAAGAAGAACTTATTATAGGCTAAAACCCATTCCTTATTTTCTTTTACATTGCATGTTGTTCCAAAATTATTTTAATGGTATTTTAATTAGATGCATTGAAGTTGGTCATACTAAAAAGGTTTTACACAAGTTGCATGAAGAAGCAATTGATGGACAGTTTTAACCTACAACTACAACATTAAACATTATGGGGACAAGATATTATTGTCTTATTTTGTTTAAGGATACAAACTCATGGGTGGTAGAATGTATGAGTGCACCATTTTTGAGGAAAGGAAACATTATGGTCCTCCCTTTTCAACCCATTCGAATAGACCAACCTTTCATGAGGTGTGATTTAGAATTGAGTGGAGTTATTAATCAACCTTCAAGTGGTGGTCACAAGTGGATACACATAGCTATTGATTACTTCACTAAATGTACGAAGACTACAACACTAAAAGAGGCAAAATTAAGCCATTTTCCTAAATATTGATTAAAATATGATCACAAGGTTTGGTGTACCTCAAACTATTTTTTTAGATAATTTTTTAGCTTTTGTAGGCACAAGAATGACTAATTGGGTTGTTATTTATTTGAATACTTCTTCTAACTAATACCATCAAGGAAATTAACAAGCGAAGTCTAAAAAAGAAGAACATTTTTGGATCATCAAGAAAACTATGGAAGATAACCAAATAGCACGACACCCCAAATTAAAATCATCTTTATGGGATGATAAATCCAAAGAGGTCACCTAGATACTACCCTTACATGTTGTTCAATGATAAAGAAGAAATATTACCTATTATTTCTCTTTATCTTTCAACTCTTGACTTGGTCAATTGGTTAGAAATGATTGAAGAAGAACCAATGGCAATTAGGTTAGCATAGCTAGTTGAGTTGGAAAAGAAATGAAATGATGCCATGAAGGCAATAGAGTTGCATCAAGGATGGGTTAAGAGGTATTTTTACTAGAGAGAAGCTCTTATAATATTCAAGGAAGGTGGCTTAATAGTCCTTAGGTGGGATGGGTTGACGATCATACCAAGTAAAAATTCCAAGTTTGACTCCTTTTGGAGCAGGCCATACATACTTTCTAAGTTCAAGTAGCATGATGTCTTCTAGTTGTTCAAGCAATGGAGAGATGGAACTAGTCCTAGATAATGGGATTCATCTCAAGCATTGATCTAAGGTATGATTAGTATAATTTGTACATACTAGGTTGGATTTTTAGAGGTCAAATAAGTGTTCTAGAACATAATTTTTTCATTTTTTCTTCTATTTAAATATTTTTTATTAAGGTAAATACAAGTTTTGAAGGGGCCCTAAAACCTTGTACATAATGGTCACTAAAGATATTCAAGAAAGCCTACTAAACAGAACGGATCAAGACCAAAGAGAGGGTTTTACAGTAGACACCCATAACCTAGATGATTCAAAACATGAAACAACCTTCATGCAACCCTTAACTAAAGAGAAATCCAAAACTAGGATTTTCCTTTAACACCCTTCTGATGGGAACGAAGAGTCATGTCAAACGAAGAGGACTTCTTAAATTTTTTTTCTTTGACAGAAATCCAACCCTCTTCAACTCTAGTCGCCTAATTTGCCAATACAGAGGATCATTAGCCAAGCCATAATGATCATAGTTACTAGCAGAAGTAGCCACAAAACCAGTAGACCAAATAGGAGAAGCAACCACAAAATCACTGGCAGCCATGAGTATGACCCCCACAACACCAGGTGAAGCCAAAGGCACAGCTACCCCCACCAAACCAGGTGATGAAGCAACCAGAGAGGCACTAATAGGAGGACCAACATGAACCAAATCCTGACCAACAAAAGGAGGAGGGACATGCACAACTACCTGGGAGAAACTTTTGGTGAAATAGGCTTCTTCTCCACGAAATAGTGATGAGCTAAAGCACCCTTCCACCAAGACGCGATAGATTTCTTTTTACCCAATCCACATAAAGAAGCCATATGCCCAGTCTTAAAGCATCTTTGACATCTGAAGGGAATCCCTTCATAATCCATAGTCTGAGTCCAACTTCCTTTGGAGGAGTTGATCACTATCTCCATAGGAAGATAGATCAATATCAACAAGAATGTAAGCATAAGTAGAATGATAGAAATCAGAAGAAGCACCATCTACTAACAAAAATTCCCCAAGAGCATTTCCAATCCCCTCAAAAAGTGAATTGATCCAAAGATGTAGGGGAAGATAAGGAAGATGAACCCAGATAGGAAATTGGGTGAAAGATTCTGAAATAGGGTTAAAATCGAAATGCCAAGGCTTAACCATGAGCATAAAATGATCCTCCCAACTGAACAAATGATCACATAATAACTTATTCATGTCTGAAGCATCTTTAAACTTTGCAATAAAATACCCTTTAGACAAGGGAAAGATATGCACTGTATCCTCAAGGATAGGCTCCCAATGACGAGAAATCCAATCATGAAGCTTCGACAGGCTGGGCCAAAAACCTCTAAACTTGCAAATCAAGGCATGGGAAGAAAAAATAGAGATGTTGTGATCTAAATCCTCCTCTACATCCTGATCCACCACAATGGATAACGAATTAGAGACATGAACATGCCCATGATCAGTCCCCAGATTTAACATAGCAGCATCTCTAGAATGAGAGGAGGGCACTGCAAATACCACCCGAGGGCCCTTCACCCCACCCTCACTCACATGATTAGAGGTTGTCACACCAGAGGCCAATAAAGGGGCAACATCTGCATTCTCAGCTAAAGCAACCTGGACGACCAAGGAAAGAGAGGAAACAGTGGAAGGGGCCCTAGAAGATGTGCTATTTATTATCCCTACAACAGTAGAATATGGACCACTAGAGGGAAAAGACTCGTCTAGTAACAAAAGGGATTGTGGCAAAGGGGGCACCCAGAGAAGCATCCTAAGAAGCGTCTAGTGCAAGCAACACAACACCAAGATCCCTAGGCGTGCATGCAGCTGTAGGAGACATCGTGTAAACACTTGTTGTATTTCTTCCATTTAAATATTGATGTAAATTTTATTTTATATTGAGTCATCTATATGTTTTTCTTCAATAGGTTTCCTTTTTGTTTATGTGTCCTAATAGTAGTGCCCAAGTCTAGTTTTAAGTCCTTTTAGAACATTTTAACTCAGTAGCCCAATGGATGACATCAAGGAAGCTCATCTTCCTATTTAGTAGGAAAACACCATTAAGAGGTCACCAAGAATGTTGTCAATATTTTGAGATTTTTGGTCCAAAATTAGTAAGTTTTTAGTTAGAACTATTGTCAAATTTTAGGTAGCAGGTACAAGTATTAAAAGTGGAAAGTTCATGTAATGCAAGTGTATGTAATTCATTTAGTATATTTGATACATTTCATGGGTATAACCTCATTGACTGACCCTTTAATAATTTTCAAAGGGGTAAAAATATTTTCCTTGCATTCTAATTTTACTAAATTCTTCCCAAAAATTGAGCATTTTTAGGAGGGATATAGTTTTGTTTATTTTATGGAACATCTTGGATTCATGCTAACTAGGGGCTAATTACCTTGAGTTAGGATTTTCCATAGCAAGTCACGAGTTCTAATGAAAGAGGAAACCTTGAGTGTCCTTTGGCTCTAATCTAAAAGGAGGAATAGATATGTAGACCACAAAGAAAAAGGACAATTTTTAATTTCTAGAGAAAAGAAAGGAGTTCAAAGAGTCTTAAGAAGGCATATCTTATAAGTTACTTATTATCATGCACATGGTAAAGGGATATCATTTCAAGTTTCAAGCTTTAAATTGGTCTCATGGAGCCTTTACAAGCCAAGTTAGTGGTAGATTTCTCTTTAGAATGCATAAATCTCAGATGCTTTCTTGTATTTTTCTTCCTTTTGCAGTCATCATATTAGAGTGTTGTAAATTTTTGTAAGAAAGACTATAGTTAGAAGGATTTGTGGAAATGTAAGGGATAAAATAATAGTCCCGAGTCCATATCATAGGATATTGTGACTAGCCTAAAAGCATCAGAGAGCATGAAAATGTATAAATATTACTTATAAACACAAAATATTCATCTCATGATAGGGTTTCCTTTATATAATGATTGATTGAGTCAAAAAGTACCATATGATTATGACAAAAAAAAAGATATTTAGATTAAAAAGGGGAGATTAATTACAACTTTGGAAGGGTTTGATACTATAACTATGTGAACTAATAATATTAGCTAGAGAAATATACCTAACTACTAGCATAAGGGCTCCCACCATTGTAAGAGTGAATCATTATATTAGGGAAAAGATGTCCCAAAGATAGTGAACAATGGTTGTAGAAGGCTGGATAAAAAGTCATTATGAATGATATAATGAGCAAGTAAAGAAAATAAATATGTTGTTTATAGTATTTTAAAGGCTAGTGTCAATCATAGACTATCACAAAAGGAGAGATCAAGAACCTTCAAATCAAAATTAGAGTTGTTCTCAAGATGTCATGATAGTTATAGAAAGGACATGATCAGTGCATTTTTATAAGGAAATTGAGGTTGAGTACAATTAGATAGGATAATCACATATATGTGGAAAATGAAAGCATCAAGATTGTGACAATGATGCCCAATTTTCCAAATGAAGTTCCAATTTGAAAGTTAGTTTGAAAAAATAGTTGGAATTTAAGATATTAATGTCAACCCTATATGAAGGCCAGGGGGGTTGAAAAATAAACTGAGAAGCTCTAGTTTTCCAAGGATTTTTTATGGAAATAAAATAAGGTTGAATGACTAGTGGTTTTATTCTTGTTTTACATATCACTCTCAAGTCAATAATGCACAAAAGTGGTGGAGCACTAGATCTTTTGACAAGTCCAACTTGTAGTGATATATTGCAAGTCATTAGGACAATAGATGAGGATAGTATAGACAAGAGTGGACAATTAGAAATGATAAGAGGTCGTCAAGTTAACAAATAGGAAAATATGATTGTTTTTTAATGCTTGACAAGGGACTAATTCCATGTGACAAGAACATAAAGTAAATCAATGAACTGAAGGCATCACAAATGGTGAACATTCAAGAAGAAAGTCTAAATCATAATAATTTTACAAGTAAATACCTAAGAAAGTATAGTTGAGAGAGGATTAATCAAGGGAAGTTTTTGTCACTCAAGGGCATATGCACAAAGATGGGGGACCAAAAAGGTGCCACTTTTCTTTATGGTCCCCCATCAAGTATAGTGTGTATGCACTAAAGGGCGTGCACCCTATAGGGTGCACACCCTATGGCTTGGATTGCCCAAACCTTAGGCTTGGGCAATCCAAATCATACCGCGTGTGCCTAATAGGGTGCAAGCGGTTTGAAAACACTTTTTAGTATTTTTCAAAGCGTGTGTGCCCTATAGCACACACACACTTTGAAAAAAGCTTATTTAGTGCTTGCTGCAGGTTGGAAAGCTCATTTTTCTTTCCTCAAACTCGTATTTGCAGCAAAAGGAGCCTTCCCAAGCACATACGTAGTCTTGTTTAGGCTTGTGAATCCATTATTTTCATTGATTCATCCATCAAATGGCTCCACGACATCGTCAAGTTTGATCTGGAAGAAGAGGTAAGTGTTTTTACAACCCATGCCTCTTATTTGTTTTAAAATTTCAGTTTTGTAGCAATTTATTTTGTTAAAATTTGTTTTTGTTAAAATTTGTGTGTAATGAAGATTTTAAAATCTAGTTTTTTTAATTGCTAGGAAGAAATAATCTCCCTCAACCAAACCCTCCACAAAACCCTTCGTCTCCTCATGAAGAAGCAAATGAAGAAAATGAACCTCAATTGCCTCCACCAATCGAGAAACCTCCTCCTGGAACACAAGAAAATTTGATGAACCAAATTGAAAGAGGGCAAAAAGAATTAGAATATTTAATTACGAGGTTAAAAGATTTTAGTGGTACAAATCTTGGAAGGGAAAGACTTTCCAAATCATTGGAAGCAATATTGACCCACGTAAGCTTAGTTAGTGGGAAAATTAACTTATGGCGGGATAAAAGAGAAGAACAAAAATAATATTATACAAATAAATTATCTTATGCAGACATAAAAAAGAAAAAAATCACAAAAGATGACATTTGTAAGCTATTTAAAAAACTAGGGGACATAGATACTCTTAGAACTACAACAAGGAGGTTCCCAATTCATTGGTGCTTAAATGAAGACATTAAAAACAATTTTTGGGATAGATGGTGGATGGTCTTTGATTCGCCTCCCTGTAACAATCATGAGGTTCCTATATATTTCTTGAGTAAACTCTATTGCGACTTTGTACTCAAGGAGGTGCCAAATTATTTTAACTATCTAGATTCTCAGGGTAGAGGAGGGTGGTCATCATTTGATAGAGCGGGGGCATATCGTGACCCTAACGCACCTAGGGTTCCTATTGGCAAGCCACAGGTGGATCATGTTACTATTCCTTCCATTGTGAAGGAACATGTAGAGGTAGACACACTAGGCACGATTAGTGCTCTGACACAGACTCTCATTAAGTGTGCCACTCCTTTAGTTGAGGGTGACCATGGTCAATCTTCGAGGGGGCATATTTGTCAGTCATGTGGATGCTTGTGCACATTTGGTACTAGCGAGAGAGAGGAAGAGGATCCTGGAATGATGACTAATAGTTTTCTAAATATGACATTTGGCATTGACACACGAGTAAATATTTCCAAGTTCATTAAATTGCTTTGATCATATTTTATTTATAAAAGAATAACTAATCAATTTAGTATCTATTGATTATGATGAAAATTCAGGGCAAGAGTGTCAGTGGCAGTGGAAATGATCCTCATGTCCCCTTCTACACATTGTTGTCAATTCCACAAGTATGTATCGAATAAAACATTTTAATTAATATATTTGATTATTATGTAATTATATGAATAATCGTATCATAACTTATTGTGCATGTGCATTAGATGTTCACTGGTGGACCATTGACATTCACAACAGACAGCGAAGGGCATTGTGCCACTTTCCTTGAGGTATCTTTATTTGTATGTTAATTTGATTTACTTGATTATATTTAATTAATAAATGAATGAATAACTAAATTACTAGATAAATTATGATCAAAATCCAGAGGCACAATGATCACATTCTTTCACCTGGCTTTGTGACATCACCATTGAGTCCACAAGTATATATGTAATAATGCATTATAATTAACATGTCACTAGTACCTTCTTATATGAATGGTTATCTTATAATTTTCCATATACATGTGCACTAGTTGAATGTTGGAGCTTCAACATCGACACCGCACACCGAAGGACATGGTGGAACCTTCACGGAGGTATCATTTACTCATTAATAGGGTTGTAAAAAATATATATAATCTTGATAACTGCATAATACTTTTTTTGTTTCATTTTCAGTTATTGACATCAGAGACTCCTCCTTCTGTTCATGATACTTTGGATCGTGGAGTAGCTACAATAGTAGCTAGTTCTGAAGCACTGATTGAGGTATGAAAGAGATCACTTAATTTTAATTGTTATTTTAATAGTTTGTATTGAATTTTATAATGATATTCATGTATGTATTTTAATTATTATTTTGATCATTATTGTAGGGACTTATTACTCCAGATCACCAGCATGCACCTTCGGTGGATGAACATAGTGACTATTTGCTAGTGGTAAGCGAATATTTAATTTTATGTCATTATATAATTAAATTTTTATGTATATTAGTTATTGATGCTTAAATTTTTTTTATCAGCTTGAGCTACAAAAGAGTCTAGATAGGAGGACAAGTGAGCGCACTCGGAATACTATAGCATCCACTGCATCTCCATCGATGCGACGATCGAAGATAGCTTGGGATTTCTTTTCTTTCCCTGGTGGGAAAGGACTAGATTAGGGATATGGATTGTATGCCTATATGGCATTAATGGACATATGTTTTGTATATTGTATAAGTAATACATTGTACATCCATTTGGCTTTGAGGAAGCTAGTTTAACTATATTGAATATATTCAATGTATGACATTATTGGACATATATATTTGGCTTCATGCCCTATGAATATTTTTTTTATGTTTTAGGTATGCAATTCATGTGTTTGGTGTATTAATGTCTACTAATTTATGTTTATATGGATGTCTTATGCTTTGTAAATTTCCCATGTCTTATAGTTATGCTTGTATGTTTATCGATGTATGTTTAACTTGCTGACTATGCTACAAATGCCAGTCATTGTCCTCAATAACAATCAATTCCTTGACTATAATAATAACAAAAGTAATGAAATGAATGTAGAAATGTATAAATATAATATAAGGCAATATTTCTATGTCACAACCTATCCAAGATCACGTGGAATCAAACATTTATATTCATTGGTGTGCTCCCTATTCCACGGGACAGTCACAATATAAAGACATAACCTCGAACATGTGAGGCAACATATGGCATGGTTGTCATCTATTGACCCCAATACCAAGCCTATTTTGATCTGTGGGTACCCTAATGTTGGCAAGAGTTCTTTTATTAATAAGATTACTAGGGTGGATGTGGATGTGCAACCTTATGCTTTTACAAACTAACTTGTAATTGTCCCCTAACTGACTAATTGTTAATGAAAAACACTAGAATTAGTTGTCAAGTTGACAAAAAAAGTTGTCAACTTGATAACCCAACACCCTTTGCCCACTCTAGCTACTTCTAAAAGGTTTAGAGACAACCTTTACAAACCAAACTAACTTATACTGCCTACTAACCCCTACTAACTCCAATTAAGCCCTATTTGGCTTATATTGCCAATGTAGGCAATTTACAAGATTGTTCACATTTAGTGCTTTTAACACTATGTAAAGGTTCTAATGGCATTAGTAAATATTAATAGACCCTTATAGGTTATTTCCATCAATCCCTAACTTAGGATCAATACATAACCATTCGTTGTGATCCCTAGATACCTTTTAGGCTTCTCAGTGCCATTAAGACTTACATTTAAGATTGGGTTACAATATGATCAATACATGATCCAAATAACATTCCATGATCCAAATACATGATCAAATTTCAAAGTGGACCACAAGCCCTTTTGTGTCTAAATACATATTTGCACTCATCCTATTGCTCGCCCCAGAGTGGTCGGTGGCATTCGAATGACTGTGTGTGCCAAAAAAGGTTGTTAGTAGCATTTATCCAACCATTCAAAGTTGTTGGAACAAACGGTTCGATGTTACGACTAACGATTTGAAGGATACACAATGTTGGCCATTTGAACTGAGGAACACTATGAATTCTGACATCGACCAAGAATGTGTTTCCAAATTTAAACAAACTTGAATATCTAAAAATAGAGATAGGCTATTGTAGGCCCTGACAACACGGTCCCGTAGCACCTGATGGATCGATGCTACCCCGCACGAGCTCCGAGATATGACCTCATAAAGATCACTGGTTTCATGCTGAAGGGACCTTGAGGGACACTTCAGCCCAGAGTCATTGATGGCATTCAAATGACTGTGTGTGCCAAACAAGGTTTCCCCTAGCGTTTACCCAACCATTTAGAGCTATTGGAATAGACGATTTGATGCTACGACTGACAATTTGAAAGATACTCAACATTGACCGTTTGAATTGAGGAACACTATGAGTTCTGACATCTACCGATAATGTATTGCCAAATTTAAATGAACTTGAATCTCTGAAAACCAAGACAGGCTATTGTAGGCCTCGACAACATGGTCCCATAGCACCTAATGGATCAATGCTACCTCGCACAAGCTCCGAGATATGACCCTGTAAAGATCGTTGATTTCATGCTGAAGAGACCTTGAGGGACACTTTGGCCCAAAGTTGTCGATGGGGTTCGAACAACTATGTGTGATGAACGAGGTTGCCCCTAGCATTTACCTGATCATTCAGAGTTGTTGGAATAGACAGTTTGATGCTACGACTGACAGTTTGAAAGATACGCAAAGTTGCCCATTTGAACTGAGCAAAACTGTGAGTTCTAACATCAATCGAGAATGTGTGGCCAAATTTAAAGGAACTTGAATCTCTTAAAACTGAGACAACTTATTGTAGGCCTTGACAACACAATCTCGTAGTACCTGACAGATCGATGCTACCTCGCACGAGCTCTAAGATATGACCTCGTGAAGATCACTAATTTCATGTTGAAGGGACCTTGACGGTCACTTCGGCCTAGAGTTGTCAGCGGTGTTCAAACGATTGTGTGTGTTGAACGAGGTTTCCCCTAGAGTTTACCCAACCATTCAAAGCTATTGGATTAGATGATTCAATGCTACAACCGATGGTTTGAAAGATACACAACGTTGGCCATTTGAATTGAGGAACACTGTGAGTTCTAACATCGACCAAGAATGTGTTGCCAAATTTAAATGAACTTGAATCTATGAAAACTAAGACAAGCTATTGTAGGCCTCGGCAACACGGTCTCGTAGCACCTGATGGATTGATTCTACCTCACATGAGCTCTGAAATATGACCTCATAAATATTGCTAATTTCATGTTGAAGGGACCTTGGGGGACACTTTGGCCTAGAGTCATCGGCGGTGTTCGAATGACTATGTGTGCCAAACGAGGTTGCACCTAGCGTTTACCCGACCATTCGAACCTGTTGGAATAGACGGTTCTATGCTATGATTGATAGTTTGAACACTAGTACAAAAACAACAATATATAACTAGATAAACTACTAAAAATTGTAGAGAAATGACTAATTTTGGTCACGTGACCATTAATAGTTTATTGCCGGTCATTTATCTCGTGGCCAAATTTATGACTAAACTATTTTAGTCATTTATTTAGTCATTTATTTGGTCATTTATTTGGTCGTTTATTTGGTCATTTATTTGGTCATTTATTTGGTCATTTATTTAGTCATTTATTTGGTCATTTATTTGGTCATTTATTTGGTCATATATTTAGTCGTTAATTTAATCATATATTTAGTCATTAATTTAGTCATATTAGGGCATGATAGAATCGAACCATCATCCTCCTACTTGTAAAGTAGGTGCTCTTCCATTGAGCTAGTGCCCTTTAAAGAATAATCATACCATGTATACTAGTACTTTCCATTAAACATGATTTCAAGTTTTTCCATCTATAGTTCAAGGGTAGCAAAGCCTAATGGGAGGATGACTAGTGATACTTTAAACTCAATGGTGAAGTTATTCGATGTGAAATATAAGAATGAAGTGAATGATGCCATTGGAAAATACATTACATGTGGCTCATTCCCCTTATTATAATGAGAAGCATGTATCTTTAGGGGAAACCAGCCACATTCAATAGAGATAAAGTATGTACCAATGATCATACCTTCTACATTTTCACTCCTAATTAACCCATTAAAAGCTTTACTGCTTTAGAAGTCCACACTCTTGATAACCTACCAATCTATTGCACTTCTATCCAATACATCAATCATAAAATTAGTATTATTAAGGAAATTTGATAAGCATAAACCTCTTGGGTTTTGTAGTCAATTTACCAATCTTTTCATACACACTGATGTCACCAAATTTTCAAAGTGGGATATGAAACAAAAATCAATCAGGAACCAAATCAACAGTGCCAAATTTAGTGAAAAAATTATATGTGCAAAAAATTATTGATCAAATATCAACTAAATCCTCTTTAGTTGAGACACAAATCAAATACATAGTTCAAAACTTTAAGATGGCTTCTTAAAAAATATACCAATTAAGTACGAAGAACAACCTACATGTGAAATTTGGTGACAACCCTACATCCAGCTCTTATCAACTAGCTAATAAAAAATAATAACAGTGGAGAAAGAAGAAAGAAAAATGCAAACAATAATTAAATATTAAATTAATCACTTAATGATCAACATGGTGAAAGATATTGAATGCTCTATTTTTGTGGCAAAGTATACTTTGTTTTTGTGGAAGAATATGCTCTATTTTTAAAATTGCAGACCCTAATTGTTTTTGGTTTTCTAAAATATAACAAGAACAAACCATCTTCATGGGTAAAGAGAATCTCCAAATCAAGAAAATTTAAGCAAATTTTCAGTGCAACTCCAAACTGACCATTGGAGTTATTACAAAGTAAAATAACAACCTACAAATTGTAAGTACTAAGCATGTTTATTTTGAATTTAAATCTCAAAAAAGAAAACCTAAATCCTTGTATGTACCTGCTCCACTTCATGTGGGTCCAAGTATAGAGCTTGATCATCTTGAACTCCTATCATATAGGTTGAGACTCCAAGATTTCGACCAACCATTCCAAGACTTTGTGGGAATGTGAATGTTTCACAAAGTGATGGTATATACTTGCAAAGTGAAAACCAATGAGCATGTTAAGTGTCATTGATAAAGTGAATATCATGCGCATTAAAATATATAATTAGATTGGTAAACCAGGAAATTGAAAAAGCAAAGCACCCATAATTTGTTATGCATAGATTATGTTTCTTTAAATGGCATTAGGACCAACATACAAATTGGACAACACTAGACAACTGCTTAGCTAGATTATACATAATGAAAAGGTCCCATGTTTCCACCAATAAAGGGGATCTCATATGACCTGGAGTGAACTGTCTAGACTGGGCCCTAAATTTGCATTTAATTCAATCAACAATATATTTTTATCAGTAAAAAAAAAATTATTATTGAAAAGGAAGATAAGCTTATATTATAAAACATAAAAAAAACTATTCAAAATAAGATCAATGGAATGCTTGATTCAATGGAGATAATACATCACAGACTACAAAATCCCTTGTTACTAGACATATAAGATCTTTGGAAAGCTACACATACTTTGCATAGTTCTTCTTGGTCCCTTGTATATAACATATTCTTATCACTACTAACATCTATTCCTAGATTACAAATGTTTTATCGGATTTCTCAAATCCTCACATACTTAACACTTCTTTTAAAAAATTTATGATCTTCTCCTGAATTTGGACGCAGCATGTTTCCTTGCACTTCAAAAGATAATTCATGACAAATGGGTAAATCTGGGATCAATATTCCATCTGAAATGAGGCAATACCATATGCATTACATTATCCATTCCTTATCCTAAGATCTTAACAAAAAGGCAAAGATTAACTATCATGGACTGTTGCTACAAGACAAAGACATTGAAACCTTACAAGTTTTATCTCACCGCTACAAAACCCATAAACTAAAGCCAAAGGAACAGAGAATTTCCCAAATAAAATCATGGAAGATGTAATAATATTGCTCCTTAGTCCTTTCTATTAATTTGTTTCATTTCTGCTGAAATAGTCAATGATATTGGTCTCCCTACCGAAACAACCTGAATATTCAAGATCACTAGAGCCCACTTTCACATCCTTCTGTAGATTCCCTTCAAAAGAATCAATCCTATCTGTATGGACGGCGAGGACTCACTAGTGGAATCTAATTCTGGTATGTATTGGTACACACTTGAAGGTCAAAATGGAGTTGAGAAATAGTCAATCTTGTCTCATTAAGTTCAATTAGATGGTGATTTGATGAGCCCTTCACTATCAAAAGAATAGCTGTTCAGTATCTCTGATTTCTCTCCTAATTGGGTATATTTAGAACATAATAGTGACATAGTGACTTATTCAGGATATAATGACATGATCTCAAAACTGTGACAAGGTCTGTAATATATTTAAATAATAGCAGTAAGAGGTGACTTGCCATGAAGACTTCCATAGTAGGGCCACACAAGAACAAAATACAGAAATGGTCAAAAGGATGAAAGAAACAAGAGAATAAGGATAATGATGTGTTCAAATCATGAAGACAAGATTAATAACAGTGTCAAGAATCAGTTGTAGCAGTGAAAGAAGAGAGAACAATAACATCATTAAAGTTCTTCAAAAGGGTCACCTTCCTATAACACAAACATAATATCAGTTTGCAGGATGCTGGAAAAAGTTGTGGAATTTGGCTTTACACCTGCCAATTACAATGGCTTGAATATTTTAAAGGCCTTTTTAAAAATCCATGTTCTGCATATCCTGCAGCCATGGCACTCCATAAGGCCAAATTTCTTTGAGGCCTTCTGTCAAATGATCTACTTCCTTGTTTATGCCTTTACATTTTGAATACATAAAACAAATTACAGGTGGTAAACCAATGAAGCTTCTTTGTTGAAGGGTTGGGTTGCATTGATACTCCTTTCCACATTAGCACTCTTTCAATGGATGAGATTCCCTCTTTCTATGGATCAAAATTTCATGAAAGATAGACAAGATAAGACATCAGAAATCACCAAGAAAGTGATCATTTAGAAATTTTATTATCCCCTTTTTTTCAAATACCCAAGCTAACAATTACAATTCCAACCATGCACATAAGTTCACTTTACATTTTTACCCACAAAATATTGAGAAAATTTGTGAGAAAGGTAACAATCCAGGAAAAAGATGAGAAATACAAGATCCATAGGACAACCTCAACAATTTAAGAAATATAGTGTAGTAATCTAGAAAGATATCTAAATACAAACAACTTAAGAAATCCCGACATTTCTTCTATAGTACTAACAATCATAATATTTCCACTAGGCTGACAATATAAAAAAAAAGGTTTAATTTAACACATACCAGGTTTTGAAAGTCAGTATTTGTGATAGCCTGATCTTGCCCAAGCTTTTCTACAAATTGACAATGGAAAATAATAAATAGGACTAAAATATGTAGGGAAGAAATGTCATTTGAAACAGCTAAACATTGGGCATATACCAGCCTCTGTTATGATACAAAACAAATTAATTATTCTAAAATGAAATAAAACACAACAAAACATGATCTAACTGGCTATAGATTCATAAAAAAAAACCAAAACTGGTTGAAACCATGGCAGACAACTTATCTCAAAATACTACACAAACTGTGTCACATAGTCAACTATAATCTCTACGAACTCTCTTTTATGTTTTTCCCTAATGGGTATTCATATGTAGTAAAAGTTGTCCTCATAAATACTAAAGGAGGTACTGATACCTTGCAAATTCCAATTTTTCAAGCTAAGGTCTCCAAATGGGTTTCCAATGTGCCTCATAAAAGTAGAATAAGCAGAGATCCAGTGCTAGTTATTACATTATTATACCTACAGAACTTCAAATGAATCCATAAATTGCAGAATGGGGGCAAAAAAATAGTTGATAGGTCCTAGAACAATTCAATTTTTGTACTAATCAAAAGCTTTCATTTCTCATTTGTCACTACCGGCATCCATATGCAAACAAACTACTTGTTGTGACGTTGTCAAACCTCGCCCATCCGCGATGGGACCCCTTTCCCTCTGCAGTCCAGCCTGCCCATTTTGTTTTAAGCTATGTCAGCAACAGTATTGGATAAAAGATTTGCCTCCTGATTATCATGGAGTAGCAAAATATGAGGAATGAAGGAATCTTCTTGAAGCACAATCCGTGACCACCTCCAAATCCCAAATTTTCCTTCCCTTGGGCGCATTTTCAAGAATGTCACAGAATGTGTATTGAGGACACAATCTGCCACCAAAGGAAAATCCCGCCTGAGCACTTTCCGGAGTGCATAAAGAAGTAAGTGGGGGAATGTGTGCTTAAGACAAAATCCTTCACACATGAAGAATCCTGTTCCCGCATTCCTTGGAGTGCAAATTTCATGAAGTCGCAGAATAGCTAAGGCGGATAAAATCCTTAACTCACTCCAAATCCCGCTCCCAGCCTCCTTGGAGCGCGAGTCAACATGGTCAACAGACTCTTGTGCAGGGATAAATCTGTGACTCACTCCAAAATATGCCCAAAGCAAACAGGGAGCGCATGTCTTAGCCATTCACGAAATGTGGGATGAAGAAAAATCCTTTACTCACCCAAAATCCCGTTCAAACACAATCTCGAGCACAAAACAAGGTTGATCACGAAATGAATTCTTGAGGCAAAATCTGGCACCCACTCGAACTCGCAAGTGAAGTCTTGGCATGAATTTGAAACATGAAAACTTGAAAGATCGATTTTTTAGCACGAGTTCGGAAAGAAATGATAATTTTATTTTGGTTTTGGGTTTCAAATTTAAAATTGATTGAATATTACTTTTTTATTAATATTTAATTAATTAATCTTTGAAAAATCAAAATTTGGAAATAAAGCTTGGGATTAAATCAATTTTGTTTAAATATTTTTTTAATTGAATATTTATTTTTATTAATATTTAATTAAAACGCAAAAAATTGATAAAATAGAAAAAAAGCAATTAAAGAATAAAAGTTCACAAATTTGGAAATTGCTTTAAAAGGAGGATTTTTCTATTAAAATTGAAATTGGTTAAAGATTGATTTTATTAATATTTAATTAATTAACTTCCCCAAATCAAAAAAATCATAAAAACAAAAAATTGGAAAATTTTGAGGAATAGGAAAACTTCCTCATGAAGACAAGGTGCTTAAATTGGCAGATTCTAAAAAGCGGGAGAAAAACACAGACAAGTGGCAAGGAATCTTTTCAAAAAATGGAAACTTGTGCTAAAACGAGGCAGCTACCTAATTTTAGCCTGCAATCTTTAAAGAAGCTTTTCGAGTTTTTGAGAGGCTATAAGAGAAGGCTTTGTTCATTTCATTCTCACACAAATCGAGAGAGCATTCTTGAGAAGAGAGAGAAGGATTATTTTTAGGGAAGTGTGAAGAAATTTGTGAGATTTTCAAAATTTTCTTCAGTAAGTTGATCACAAGTAAAAATCTCCATGAGGAGAGAGAAAATTGAATTTCGGAGAAGATGAAGAAATTTTGGCAGATCTTTGAATTTTGGGATGAAGTGCTTTTCTTTGCTTTTTTTATGCTCTTATAAGTTTTTTTCTCTTTCTATTTTGCAGATGGTTGAACCCAGAGGAACTAGTGTAAGCAGAAGGCAACTGATCAAGAATGAACAGAGAGAATTTTACCCGGAATCCAAGATTGTCTTGAAGTGGATTGATGTGAAGGACATGAATCTTGGATGCCTCGATTTGAGTGAGTTCCAGAGGAGGATGTTTGGCTACAAAGATCATCACCCGACACACCTGGCTTCCCGAATTGTGAGCAGCAGAATTGTAGCTCCAGCTAGATTCCCTCTCGCCTTTCAGCATGTTGAGTTGATCGTGGAATGTGCAAAACATTATCATTCCAATGATAGAACAATCAAAGACTCAGAAAGGAATATCATTGCAGATCTCTCTCCGCCAGCCATTAATGAAGCATTCGGGATCCCTTCATCTCAGAGGTTGGTCTCGAAGACAAAGGCGTAGGCACACAGAGTCTACATAGTAGGAGTTCAACATTGTGATGAGATCATCAATAGCAAATGGATGAGGAGGAATAAACCCAAGGAGCTTGTGTGGATGGATTTCCACCATGAATATAGTGATCTAATAATGATGCTCAGTAGGATATTTGGCTTAGCCCACTCTTACCTTTTCGAGACATGGATGTGGTACTTTGTTCAACAGGTAGTAGAGGAGTTCAATCACATCAATTGGGCTTGGTTGATTAGCGACAACCTCGATGAGCAATTGAGGAATCTGGAGCATACAAAGAAATTCTTTATGAGCTCATATGTGATATACATGCTCGCATGAAATATGAGGTACGAAGGAAGGACTGAGGTACAAGGGAGTCCTCGGAAGTGGGAATCCAAGGTTAAGGGTCCATGACTGTTACCCAAAACTACATCTGCATGCCATAGATGACTACACCTGGTTTAATGATGCATTTGCAATGTGCATCGTGAGAAGCTTGCAGAAGGGAGTGTACATGAGATTGTCTTCTGAGGCAATGAAGCCAGTGGAGGAATTCGGGGCATGGTTCATTCAGTTTCCCACTTTCTCCTATATCAGATTGCAAGGATTTTCTGAGAAGCCATTCAAGCTTCCACGGTACCCTACCGATAAAATGGTCTTGTTGGAAGTCACTAGATAGTTGACAAATTATGACAAAGTCCTAAAGAAGAAGAAGAAGCTAGGATTGGAGTTCCCTTTGTCCATTGGAGGTGATGCAGTCAAAGTGTGTCCTTGTCTACTGGTAGCTGAGAGGTCATTTGATGAGCTAAAATTCTTCCGTCTACCACTCTATCTATGAAGGCCAACTTTTGACCCATATAATAAGATTAGAGTAGTGGCAGGGATGAGGCATCGACACAAGGCTCACCTCGAGGATTTTTGGGCAAATGCGGTTGATGAGAATGAGGTTAGGAAGAGGATGTGCTCCCAATTAACCTTGGACCTAATCATGGCATTTAAGATTGTCCACGTTCCTGATCAGATGGAAAAGGAACCGAATGTACTCCTGAGAGGTTTTAACCCAGATAAGGAAAAGGTCATTCATCCTTATGATTGGCAGAGGAAAGAGATCATGGATCTTGATGTATTGACGAAGCCAGTTGTGGACTTAAAAAGGTGGTGGGTAGAATGAAAACTTGAAAGGATGACCATGTCAAAAGAAGATTGGACCTACAAGTTGATGGGTCATCCATAGCTGCGAGATGAGAGACCAAGGCAACCATCTGGAGGAAGAGTAGAAGAAAGAGACATCCCATCAGGCAGTACAGAATATAGAAAGGAGAAGGGTGCAGCTCACGAGATGCATATAAAGAGGAGATTGGATCTTCATGTTGAAGAACCACAACAGAAAAGATTAAGGTCTGAGGATGCACCATCTTCTCCTAGCCAGACTCCCAGTGTGCAGAAAATTGGCAAGCAAGTAGGAGAAGCAAATGAAAGAAGAACACAACAAGGAGAGCAACACATGACTAGACCGATACAAGATAGATTGAGCATTAATGCCAATGAGAGATTCATTCCAGGAACAAGCAGGGAACAAGATGTGACAACAAAGGAGAGTCTTGGTGTCTTCTTTAGGAAGATAATTGGGGAAGAAATTCCCGAGGTAGAAGCAGAGGCCTGAGTGGCAGAAGAGGAGATTCCCATGACAGAGGCACTTGCTCCTGAAGCAATGGCAGAAAGTCCTAGAGTTGAGGAGATTGATACTAGAGCAGTGCAAGGACAAGAAGAGCTAGCAGTACAGAGGGACCCAAATACAAATGTTCTAGAGTGGCTCAAGGAGAGGATTTAGAGAAGTTAGGAAAAGGAGATAGACCCTGCAGTTGAGTTATAAGAGATTCTCGATCAAATTGACCGATCAGGAGAAAAGGGAAAAGCCAAGAAATTCACCAAGGTTGTCAAAGGAGAATCCGGGTCTAGAATTTTGCAGATAGCGACTCCAGCAATCGACAAGACCAAAGATCAAATTGCTCTTGAGGAGTATCACATAACAGAGGTAGATCTTGGTCAGGCCTCTCAAGCACAGGCCATGGAGGAATTTGATGATTTGACACAAGTTGTTAAGGATAAGATGAGGAGGCTGGAAGAAAAATATCAGAGGATGAAGGAAGAGAATGGGGTTTTATGTGCATACATTGATAGGTTGCCTCATCCAGTTCGAGAAGAGGACCTGTCTTTTGTTCCACCAATGGATGTTCTAGCTGAGTTAGTTGAGGCCATCGATGAGATTAGGAGGATTTCTCAAGGTGCAAAGACTTGGATTAAGCAAATCGAGGATGAGGCCTACATCCACGCCGAGGAGTTAGTACGAATTCATGATAAGGCATTGGCCATCCTTTCCTGAATATTTTTCATAGAGGAGACTTGGGAAGATGAGCATATCTATGAGGATGAGGCAATCTATGACTTGCAGGAGCTGATGGAAACCCCTAGGAAGGTCTTGGTTGATGGAAAGGTCATCAGAGGAGCGTATGATTTCTCTCGGTGGTATTGTGCACTTCTTCTGGTAAAGGACATGTTTGAATATTTCAGTAAGGAGTCAGCTCGATTGAAGGGGATAGTTGAGAATATCTGGCAGGAGCTCTCCAATACCATTGCATCACTGTGGTTGCAAAGGTTGGCTAAGGAGGAAATAATAATAGACAACACGAAGGGGAAATTGGAGGAGTTCTTTAGGATTAACTCGTTCATAAGGGATGATTTTGAGAATCTCTCTTCCTTCTCAAACAACATGCATGCAACCCAGGATCTATTGCCAGAATGGGAGGATAGCTTGAAGAGGTCAGAGCAAGCAGTGTTGGCGCTATAATTCAGACAGGAATCAGCACCGAGTGTCAACATTGATGAGTTGGAGGCCATATTGGGTAGATTCTAGGAATTCAAACGCAAAGGTCAACGGTAGATGCATTTAATGCATAGTGGACATTCATGTAGTGGTCATTTATGAAACCTCGCTCTCTTCTTGAGCATGCATGCATCATGGGCATTTATTACCCACTACGGTAGTGGTTTCTTCCTTGCATTAATTTAGATTCCCTCTTCTATGCCCTAACCCTAATTAGGGCTGAGGTGGCAAAATCTAGGCCATCGGTTATTGTTTTGATCCGGGCCACTCATTGATTTCAAGGACCTATATAAAGGCCTCTTCTTCTCATTTGTAAAGGAGCGAATTTTGAGATTGTTGCTTATGAGCTATTGAGACAATAGAATTTTCATTGAAGTGTGGTGAACATTTGATGTGTCTTAATGCTTGCTTGGTTTCATTATTCTCTCAATTAGATTAAGTTTAGTAGACAAAGTGTAATGAATGTTTTGGACAATATGATGATGTTTAGATGAGTTTCTTTGGTTCATACTTTTGACGTTTTAGTGATTCTAAAGCGTTGTGCAAAGTTAGCCTGAACCCTTATCCATGTGCTTAAATTCAATCATTCGTACAAACCTTTGAAGATTGCACCAGTCTATGTGTAGTTGTAGCTTGGCTTGGCGAAGCGAGACTTGGTAAATTAAGGAACTCATCCATCAGCATACCTTCCTTGACTATCATTACCCTTAGGATTAAATTAAGATCTCTGAACCCTAAACCCTTTTCATTTCTACATATTCGGTGAAAACCCCCCCAAAAAATAGTACTTAATTGAAAATCTTTTGATAGTACCCATATTCATCATGACATAAAGGATTGAAAAATGTAAGCCCACTTGTGATCATTAGCAAATCACATCAACATCGAGCATATCCACAAGTCAAGGAACCTTGGAGTTATCGTATGATCTTTTGCAATCTTAGCATACGTGGTACTTTGTTCAAAAGAGGATAATATATCTCGGTATTTTGTTCTACTGTTTGGTGAGTCATAAAACACACATCAACAGAAACTGGTGCTAGAAGGAGGGCAAAATTGAAATTCATTCCAGAAGCAACATAGAAAGTCAGCTCATTGGTGGTATGCAAACCCTCCATCATCACACCATCAATAGAAACTGGCGCTAGAAGGAGGGCACATACTGCAAGACATAATTTTGCATGTCATGGATTGATATGGTGCTTCCACATAGAGACATCATACTAGTTTTACAACCAAATCTTAGATTTGGAGACGACCAAGAAGACATCATCGTAGGATTGAACTCACTCGCTTGGAAAGTTAAGAGAACTGCAACTGAATATATGCGAGTGTGCTTTGTGTTAGAAGAAGAAGAAAAGTCTCAAAGAATTGAAGCAGTTGTTCAAAGAGCGTTGGTCATTCAGAGAAATCAACAACTTCCAACACTTGTAAGAAGGAATTAAAATAGATTTCACATACTGGACCACATTAATTCATTCTCGCCTAAGGTGCACCGAAGAATCTTGAGATCCACTTCGGGAGAAAAAGAGCTAGAAGAACTAAATTTTGATCCAAAGCCTAGGCGAGGCAAGAAAGAAGCATCTACAAGTCAAAACTCACCAAGTGTAGCTGATCTTACGAGATAATTTCAAACTCCACCTCAACAACGTCAGACACAAGGGACCACTCAAGGATTTCAACAAGGAGGTACACAAATTCAACAGTTGATAGTACAAATACCTATACAAGTCATTGTACCTGCAGCTACCCAACAACAAGTTCCAATAATGGCACAATAATGGTGACCACATAATGCATCACCTCTTGCAACATTTGCTGCTTACAATCATATGCCAAAGAATCCTGAGCATTTTTGCTCTAAGTTCTTTGTGAATGACGTCAACCGCACTGCTGATGAACATGTGAAGATTTTTGAAGATGCTCTACAAAATAGAAATATTCAAGATGAAGACATGGCATGCCGATTGTTCCCATATTCACTGGGGGAAGAAGTATTTTATTGGTTTATTAATTTACCTGCGAGTTCAATTCGAACATGGCAAGAGCTGAAGGAGGTATTCTTGGGAAAGTTCAGATTGCCTATCACCCCTGCTGAATTGTATAGGCAATTTATTGAGATAAGAAGACAAGAGCGTGAGCCTATTGGTGCCTTCAACAATAGATTTCAAAGGGCCTATTCATGGTTGCATGATCCTTTCTGCATAAATGATGACACCGCAAGGCCTATTTACTATGCAGCCTTGGATTGTTTCACTTCCATGTTCGTCAAGAAGACCCATCTGGCCCCTGCCAATTTAATCCAAGCATATGCTGAGGCCGAGAAGATCAGTTTACAGTCACCAGCAACCGCTGTTGGAGCACCTAGTTATTTTGGAAATGCTAATACATTGAATCAAGGGATGTTGAGCTATGATCTTGCTTTCAATCTTGTTCTTGCTCCTTCTAATCAGCTAGTGTCACATCCAGGAGCTCTGATATCTCATGTAGCACCTGCACAACTGGTCTATCTTCAAAATATGACCACTTCCATAAGGACTCAGGAAGAACGAGATGAAATGAAAGACTTAATAGAACAAGTTAAAAAGTTGTCTACTGAGGTTACTTACCTTAGAAATCAGAATAATCAATTGCAAAACTCACAAAGGAATTATTAGTTGCATCAAGGAAATAATAGAGGGTATCAAGGAAATCCTCCAGCTCACCATGAGAATCATCAAGATAACAATCAAGGATATCGGAACAACAATCAAGGTTATCAAGAAAATAGTTATGGGTATCGAAATAACAATCAAGGATACCATAAAAGATCATGGAATACAAATCCAAACAATAGTGAAGTTCCTTCACAATTGGACAATCCACCAGCTTCTGAAAGCCGACTTGCTGACAAAGTTTTCCTAGCAGAAGCAACATTGTCTGGATGGTGTAGACTGCATGAGACTAATCAACATTTTGAGTTACAATGCCAAGAGTTTCAAGGAGTAGCTGATATATTCAAAGGAGAAGTAAGAAACACTACTACACCTGAAAATCCTCCACCTATAGGATATGAGTTAGTGCCCACTCCCAGTTACGACCAGGCATTAGTCTTTGATCATTTCAAGTTTCCACCTCCTGATTCTCAGGATTACATGCCTATACAAACTAATCAAAAATTCCTGCCTGCATCAGCAAATGGTCCTGTGGAGGCGCCACAATATCAAGTTCCACCAGAGAATCAACCTCCACCTGTTTCCCCAAATGAGCCACTACAGAGGGATGGATTTATTTTCCCTCCACTTTACAATAGTGTCCTAGTGGAGGGAGTAAGTGAAGTTCAAGCTTTTCAACAGACATCTGGAAATGCTCCATTAAGGACTTATCAGAGAAATTATTGAAATCATGAGCCGTTGACAACGTCAACTCCTCCAAATAACTTTACAACTCCTCCACATCCCAATGCCAGTAATACTCCAAGTCCTCTCAGGGATTCATCCGAGTATCGACAGCCTAGTAATGCGCAAGGAGAAAGAGGTCAGTTTGTTGTGACCAATGCTTCACAA
This sequence comes from Chamaecyparis obtusa, assembly GCA_027943335.1. NCBI lineage: Eukaryota > Viridiplantae > Streptophyta > Pinopsida > Cupressales > Cupressaceae > Chamaecyparis > Chamaecyparis obtusa. The sequence continues at coordinate 4,537,847 of BSBK01001728.1, read as the reverse complement.
AATCAGAAAGGGCAACCTGTGACACATTCTGCTATACAAAATGGAGGATAAAAGCAAAATCAAGAAAAAGGGAAGAAAGAAAATCCTCCTAGGGGGGAATTCAAGAGGCTGAGCTCTTGCGTACTAGAAGAATTCAAGAAGATAAAAGTGAGTCTATGACTGTATGGACTAATGAAAATTCCTGAGATAAGGGATGCATTGTTGGGAAGTCTGAATGATGTACCTCTGAAGATCATCTCACAGAATGCTTCATACCCACCCAGAGGTCCCCCTAACAATCATCAATCTAGTTTTGCACTGTTGTTGATGTAAAAGCAAGTGCACTTGATGTCTCACAAAGTTCAAGCTTCATTGGGATGGTGCAAAACTATTTTGAGGAAGGATTCTCGCAAAATGATCCTTCATTTCAAGGAGAAGAAACAATCATAGATCCTACTACTCTCATAGAACAAATGACAAGTGGGAGCAACACCCAACAGAATGTGAACAATGAGGAATTCAACCCTAGAGCACGAAAACCTGTGGTTTTCTACTAGGGAAAAGAAAAGTCTACCCCTTTCCTTGTGTCAGTTTGGATTTTTGGAAAAATGTTGCACAAGTGTCTAATTGACTCCAGAGCATCAAGTAATGTAATGCCCCTTGACATATGTAGAAAATTGGGATTAGTCCCAATGCAAACAGATAAGAAGGTGACTCAATTAGATAAAATAGAAGTTCCAGTTGTAGGAGAACTAAATAATATTGATATGCAATTGGCTTCAGATCCACAAGTTTAGAGTTGTATCGACATATCAGTCGTGGACATTCCAAAAGGGTATGGAATGCTTTTAAGTAGAGAATGGGCAAGGAAATTGAATGGATACATAGCAACTGACTTTTCACACATGTGGCTCCCATGGAGAGGAATCCCAAATCAGATAAGGATAGAGAGCACCCCAAGGCTCCGATTGTTGATAACCGAATATGGAGAAGATAATGAGATCCTGTTCATGGAAACAATTATGGGCTCTTATGCACCTAAGACTGGGGAAATTTTGATGTTACAAGGTTACAACCAAGGAGGATGCCCAAACATGATGCCTAAGTTTGCAGAGGCGCCAACTGATAATAATTCAAAACCATCAATGATTGAAGGAATGTTTGAGAATTTCAGGAATTTTGTCTTGAAAAGTGTTAAACAAGAAGTTGAGTTGGGGAAAGATGCTCATATTCAAGATTTGTTACTTCCTAATTGGTGTAGAATACATAATGCTTTTCATTCTGAAATATCATGCACAATGTGCAGAGCTGCAGTTGCAAAAGTTTCAAAGATGGTCCCACAAGTATCAGTGGCATGAAACTTTGAAGTTGTCAAAGTGGAATATCCAAGTCAAGTAGTGACCTCAGAACCACAATATAAAGAAGTTAAAAAAGACGAGAAGAATTTTTTTGAAGAACATGAGAAACAAGTCAAGAAATCAGAGGGTGAACCTTCCAGTACTCAAGTCAATGATCAAGTCTGGACTTTATCATTTGATGGGTCGAAATCAAAGAAAGGAAGTGGAGCCGGTGTTGAACTTGTTAGCCCAACAGGGGAAGCCTATCTAGCAGTGCACAGATTACAGTTTCCTTGCACAAATAATGTGGCTGAGTATGAATCACTGGTTATTGGTTTTCTCCTCGCCATCCAAAAAGGTGCCAAGATCCTGTACGTATGTGGAGATTCAGACATAGTGGTACGACAAGTTCGAAAACAGTATGCATGTCATGATAAAAGATTGGGTCGGTATCACAACAGATTTTGGGATTTGATTGAAAGCTTTCATGCCTTCAACATTAAAAGAATAAATTGAATGTGCAATCCGGTAGCAAATTCATTGGCTTAGTCTACAAGTTCTTTGGAACCATTAGCCATGGATTGTGTGAAGAAGCTCACAGTTCAATTGACTTTGGTGCCATCTGTTCCAGACAACATAACAAACTTCCAAGTATTTGAAGATGATAAGCATATCCTTGATTTCTTGACAAGTTCAAGGGTCTTTGAAGCACAAGTCATTGATGAGGGAGAACCGCAACAAGCTCAGTTCAAAATAGATGAGATAATGAATTTGAGGACAAATACTATTCCTAAGGGGATGATTGAGCTAGAAAGAATTTTTGATTCAGACAGATTGAGTGCCCTCAAGTATCAGACAACTGAAGGAGTTTCAACATAACAATGCAGACTGACTTGTTTTGCTGTGTGCTAGCTCCAATCAGTCTATAATCTTATAAGAAACTATCCACATCTAAATTTTAATCACTTCACTTTCTCCTTTTTCTTCTTTTGAGAATTTGACTGATGTAGAGTCTCAAGTGATTTGGCCTTTTTGCCTCATGCTTGACCAACTTCTTTCAAGAGCTCAGCTAGTCTTTTCTTCTCATCACCCACATCTGGATTTCCTATACCAAGTTTCTCTTCTCTAATTTGAACTATGTACTCCAAAATTGCAATTGCATCTTCTAAGCTATAAATAATGTGTCAAATTCACATTTTTATTAAATAGAAAATAAAATTTCAGAGCACCAAAAATAATGTCATCAATTCAATTCAAATAATATTAAAGAAGCATTGATGCTGGAAAAGTTATAGAAAATAAGAAATGAATATCACTGCTTCTCAATTAAAAATAGGAAAACTGATGGGAAAAAGCATGCATTTTTTAAGTGGCTTATGAGAAATTCTAAACAATTATAACACCGTCATTACATTTTTCAAACAGAACAAGGTTATCATTTTATAATTTTTAGAAAGGGGAAACCTCAAACCGATCTAGAAACTTTAAAAAAAATTCATAAAAAAGAAATAAAAATCAAAACAAGAAACAATTAATTACAACAAGGAAAAAAATTTCATTTCATAGAGAAAGCATGAGGATTGCAAAATACATTTTCATAGGACTGAGGAGATAACTTCTTGACTTTCTCTCTATATAAAAGAAACTAGATGCATTGAAGAACATAAATTTAGCTAACTTCCTGACTTTCTTCACATGGAGATGTTTTGAATTGTGAAATAAATTTTACATTCATTTGGTAGTGTAAAATTTTTGTTTATTTTGTTTTTATTTCTCTTGAGGCTATTTTTGTGAAAAAATTCCTGACAAAATCGCTTATTAGATTTAAAAGTATAGCAGCTCTGTTGATAAATAATTTAGCATTGAAAGTATAGCAGACTGCTAATGTTATAAATGCAATGGATGCCAGAGCTATTTTCACGTGGATTCTATAAAATATAGGAGTGCCACATTTGAGAGATCTTCTTCCCACAGAAGAACACAGGGGTGCCACATCTCTTCTTTTGCATCAATTTGTAATAAGTCGACATCCTTTCACAAGAAATTATAGACAAGATTAGCAGTTCTATTCATAAGGTATCAGGTTTCTGTAACTGCAAAGAAGAATTCACTCTAAATAGAGAAGAAGGTTTCTGTGGCATTCGTCTCGTGCTCTCAAATCTCCTATAATCTACTTTATGCACCCTTGTAAGGTTTTATCTAATTTCCCCGCAAACATCTTAATCCTGCAGGTGATATGGTAGAGTGAAAGGAGAAAAAATGTGCACAGGATGATCAAGGACATAAATAAGTCATTTATGTCACAGACATTATATTTTCACAATCTATAATAATGGTGGATCATGGAGTGTGATCTAGGATATTGATACAAATAAAATCTACACAGTTGAATCTAAAAGTACAATGCAATAATAAATACAAGTTTTATGAGAGTATTATAACAACATAACTAGTGATATTAGTTCTTTCTGTAAACTTAAGTTAGATTGAAATAAGTTTTTCTTAGAAACTAAAAGATGTCTAGAGATCTAAGAAAATGAGTATTTTATAGTCTTGAAGAAACTTCAATATATAAATAATAAAACCAATACAATCATTATTCCTCTGAAGAGATTGATTTATAGAAAATTTTAAGGGATTGCTACTCACTTGTTAGACCATTCAACTAGTGTGTAATCTCGTTTTCTTTGATATACATAAAGCCCTCTATCCCATTGTTCACTTATATTGTATGGAGTGACCCATATCTGATGGAAGGAAGAAATTTGTACATTAAAATGCAGTCAGACATGAGAGTTCATAATAATTACACAATGATAAAATTTAGTAGCCCTGTGTGTTATACAAAATTTTTAGGGACCTTTCAACCAATGATCTATCATTTCCTAGTTCCAACTTTGCCTTCTTGATGGATTCATCATATGAAACTCAAATGGATTGTAGAGGCTTAATTGGATTTGGGCATTCTTCTCTGTTTTGTCAATGTGTCTCTCTGCTGTCCAAGAACTTTTTTGTGGCGTTTATCCATTCTCCACACTTTTCTTGGCCATCCTCAACAAAGGAGTTGTATGTGCCATCAATATCCATGTCCAAGTGCAGTGTGACATGATGATCATGGATGACACCAATCAAATTTTTTGCAAGAAAAGTTCCATGGAGTTCAGCATTAGATTCAATCTGGTCCATATTCTCATATTTTGTTCCTTTGACCATCAGAATTCCACTTAGTCAAACATGTATCATAAATTAAATTTCACTTTGTAGTCATAATATTGTCTTCTTACTTTTACATGACAAAGACTTCGTACAAAATACTGATGAGAATCAACTTGTCAATAGGGTTATCTAGAGAAAGATTCTACATTTATAAACCTTGATTCGGATAAGACCATCAGTCTGAAAAACCTGATTTAGAATATAATCATAATCTTCAACACATGCTGACATGTGGACTACTAATGTCACCTTTGGTCTTGCTTCTATGATCTACATATAATGAAATTGCACAAGAAAAACAATTGTAGTGCAAACAAAATCAAAATCTTTTTCTCCAACAATCTATTGCTTACCAAGCACCACAAAAGTTAATCTACCAACTTCCAAGAAACAACCTTCATACACTTAGTTTTTGTAGGTGTACCCAACAATATAATTATGAAGCATAATTCTATGGTAGAAGCAAATCTTACTTTTGTGATTTATACTCCCCGTATTCTGATCAATATTGACCTCAGCCTTGAGAAATGTAGCAAGATTCTTAGTGTATGTTGCCATTATAAATTGCTTTACAGACGTCTGGAGATCAGGCTCCATGCGAGCATATGGATCTACTTGTTCTACGGAATATTTGTGTGCAATTGCAAGCTTTGAATCCAATGGAATCCTTTCAATGTCATAAAATTTTATATCTACCTTAGGCTTACATAGTACACAGAGTCCAAGATAGTATTTGTTGTAATCAAGCTTCTGAAAAATTTGTGATAGAAATAGACCACATGTCACTCTATGCTCAGACTGGGAGATTTGAATCATTTAGGGAGAAAATGGGAAATTTGATCTATTTCTATATGTTTTCAGAATTTATATTTCTATTGATATGGACCCTGGAATCTTAAAAACATTGTAAAATAATGTTGATTATCTAGTCAGAGTCAGAAGAAATTGAAGAACTCGCCATTGGAAAGATCAAGCATGAAGTTAGTTGGTTTCATGGGAAACGATGGCGAGAAGCCAATGGAAGAAAAATAACTCAGCTCCAGAAGCTTGGCCATAGTAAATAGGTTGACCCTCAGACAACAAAATGATCTTGTGGAACATATGATATAGTCTACTGGAGGGCTGATGTATTGTGGTAGTTACTGTCCTTCCTCCCCTAGCAAGTCCCAGCAATGTTGATATAATCCTCTGGGCAGTAGTTGTATCTAGACCAGAATTGGGTTCATCTAAGAATAGAAGGCCATAATTTATAAGCATCCCCTCAACAATACTCCTCTTTTTCTTTCACCTCCAAAGAGTCCTCTAATTAGAGGTCCTCCAATTATGGTGTTTCTGCATCTGGTTAGCCCAAGTTCTTCTATTACAGACTTTGCATGCTCTATCTTGTCCAATGTGATACCAACCTATCCCAAAATGGGAGCTTACAAGGAAGTTATGGATATCAATCAAAGCATAAATTATAGTGGAATTTTGTCAGGTGTTGTAGTTGCAAGTGCCATGGTACACGTACGCAAAATGTGTAAGAATGAACAAGGCAAATCAACTATTTCACTATATATCCTCTTGTGATTTGGGATACAGTGTAATGATGGTTTGATATTATTTGGTATACAATGTAATGATGGTTTGTATTTCAACTTTGATATAAGTTTTCCACAATCCATTTTGGATACAGATTGCTTTTGGATCAGTTAGTGTAAACTGAAAAAAACAATCAGAAAAACATACACAGAAAATCCAAAAGAAATCTTTATTAGACATACTCATTGTAACTAGGGTTATCTACCATTGATCCTACTAGTTTTATCAAACCTTTGGCACATCCAGGATCTCCAAAGGATACCTTTCAATGTAGTCTACCCAGGGATTCCTGTCATTCTTTTTTATAGTCCTGAGAGCTTTCCACACAGAACTGTTGCACTTGAAGCTAGACCCAAATGCAATCATCCATACTCTGTCACCACTTTTGATCTTTTTCTTGGCTTCCATGTAAGCAAGTTCATACCATAGAGAACTGCTGGAGGTGTTCCCAAACCCATGGAGAATCATTCTGGATGCTTCCATGTGCTTATTGGAGAGACCCAGATTGTTCTGCAGGTCATCCAAGATGGTCTTACCTCCAACATGGATGCAGAGATGTTCAAAGGCATTTTCAGGACCTTGCGACAGATTAAAGTAGCCAAAAAGAGGAGCTGCTCAGAGAGTGGGAGAACTAGTGGACCTGAGGTTGTGATATTGGCTTTGAAGGCATGGCCTCCTATTTCAAGCAGGTCCTTGGAGACAAACAAACCTTTCTTCCTCTTGTCATCTTCTTGTTGGTATTAGGCCTGGCATTAGGGTCAGTCTTTGCAGATAATTTTACTATTAATAATAGAACTAATTGCCCCTGTCAAAATTCAATTATTTAATATTTATTAAATATTTAAATTTTTTAGATATTAATATATAACGCATCTAAAATTGAATAAAAATGTTGAAAATATTTGGAAATTAATAGAGGAGGAATGGTATAGGATGAGGATTTCCAATTAGGTTATGCACATGTTATAAGTATATGTGGTGATATTAGTTTTAAGAAAATTTAAAATGTAGCATGTGGTGATAACATTAAGCATGAATGGTACAGGCGATCTAGGGACGAGATCAGACATGCACATGATCTCAGTGGAATTACTAAAGAGGAATAAAATACAATTCCATATTGAAATAACCTAAAACAGGTTTCAAGTCACCACATGGAAATGCTTTTGAGAAGGGGCAAACTCAGTTGGATGACACATAATTTCACCATTAATGGGATTCCTCTAGGTACCATGGACTAAAGGGAGGATGAATATCCTTCAAATATCCAAGTTTTTTAAGATAACTATGCTTCTGCGTTAGATAACCATAGATATTTCATTTCCTGCAGCATGGAAGGGTTGAAAATTTTGAACATCTAAATATATAGGAGAAGGGTTTTGAGTAATGTTTCCAGCTAAAGAGTCTTAGCCCTCGTAATTTCAAATATAGAATGGCTCAAATATAGAAAGCCATAGAGGTTTTTGTTGACCACCAAAAATGAAGAAATATGAGGCCCACAATTTGTGATGATACAAAAAGTCCACAGAGTTTTGAGATACCCGCATAATTTAGATCTCAAAGCGTCAGATTGGAATAGGGTATTGAGCTCGTGGCTACATGCAAATAAATAGAGGCATTGGTATCAGACTAATAAACAAGAAAATAGAACATGAAGTTACATAACAAGAGAGGAAAATAAAAGCTGTTTCCATTATTTTGTTGAATAAGGCCACATTTTGCAGGCATCAAACAACATACCTGTAGAGTGAGAGTTTGCGTGAAAAGGCTTCACAAGAATCTTCAACAATCTATATAAACTCCATGAAAATACCCTAACATGCTTCCGCCAGCTCCAGAACAATGAAAATACAATTACAATATTTTGTAGTTTTTGTTTTCATATAAATTTTACATTTTCTAAATTCTACATGCAATTTTTTTAACTTTATAATTTGTAAAAATCATTTTTTCTATCATAAAATATATCAATTTTATTAGTACTTTTATACTCACAATGCATTATTTTGACTGTTTATTTCTATAAAAATAACAAAATAATGGTTTTCATCTCTTAATTATTAACTCTGTATCATTTTATGGATTTCTTGAATTGATGTGTTGATAAAATTGTTTATTGTTACAATTATATTAAAATAGATCATTATAATTATGTAATTTAATAATTAAAATTAAAATTATGGTTAAAAAGAACACATAGTATTTTTAACATTATAATTAGATTTCTATTCTTAAAATTTCAACTATCATTAATGCTATCAATATGATTCCACATTACAATTTCTTAATTATTAAAAATTTTATTACTTCTACTATAACTTTAAAAATATAATAATTAAAAAATCAATACACTATTACTTCTCCTTTAGTTTCTACAATAACTAACTAAATGCAAGTACTTAGCCACTACGTAGCACTTATTTTATTTTGAGTAAATCATTTAAAACTAATATCATCCCAGGCTTATTAGAGGTGTTTATTTTTTTTGATGTAATTTAAACTTTCATTGGTAAGATTTATTAAGTAAATTAAGTAAATTATTTAATAGATATTAATTTAAGTTAATATCTATTAAGTAATCTATTTTATTTACTTTATAATAAATATTGAAATGTGAGTTTGTTATCCTTCTATATTTGTTCATTATAGGAGTAAATGAGATAAATATTACTAAGTGTTTGTTAAATATTCTCGCCATTAAGAAAATGTTATTCTCACACTTGCCTTATTTAATGTCATTAAAACTCACAAATAAATACAAATGCATAGCTAGGAAAGAGAAAATAGTTTAAAGCTATGACTAGATGAAAAGCTCGTTGATTTGGTTCAAAAAGGTGCGAGATGTCAACAAATAAGATGTCATATGTACGCTACACAATTTTAGTTGTTAATTGAAGTACCCTGGAGAGATTTAAATGCTTCCCCTCTTGATAGCTACCACAGTATATTAACCAATCTACTACCACAAATAACACTTTAAAAAACTTTGATAATGTCTATGAATTATATGCACCTGATCTATATAAATTCTAATTGCCAAATGCTTAGATGAGTTTTAAATATAGTTACCATTTAGAGATATTGGCAAATAGTGGCTGGAATAATGTTTGCACAATAAGTCTATTGGAGAACACATTATTGGTGAAATGCAACTTCTAAGATATAAGTATATGATATTATCAAATGTTAATGTGTAAAGGAGTATTAATCATTCATTTAGTCATTTTTATTAGGGTAACTAATTATTTAGTCATTTTAGTTGTGATTTTACTTGATGACCAAATTGGTCATTTATTTAGTCATTTATATTTGTAGAACATGATCAGTTTAGTCACATGACTAAAAAAAATGGTAGAACATGATCAATTTTAGTCACTTGGTCATTTATTTCTGAAATTCTACTAGTGGAAAGATACACAACGTTGGCCGTTTGAACTGAGGAACACTATGAGTTTTGGCATCTACCGAGAATGTGTTGCCGAATTTAAACGAACTTGAATATCTAAAAATTGAGATAGGCTATTGTAGGCCTCGACAACACGGTCTCGTAGCACTTGAAAAATTGATGCTAGCTCATATGAGCTTCGAGATATGACCCCGTAAATATCACCAATTTCATGCTGAAGGGACCTTGAGGGACACTTCGGCCCGGAGTCGTCGATAGGGTTCAAACGATTGTGTGTGCTGAATGAGGTTGCTCCTAGAGTTTACATGACCATTTGGAGCTATTGGAATATATGGTTCGATGCTATGACCGATGGTTTGAAAGATACACAACGTTAGCCATTTGAACTAAGGAAAACTGAGTTATGACATCGACCGAGAATGTGTTGCCAAATTTAAACAAACTTGAATCTCTGAAAACTGAGTCAGGTTATTGTAGGCCCTAGAAACACGATCCCGTAGCACCTAATAGATCGATGCTACCTCACACGAGCTCTGAGATATGACCCCATAAAGATCATTGATTTCGTGTTGAAGGGACCTTGATGGACACTTCGGCCCGGAATCGTCGGCAATGTTCGAATGACTGTGTGCCAAACGAGGTTGCCCCTAGTGTTTACCCAACCATTTGGAGCTATTGGAACAATAGTTCGATGCTACGACCGATGGTTTGAAATATACGCAATGTTGGCCATTTGAATTGAGGAACACTGTGAGTTCTAACATCGATAGAGAATGTGTTGCCAAATTTAAATGAACTTGAATCTCTGAAAATTGAGATAAATTATTGTAGGCCCCGACAACATGGTCCTGTAACACCTGACAAATCGATGTTACCTCGCACGAGCTCTGAGATATGACCCCGTAAAGATCGTCGATTTCATGCTAAAGGGACCTTGAGGGACACTTTGGCCCAAAGTCGTCGCCGGGGTTCAAACGATTGTATGTGTCGAACGAGGTCCCCTAGCGTTTATTCGACCATTCAGAGCTGTTGGAATAGACGGTTCAAAAAATATGCAATGTTGGTCTTTTGAATTGAGGAACACGTACTGTGTGCTCTAACATCGACCAAGAATATGTTGCCAAATTTAAATGAACTTGAATCTATGCAAACTGAGATAGGTTATTGCAGGCCTTGACAACATGGTCTTTGTTGCCCCACTTTTAACCCCATAACCATGCTGTTAATAGTGGAAGTATTTGATGTCAAGTCAGATTTAGTCATGTCTGAGTCTAAGTCTAGTTTTCCTTTAGGATAGGTTGTCCTTGTCGGGTTTCCTTGCCATTGCCTTCTTCTTTTCAAGTCGGGTGGGTTATTTGGGAAGTCTTCTCATAATGGGTAGGTGATAGACCCCAACCTGGCAAGGATATCATGCTCCCATTGATGATCTCTTTCAGATGGAATGGTGATTGAAGTCATGATCTTAGGACACTCATAAGGAATCATAAATCAAAAGATTCTTCATATGGATGATGCAGTGACAGAGCTGACATTGTACTATTCAAAGAATTCCACTCCATATAATAATGTGCAAGTACCATTGAATTCAAGTTCCTTTTATGGGTCTTAGAAAGGCTGTATAAACCTTTGCCAAATGGATATTTTCATGTTTAGTCATGAAGCCACAAAGGTTGAAATAAAAAATATATAATAAAACTGCTGTAAAAGTCATAGTGCAGTTGGTGGTAGGTCGCATGATCGCAAGATCAAAATAACTGCCTTGAGTTTATGCGACAAAGGCTAAGATGAACTGCCGAGCAAGTTAACTTGTCGCATAATTGCATGAATGGAATAACCTCCATATGATCATGTGACAGTGGAGGTTCGGGTGGTAAGAAAAGTCAATGAAAAGGGAGACTGGAAATAGATGGTACCCGAGCTAGAATCCACATGCGCCAATCCTAGAGCGGTCGTATGATCGCATAGATTAAAATAATGCCATACGATCATGCGATAATGGGAACTCGAGCCGGTGAATACACTCTACTGGGACCCACATAGGCCAACAGCGCAAGTGCAAGGATGAGATGGTGACGAGTGTGACTGGTCCAATAATTGATTTGGTAGCTCCTGATTCATCGTAATATTTCATGCAGTAAGGTGGGGTCAGATTTTGATGACATTGGCCAAGATTCCAAATCAACGGATGTCTTATGATCTCAAAGAATCTTGTGAGCCCATCAGATCATACGCCATCCATCTGATTCTCCAAGTGTAAAGACAGTAAAGGCAGTGGGACCCACATACTCTGATAGCACAGATGCGCCAATGATAAAGCAGTCACATGATCGCATAGATTAAAATATTGCTATGCGATCATGCGACAACATAAGTCACCGAAGATTTTTGGCCGTAAAATAAGATCCTTCCACGTGTCCAAGGCAGAGGCTGCACTTTATCAAAGTGCATCTAACGGTCCTCTCAAAAGCGCAACCCCTGCCAAATGCTTTTGAGATCATGCGAGATGTGTACACGTGTCTCTCGGTGGGGCCGAAAGAGTTTGATCGAGATTCCAAATCGGTGGTTCCCGCTTTGTCACTAAGCTATGGGAGATTCATTGAGATCATGCGAGATGCGTACACGTGTCTCTCGGTGGGTCCGAAGGCATTTATATCAAGTGGCTCTTTGAAAGACAATCAACGATCCCCACGAGCCAATCATAGGGCGGTCGCATGATCGCATGGATTAAAATATTACCATAAGATCATGCGACAAGGCAAAAAGAAAACCTATGTATGTTAATAGCGTAGATGCGATAAAAATATAATATAAGTTTATTTAAAATTGTCACATGATCGCAAGAGTTGAAAAAGAGTCATATGATCATGCGACAAGAAAAGTCGAATGGATGGAAGTTTCAGCACATGGCCGTGTTTGTCGATTTTGAGAAAATGGTGACGAGTCTATGGAATTGAGGGACAGTATGTGTAGTCATGACGACTCGGGGATGAGTTATAATTGCCTAAATATGGGGTTGATTTCCATCACAGTGATGAACAAGAAGATGAGTGCATCTCAATAGCAGACAAAGTCATGAGATCATGTCGAATGTTTTAAAGCATCTGAAGGAGAGGATCAATGCCAGTTGGGGATCGGGTTAGTTATTCTACCTGAATTTGAATGATGACTTGACTCTGAGGGCCCAATGGACTTTGGCTTGATAGATGTTGATTAAGGAGAAGATGAAAGTCTCGAATTGAAGTGTCACAATTATGATGTCTTTCCCTATTCCTATATCTATGATAGCTCTTCAAATTCCTTCATCGAAGATGTTTCTTGCCATTTTTTTTATCTTTTTGTATTCTGGAAGTTGAAACATTTCTAGCAGCTACAAATGTTGTACATTGAAAACTCTATAAAGGGGGTTGAGAAAATCAATGGAAGGGTCGGCAAACTAGATATTGGAGCAAAAGTGATTCCATTTACTGAGCTTTATTTCTGGTTTTGTTCCATTTTAGTTAATCATCTGCATTTGAATAGAAAGGACAGTTATGTATGAAGCTGTGATTACATATTGAATTCCATTTCATGTCTATGGTTGTAGTAAGTAATTCCATTTGCTTGTCATATGTAACTCTTCTCCTATTCATCCTGTTTGTTAGATTCATTCTAGACAGAAAGTACAATTGTGTATGAAGCTATGATTTTCACTTGGATTCCATTTCATGTCAGAGGTTGCAATGAGGGCAATTCCATTTGCTATTCGTATATAATTCTACTCCTGTTCTCTCTAAGTAGAATTTGCATGATTAGAGTAGTTAGATTAAAGTTAGGAGATAGAATATATACCCTTGCCTGAATTGTTTGTGTCTATGAGCAATTCGGTTAAAACACATCAGAGACAACCTAGTGATTAGTTTAAAAACATATTCATTGAACACCATACACAATTAGGGAGCTGTACCTATTAATTCAGAGGGCAGTGATTGAAGATATACACTGACCCAATTGTTGGTAACATCCTTTTGTTCTCTTACCTTGGGTGATTTGGGAGTCAAAGATTGAAAATCTTAGAAGAGGACAAACTATTAACCAACAGTCTTGTAGCACCTAACGTATCGATGCTACTGTGCATGAGCTCCAAGATCTGACCCTGTAAAGATCACTGATTTCATGCTGAAGGTACCTTGAGGGACACTTTAGCCTGGAGTCATCGACGGGGTTCAAAAAACTATGTGTTCCAAATGAGATTGCCCCTAATGATTACCCGACCATTAGAAGCTATTGGAATAGATAGTTCGATGCTACGACCGACGGTTGGAAAAATATGCAATGTTGGCCATTTGAATTTAGGAACACTGTGAGTTTTGACATCGACCGAGAATGTGTTGCCAAATTTAAATGAACTTGAATCTCTAAAAATCAAGATAGGTTATTGTAGGCCCCAACAACATGGTCCCGTAGCACCTAATGGATTGATGCTACCTTGCACGAGCTCTAAGATATGACCCCATAAAGATTGTTGATTTCATCCTAAAGGGACCTTGAGGGACACTTCGGCCCGGAGTCATCGATGGGGTTCGAACAACTATGTGTGCCGAATGAGGTTTCCCCTAGCGTTTACCTAGCCATTTGAAGCTGTTGGAATAGATGATTTGATGCTACGATCGACGGTTGGAAAGATATGCAACGTTGGCCATTTGAACTGAGGAACACTTTGAGTTTTGACATCGACCGAGAATGTGTTGCCAAATTTAAATGAACTTGAATCTCTAAAAATTGAGACAGGGTATTGGAGGCCCTAGCAACACCATCCCGTAGCACCTTACATATTGATGCTACCTCACATGAGCTCTGAGATATGACCCCATAAAGATCATTGATTTCATGCTGAAGGGATCTTGAGGGACACTTCGGCTTGGAGTCATTGGCGGGGATCGAATGATTGTGTGTGGTGAATGAGGTTTCCACTAGCGCTTACCTGGCCATTCGAAGCTATTGGAATAGATGGTTTGATGCTACAACCAATGGTTAGAAAGATACACAACGTTGGCCGTTTGAATTGAGGAACACTTTGAGTTCTGACATTGACCGAGAATGTGTTGCCAAATTTAAACAAACTTGAATCTCTAAAAATTGAGACAAGTTATTGGAGGCCCCAACAACATGGTCCCATAGCACCTAATGGATCGATGCTACCTTGCACGAGGTCTGATATATGACCCTATAAAGATTGTCGATTTCATGTTGAAAGGACCTTGATGGATACTTCAGCCCAGAGTCTTCGACGGGGATCGAGCGACTATGTGTGGAGAATGAGGTTGCCACTAGCATTTACCTGGCCATTCAAAGCTGTTGGAATAGATGGTTTGATGCTACGATTGACAGTTGGAAAGATATGCAATGTTGGTCATTTGAACAGAGGAACACTTTGATTTTTTACATCGACCGAGAATGTGTTGCCAAATTTAAAAGAACTTGAATCTCTAAAAAATGAGAGAGGCTATTGGAGGCCCTGGAAACATGGTCTCGTAGCACCTAATGGATTGATGCTACCTTGTATGAGATCTCAGATATTACCCCATAAAGATCACTGATTTCATGCTTAAGGGACCTTGAGGGACACTTCGGCCCGGAGTTGTCGGTGGGGATCAAATGAATCTGTGTGGTGTACGAGGTTTCCACTAGCATTTACTTGACCATTCAGATCTATTGGAATAGATGGTTCAATTCTACGACTGACGGTTGGAAAGATATGCAACATTGGCCATTTGAACTGAGGAACACTTTGAGTTTTGACATCGACCGAGAATGTGTTGCCAAATTTAAACGAACTTGAATGTCTAAAAATTGAGACAGGCTATTGGAGACCCTAACAACATAGTCCCATAACACTTGATGGATTAATTCTACCTCACACGAGCTTCGAGATATGACCCAGTAAAGATCACTGATTTCATGCTGAAGGGACCTTGAGGGACACTTCGGCTCGAAGTCATCAACAGGGATCGAACGACTGTGTGTGGTGAATGAGGTTTCCACTAGCATTTACTTGGCCATTCAAAGTTGTTGGAATAGATGATTCAATGCTATGACCGACAGTTGGAAAGATGCACAATGTTGACCATTTGAACTGAGGAACACTGTGAGTTTTGACATCGACCGAGAATGTGTTGCCAAATTTAAATGAACTTGAATCTCTAAAAAATAAGATAGGATATTGTAGACCCTGACAACATGGTCTTATAGCACTTGACGGATCCATGCTACCTTTTATGAGCTCTGAGATATGACCCCGCAAAGATTGTTGATTTCATGCTTAAGGGACCTTGAGTGACACTTTGGTCCGGAGTTGTTGGCAAGGATCAAATGACCGTGTGTAGCGAACGAGCTTGCCATTAGTGTTTACCCAGCCATTTGGATCTTTTGGAATAGATGGTTCCATGCTACGACCGATGGTTGGAAAGATATTCAATGTTGGCCATTTGAACTGAGGAACACTTTGAGTTTTGACATTGATCGAGAATACGTTACCAAATTTAAATGAAATTGAATCTCTAAAAACTGAGATAGGTTATTGTAGGCCTTGAAAAAATGGTCTTGTAGCACCTAATGGATCCATGCTACCTCACATGAGCTTTGAGATATGACCTCGTAAGGGTTGCCGATTTCATGTTGAAGGGATCTTGAGGGACACTTCGGCCTGAAGTTGTTGGTGGCATTCAAACGACTAGGTGTGGTGAATGACTAGGTCTAGAGGCCCTCCTTTTGCACACAACACAATATACAAGTCCACTCCCATATATTAAAAAACCCATAAGATTCCTATGGTGGGAATTAGAGTGGCAAGAACATTTTCATGGAAAACTCAAACAGGGGCAGCAAACTACCTAGAAATGAATGATTTTTAAATCTATCAAAATGAGCGATTACCAACTTTATTAATGAATGAAAAAGTTTTGTATGAGCATGCTAAACATGGATCCAAGGTTAGAACATATTTTTCAATCCATTTAGCCTTGCATGTAAACAAAAAGCAGCTCAGAGACTGTTCACTATGATAGCAGAATGACCCTACACAAAAGCTCTTCAAATCATGAGAATATGACCTCCTTTCAACTTTAAATATAAATGAAAAATACTTATAAGAACATGGAGAACAAAAACTGAATACTAAAAGACATCTTCTAATACATTTTATCTTCCATGGAAGCAAAAGACAACAACACTGCAAAACTGGAAAAAGTGTACCAGTTAGAGAGAAAATCTTTTAAAACATTAGTTAAATGACCTCAAATATAACCTTGGTGTGAAGATAAAATGTGTATCCCTATCATATGAACAAAGATCAATAGTTAATACAAGGTGTTTCTCCCTCTTTCACATACATGCAATAAAAAACACAAAAATAATGATATCCCTAAAAAATTCAGAATTTCTTCTATCAAACTTCTTGCTTGTTGTTACAAATGCTAGCTCATGGTTTTGAGTAGGTTCTCCACATCCTATGTAACCTCCCATCATGGATTGAGGTGTTACATTCATCATTTTCTTCTCCTAGCTTAGTCTAGAACATTCTCATGAAAGCTATGTAAAATCCAAAAATGACCTTCTAAGGTCCACACACTCTCCTGACTTGGCTAGAGTTAGTATATGCCAGAAATAAAGAGCTAAGGGTTTGAGATAGGTGTTCTCCTACACATCTCCTTGAAGCTTCCTTGATTCATGGATAGAGATATTTTTAAATTACCAATAATCTTGAGGATGGAGATGCTTGCATTTTTGAGCGGGTAGATGATAGTCCATATTTTCCCCGTTGTTAAATAATGTAGTCCTTACAAGTGTTTTAAAGGAGGACAAGTGCATAATAGCCTTCCATCACATATGAATAAGAAAATACAAGTCTTATGCTAGGAAGGGAAGAAGGTAAAACCTAGTAATGGAAGAAAATGTATAGGCGTGAATAGAGAAGTGTGAGGAGTCTAGGGTAGATTCATAGGTTGTGTGGACCAACATAGGACCATCCCTCCCAATGCAACAACAACATAGGAACAAAATCCAAAAGCTTCTAGGGCTTTCACAACTATTAAAGAAGATGGTATGAAAGGAGAGAATGAATTAAAGGCTTCTCCAAATCTAAGAAAAGAAAATAAAGTGATGTTCAAGCCCATAAAGGATTCAACAGTCAAAGCCATGAAATCTGAGAATAAGAAGAAGAAGAGGAAGAGGAGTGTAGAAAGTTACAAGAGGTTTATATACAAGGTGTTGAAACAATTGCATCCCTCCAAGGGAATATCTAGTGCTGCCATGGATATCATGGATTGTGACACTTTCCTTCAAAGAAATTGATACTGTTGTCAAGTTTGTTCTACCTGGAGAGTTGGCTAGGCATGCTGCTTCTGAAGGAAGTAAGGTTGTTACCAAGTTTTCTACTACTATGGGTTAGGTTTTATTGGAAGATTTTAGGTTTTTTGTATGTGGTGTTTATGGCAGGCTTGTTTAGAAGTTGGTTTTGTCTTGGGTATATGTTCAAATGGGCTTGTTGAAGGGTTAGGGGGTGAAGGAAGTGTTCACCAGTCAGGTTTATGTTAAAATATAAACCTTTCATTTCAGAGAGGGAGAAGTTGGAAAGGAAATGAGATAGTGCAACCTTGAATTGAGTTGGTTCCTTAAGGCTCTTCCATGGCCTTCCAAGTATTATGTGCCTGTAAGTCATTGGCATAACATCATAAAGTTCTTTTTATTAATAATGAGAAATATTTTTGTATCATCTTAAAATGGAAGCACTTCCATGTTAAGAGAATTTAGCCCTCCAAGTAAGTGGTTTAGGGTCATGATTAGCATCTTTGCATTCTCCCTTGTCTTCCACTTCTTCTCTGCACTTGATTTCTACATTTTGGGTGAAATTAGGGTTAAGGTCTTAAGGACTTTCCTGATTTTCCTCTTCCCATGGCTCCATTTTTTAGGTAGGATTTAGAAATGAGACCTCCTAGTCCATCATCACATCATTCAGAGGATTTTATATCTATTCCTGACACTGGGTCTAGCTCAGATATCAAATTTTGCATTTCTGGCATCTTTGAGAACCTTTTCTGCAAATCTTGACAAAGTTAGGGTTTGAGGTCAAGGATGACCTCAACCCTGACTCGACCCTGACCAGGTCAGGGTCAACCTTGACCTTGACCTCTTCCTACCAAAATGTTAAAGTTTTAGTTCCCGCTCATTTAGCTTTTGGGAAAGTTATTTCTCACTTCTGGGTCGGCTGTTTCGGGCTCCGAAATGGTAAATCCTTTAATGGTATTTAATCAAGGTATATTTTCTAAAGGTGAGGACCTAATTGGGATTTAATTCCTCAAGGTGGCCCATCTAGAGGAGTGTTCCCTAGTTCACTATAAAAGGAGGCCTTCCTCTCTCAATTGGATATCTCACAATTCACATCTCAAGCTCTCAAGCTCTCAAGTTCTCAAGGTGATCAAGCAAGCATTCATTCAAGTATTCAAGTCTTCTTCTTCATCCAAGTTCTCCATTGAAGATCAAGGATTTAAGCATTCAATCTATTGAAGGGATTTGGCTCAAGCATTCAAGATATATCATTCAACCCCTAGATCTAGCCACCATGGTGGTGTGATCTTCCTTCAAAGATCCTTTGTTCATCTTCAAGATCCATATCATTGTTTCCTCAAGGTGGATTTCAAGCATACAATCATGAAGGTTTGATTATGCTATGTTCAAGCTTTCTTATCAATATATTTGATTACATTCCAAATACATTAGCATATCTATTGAATTGCATAGCTTCATTGTTAGATTCATTTCTACTACTTGCTAGCATTCTCCTATTTCAATTTCAATATTAAGGTTGATTCCAAACTGGAGTTTGACCAAGGCAAACCCCCCAAACAAACAAAAAAACCATTTTTCTTGCAGGCACAGGTGTGGAATCTCAGATCTGAGAGTGAATTCGAATACCCTTTTCGATAATCTTTCAGGATCTGCGAACAGAATCGGAATCGGACTTCAAATAAATAATGTGGTCTTTGACCTTTTAAAAGGTCAAAGTTGACCTGTATGAATTTGGAGAAAAGATTTCTGGGTTTTGTCCGCCTTAGCATTTCCAGTCCAAAATAGGTGATGGAATATTCAGAAAGTTCATACAGAAGCCAGAATTCAACATTTTCCAGATCTGCCCTAATTCAAGGTTAGTATTTGCACTTCAATTATTTCAGATTTCAAGCTTAATCCAACTATACGGAAGTATAAGATTTATTCTTTCTTTCATATTCTTCATAGATTGATTCAATTGTGTATTAACCTCTTGGTTGATCAAATTGGATCTCTCCTTTGGGAATATGGATTTAGGAGTGAATCTTACATTTCCCCCACACACATATATAAATAGTCGTGATTCCAAATTAACACTATTAATTTTGGTGAACCTGACTAGCTTACTCTCTTTCTTTTTGGTGTTAGATTTACATTTTGCTCTTGCATCTATACTTCAAAAATTCAAAAAAAATCTATATATTGAATAAAATACAAAAACATATTTCTTGCATTTTTATCATGAAGATTGTTAAGATGTTTTGGTGCATTATCATGTTTGTTATTACTCTTCTTCTAGCATCTATTATAATGCATATGATGTTTATGAGGGTATTATTCATTTCATAACATTGATGACCCTTCACTTTGCTCTTGCTTATGCTTTTGTGAAGTTGACTGATACTAGTCTACCTAAATTTAAAAATTTTCTTAGGGATTTATGTGGTAGCCTTATTCATCTTTTAGATTATGTGAAGAGTTTGGTAGATGACACACCATCTCCGAATCTTCCTAATCATAATTAATCTCCTATTAATCCTACTCTTCATCCTAATCTGCCTATTTCGATACCTGATTCTCCATCTGTTCATCCTCACTCTTCCCATACTTATGATGGGATTCAAGCTATAGTGTAGGATGTAGATGTGCAAGATTTCTTTGATTTACCTCCTCCTCTTGTTGAGGATTATATTCAAGGATAGAATAAAGAAACTTCTTCCAAACCTATTATCTGACCTTATATGACCTTTACTCATGAACATGATAAATAATCACCTCCCGTAGAAGTTTTGCATGATATGTACACTACTGGATATAATATGGTGGCTAAACAAGGATATAAAGGTTTAGGGTTAGGAGTTAATGAACATGGTATTAAATTTCCCATTAATATACCTCCTAAACTAGATATGAGTGGTGTCAGCACTTCTAAATCTCAAGTCAAGTTAAGTGGTGTGGATCTTCATCTTCCCCTTAACGTTCATCTCTCTACACCTCTAATGGATAATCCTATCACTCATCAAGAAATTGCTAAGATAGTATATGTGGAGTTAATGAATTCTAAGAAGGAAAGATTTAGACCTATGCCTATTGATGCTTTGTACGAATTTAAATGTCCTTTCCACTATCCTAATACTAATTTGCTTGCTGATTTTAATAACTTCAAATTATATGTTAGGGATAGGGCTGCGTGTAGTATTATACCTTTTCCTCGTGCCGTCTTACAACTTCTTCATAATTTTGATATAGGGGATTCCTGTCCATTAGAGCTGGAATAAATGTTCCTATCCTCTTGTCCCATGACTAGGGGGCAAGAGGCATCATTTTATCCAATCTTTTAGGATCCATTTGGTCTTTTTTTATTTAGATTTAATTGGTATTCTTTATATTTCCTTCTTCCATAGTCTTACATGATGTTTTTATCCATTCCTAGGAATTATATTTTCTTCTTAGAAAATCTTTTCTAGGACATGTGATTTGTAAAAATATCCCTTGTATTTCATCCCTAGTGGGGGCAAGGTTCTTCCTTCTTTCTCTATTTCTAGGGGAACTTCTTTCCTTAGCTTAGTGATATTTGTTTATATTGCAATATTATTTCATCATATTGATAGATAATTTTGATTATGGATAACCTTCTTATATGAGAAGTTCTTGTCCTAGGTCATCACTTCTTCTCTATGTTGCAAATTATGTTGTTTATAAACTCTCACCCTTGCTTTATTGTTAGAGTTATTTCCCTCATTCCAAAGATTCCTCTTGCTCCTCTTCACCTAGGGCTTGATGATTGAATCTTTGTTCCCACCTTTTGAAAGATGATATCTTATTTACATGCACTCCTCTTTGGTTGGGGTCTTGGAAATAAGATCTCTTTCCTTGAGGATCCTTTTCCATAAGTGACATATCCTTCTCACAATTATTTATACTCTTGGATGTAGGGGTCAATATCTCTTGCTAAGGATATACTATACATGGTTGTAAGGAGGATATCTCCTTGCTTTGTGAAGTAGGTATCCTCTTCCATCTTTGTTCCTACACTTGGGCGGAAAAGATGCCTTATCCTTCTTTTTTGTCTTCAAACATTCACACATGGAGTCACAAATATGGATTGTAAGTTTGGTAGAGGTACTTTAGCCTTGGGGGCTTGGTATGATTTTCTATCTTATTCACATCTATGCATTGTTATTTCATCTGGTATTCTCTTCTTTTCTAAGGATTTGCCTCTTTCCTTGGTTAAGAAATATATATCTATTATGTGATATCCAATCATACATGAAAATTATGGTTTGCATTTGCGGACCTATGTCCTTTATGCAAACCTTATTTGTTGTTTGACATTGGGTTTCCATGGTTGATACATCTCTCACCTTGGAAACTAAATAGTGTGCTATCCCTCATTGAGGGTTACTTTCTTTTCACTTCTGGCATGATATCTTTTACATTCATCTCTTCTATGGCCTCATAGGAGCTGTGACCTTCTTGGCTTGGACTGAGTGTTGTCTATGGATATTGTCTTGATGCTATAGAAGGCTTTATCCTTGTTCTTTCTTTACTTAACATGACAAAATAGTATGTTTTTTTTCCGTATTAAGGAGGGGTGCATATATAGGGTCTCCCTTGTACTATAGTTTTTTATTTTTACATGCTAAATCTTGGAAGGTAATGCACATAAGTTGCTAAATCCTGAAAAGACACGCATTCATATGCTAAATCTTCCGATGGTAACGGACATAAGTTGCTAAATCCTGAGGAGACATGCATTTTTCAAATATTTCAATATGCTAAATCCTCTAAAGGTAACACACATAAGTTGCTAAATCCTGAAGGGACATGCATTTCCAAATTTGAAATATGCTAAATCTTGGAAGGTAACACGCATAAGTTGCTAAATCCTGAAAAGACATGGACCTATATGCTAAATCTTTCGAAGGTAACGCACATAAGTTGTTAAATCCTAGGAAGACATGCATTTCATAGTCATAGTGATACAAGAAGGTGGATCTATGGGTATTCTTGAAGCCATCAGAAGATGCATTACAATTACAAGCATAGTTTATGGGTGAACCTGTTGGGCTCTCCCTCTAGGGTGATTCACGGTAAGGTGGGAATCTTACCGGGTGAGGTAATCACTTTCTCTTTTCTCTCTTTTTGCTTTCATGCTAGTAGGACTGGATCATGAAGCTATGTTGTCTATAGTGTTGCTCTTGTCTTTCTTATGTAATCATTTATGCTATTATGATAGCTTTCCAAATATGATATTGGTATGAGAAGTATTTCTTAGCAATGTTTCTTATGCTAGTTGATTTGGGTTGTTTAGTACTAACCCTTGTTCTTTTGTATACTCTCATGTATGTATGTTGAGTTAGAATCCTTGGTCTGGGGGCTTGTGTCTTTAGCTAAGTGTTATTTTATCTCATTTTGAATCCACTAGGATCTATTCTCTCTTCTCCTTTACCAAGAGTTTGCATTGAATCCATACTCTTGCTAAAGTGGGGGCTTAATGTATCATCTTAAAATGGAAGAACTTCCATGTTAAGAGCCTTTAGCCCTCCAAGTAAGTGGTTTAGTGTCATGACTAGAATGTTTTCATTGTCCCTTGTCTTCCACTTCTTCTTTGCACTTGATTTTTACATTCTGGGTGAAATTAGGGTTAAGGTCTTAAGGACTTTCCTAATTTTCCTCTTTCTGTGGCTCCATTTTCTAGGTAGGATTTAGAAATGAGACCTCCTAGTTCATCATCACATCATTTGGAAGATTTTCTATCTATTCCTGACACTGGGTCCTGCTCAGATATCAAATTCTGCATTTCTGGCATCTCCGGGAACATTTTCTACAAATTCTGACAAAGTTAGGGTTTGAGGTCAAGGATGACCTTGACCCTGACTAGGTCAGGGTCAACCTCAACCCTGACCAGGTTAGGGTCAACCTCAACCTTGACCTCTTCCTGCCAAAATTTCAAAGTTTTAGTTCCCGCTCATTTGGTTTTTGGGAAAGTTATTTCCCACTTCTGGGTCGGTTGTTTCGGGCTCTGAAATGGTAAATCCTTTAATGGTATTTAATCAAGGTATATTTTCTAAAGGTGAGGACCTAATTGGGATTTAATTCTTCAAGGTGGCCCATTTAGAGGAGTGTGCCCTAGTTCACTATAAAAGGAGGCCTTCCTCTCTCATTTGGATATCTCACAATTCACATCTCAAGCTCTCAAGCTCTCAAGTTCTCAAGGTGATCAAGCAAGCATTCATTCAAGTATTCAAGTCTTCTTCTTCATCCAAGTTCTCCATTGAAGATCAAGTATTTAAGCATTCAAGCTATTGAAGGGATTTGGCTCAAGCATTCAAGATATATCATTCAAACCCTAGATCTAGCCACCATGGTGTTGTGATCTTCCTTCAAAGATCCTTTATTCATCTTCAAGATCCATATCATTATTTCCTCAAGGTGGATTACAAGCATACAATCATGGAGGTTTGATTATGTTCTGTTCAAGCTTTTGTATCAATATATTTGATTACATTCCAAATACATTAGCATATCTATTGAATTGCATAGCTTCATTTTTAGATTCATTTCTACTACTTGCTAGCATTCTCCTATTTCAATTTCAATATTAAGGTTGATTCCAAACCAAGGTTTGACCAAGACAAACCCCCCAAACAAACAAAAAAACCATTTTTCTTGTAGGCACATGTGTGGAATCTTGAATCTGAGAGCGAATTCGAATACCCTTTTCGGCAATCTTTCAGGATCTGTGAACAAAATCAGAATCAGACTTCAAATAAATAATATGGTCTTTGACCTTTTAAAAGGTCCAAGTCGACCTGTGTGAATTTGGAGAAAATATTTTTGGGTTTTTTCCACCTCGGCATTTCCAGTCCAGAATAGGTGACAAAATCTTCAAAAAGTTCATACAGAAGCCAGAATTTAGCATTTTCCAGATCTGCCCTAATTCAAGGTTAGTATTTGCACTTTAATTATTTTAGATTTCAGGCTTAATCCAACTATAGGGAAGTATAGGATTTATTCTTTCTTTCATATTCTTCATAGATTGATTCAATTGTGTATTAACCTCTTGGTTGATCAAATTTGATCTCTCCTTTGGGAATTTGGATTTAGGAGTGAATCTTACATTTCCCCTACACACATATATAAATAGTGGTGATTCCAAATTACCACTATTCATTTTGGTGAACCCAACTAGATTACTCTCTTTCTTTTTGGTGTTAGATTTACATTTTTCTCTTGCATCTATACTTCAAAAATTTTAAAAAAATCTATATATTGAATAAAATACAAAAACATATTTCTTGCATTTTTATCATTAAGATTGTTAAGATGTTTTGGTGCATTATCATGTTTGTTATTACTCTTCTTCTAGAATCTATTTATAATGCATATGATGTTTATGAGGGTATTAGTCATTTCATAACATTGATGACCCTTCACTTTTCTCTTGCTTATGCTTTTGTGAAGTTGACTAATACTAGTCTACCTACATTAGAGCTTTTCTTAGGGATTTATGTGGTAGCCTTATTCATCTTTTAGATTATGTGAAGAATTTGGTAGATGACACACCATCTCCTAATTTCTTAATTGTAATTAATCTCCTATTAATCCTACTCTTCATCCTAATCTTCCTATTTCGATACCTGATTCTCCATCTGTTCATCCTCACTCTTCCCGTACTTATGATGGGATTCAAGCTATAGTGGAGGATGCAGATGTGCAAGATTTCTTTGATTTACCTCCTCCTCTTGTTCATGATGATATTCAAGGATAGAATAAAGAAACTTCTTCCAAACCTATTATCTGACCTTATACAACCTTTACTCATGAACATGATAAACAATCACCTCCCGTAGAAACTTTACATGATATGTACACTACTGGATATAATATGGTGACTAAAAAAGGCTATAAAGGTTTAGGGTTAGGAGTTAATGAACATGGTATTAAATTTCCCATTAATATACCTCCTAAACTGGATATGAGTGGTGTTAGCACTTCTAAATCTCAAGTCAAGTTAAGTGGTGTGGATCTTTGTCTTCCCCTTAACATTCATCTCTCTACACTTCTAATGGATAATCCTAACACTCGTCAAGAAGTTGCTAAGATAGTATATGTGGAGTTAATGAATTCTAAGAAGGAAAGATTTAGACCTATGCTTATTGATGCTTTGTACAAATTTAAATGTCCTTTCCACCATCGTAATACTCATTTTCTTGCCGATTGTAATAACTTCAAATTATATGTTAGGGATAGGGCTGCATGCAGTATTATACCTTTTTCTCGCACCGTCTTACAACTTCTTCATAATTTTGATATAGGGGATTCCCCTCCATTAGAGCTAGAATAAATGTTCCTATCCTCTTGTCCCATGACTGGGGGGCAAGAGGCATCATTTTATCCAATCTTTTAGGATCCATTAGGTCTTTTTTTATTTAGATTTAATTGGTATTCTTTATATTTCCTTCTTCCATAGTCTTACATGATGTTTTTATCCATTCCTAGGAATTATATTTTCTTCTTAGAAAATCTTTTCTAGGACATGTGATTTGTAAAAATATCCCTTGTCTTTCATCCCTAGGGGGGGCAAGGTTCTTCCTTCTTTCTCTATTTCTAGGGGAACTTCTTTCCTTAGCTTAGTGGTATTTGTTTATATTGCAATATTATTTCATCATATTGATAGATATTTTTGATTATGGATAACCTTCTTATATGAGAAGTTCTTGTCCTAGGTCATCACTTCTTCTCTATGTTGCAAATTATGTTCTTTATAAACTCTCACCCTTGCTTTAGTGTTAGAGTTATTTCCCTCATTCCAAAGATTCCTCTTGCTCTTCTTCACCGGGGGCTTGATGATTGAATCTTTGTTCCTGCCTTTTGAAAGATGATATCTTATTTACATGCACTCCTCTTTGGTGGGGGTTTTGGAAATAAGATCTCTTTCCTTGAGCATACTTTTCCATAAGTGACATATCCTTCTCATGAATATTTATACTCTTGGATGTAGGGGTCAATATCTCTCGCTGAGGATATACTATATATGGTTGTAAGCAGGATATCTCCTTGCTTTGTGAAGTAGGTATCCTCTTCCATCTTTGTTCCTACACTTGGGGGGCAAAGATGCCTTATCCTTCTTTTCTGTCTTCAAACATTCACACATGGAGTCACAAATACAGATTGTAAGTTTGGTAGAGGTACTTTAGCCTTGGGGGCTTGGTATGATTTTCTATCTTATTCACATCTATGCATTGTTATTTCATCTGGTATTCTCTTATTTTCTAAGGATTCACCTCTTTCCTTGGTTAAGAAATATATATCTATTATGTGATATCCAATCATACATTAAAATTATGGTTTGCATTTGTGGACCTATGTCCTTTATGCAAACCTTATTTATTGTTTGACATTGGGTTTCCATGGTTGATACATCTCTCACCTTGGAAACTGAATAGTGTGCTATCCCTCATTAAGGGTTACTTTCTTTTCACTTCTTGCATGATATCTTTTACATTCATCTCTTCCATGGCCTCATAGGAGCTATGACCTTCTTGACTTGGACTGAGTGTTGTCTATGGATATTGTCTTGATGTTGTAGAAGGCTTTATCCTTGTTCTTTCTTTCCTTAACATGACAAAATAGTATGTTTTTTTTGCCATATTAAGGAGGGGGGCATATATAGGGTCTCCCTTGTACTATAGTTTTTTATTTTTACATGCTAAATCTTGGAAGGTAATGCACATAAGTTGCTAAATCCTGAAAAGACACGCATTCATATGCTAAATCTTCTGATGGTAACGCACATAAGTTGCTAAATCCTAAGGAGACACATTTTTCAAATATTTCAATATGCTAAATCCTCTGAAGGTAATGCACATAAGTTGCTAAATCCTGAAGGGACACGCATTTCCAAATTTCAAATACACTAAATCTTTGAAGGTGATGCAAATAAGTTGCTGAATCCTAAAAAGACACACACCTATATGCTAAATCTTTCGAAGGTAATGTACATAAGTTGCTAAATCCTGAGAAGACATGCATTTCATATTCATAGTGATACAAGATGGTGGATCTATGGGTATTCTAGAAGCTATCAGAAGATGCATTACAATTGCAAGCACAGTTTATGGGTGAACCTATTGGGCTCCCCCTCCAGGGTGATTCACGGTAAGGTGGGCATCTTATCGGGTGAGGTAATCACTTTCTCTTTTCTCTCTTTTCACTTTCATGCTAGTAGGATTGGATCATGAAGCTATGTTGTCTATAGTTTTGTTCTTGTCTTTCTTATGTAGTCATTTATGCTATTATGATAGCTTTCCAAATATGATATTGGTATGAGAAGTATTTCTTAGCAAGGTTTCTTATGCTAGTTGATTTGGGTTGTTTAGTACTAACCCTTATTCTTTTGTATACTCTCATGTATGTATGTTGAGTTAGAATCCTTGGTCTGGGGGCTTGTGTCTTCAACTAAGTGTTATTTTATCTTGTTTTGAATCCACTAGGATCTCTTCTCTCTTCTCCTTTAGCAATAGTTTGCATTGAATCCATACTCTTGCTAAAGTGGGGGCTTAATGTATCATCTTAAAATGGAAGAACTTCCATGTTAAGAGTGTTTAGCCCTCTGATTAAGTGGTTTAGTGTCATGATTGGCATCTTTTCATTCTCCCTTATCTTGCACTTCTTCTCTGCACTTGATTTCTACATTCTGGGTGAAATTAGGGTTAAGGTCTTAAGGACTTTCTTGATTTTCCTCTTTCCATGGCTCCATTTTATAGGTATGATTTAGAAATGAGACCTCCTAGTCCATCATCACATCATTCAGAGGATTTTCTATCTATTCTTGACACTGGGTCCTGCTCAGATATCAAATTCTGCATTTTTGGCATCTCCGAGAACCTTTTCTACAAATCCTAACAAAGTTAGGGTTTGGGGTCAAGGATGACCTCGACCCTAACTAGGTCAGGGTTGACCTCAACCCTAACTAGGTCAGGGTTAACCTTGATCTCAACCTCTTCCTACCAAAATTTCAAAGTTTAAGTTCTCACTCATTTGGTTTTTGGGAAAGTTATTTCCCACTTCCGGGTCGGCTGTTTCGAGCTACGAAATGGTAAATCCTTTAATGGTATTTAATCAAGGTATATTTTATAAAGGTGAGAACCTAATTGGGATTTAATTCTTCAAGGTGGCCTATCTAGAGGAGTGTGCCCTAGTTCACTATAAAAGGAGGCCTTCCTCTCTCATTTGGATATCTCACAATTCACATCTCAAGCTCTCAAACTCTCAAGTTCTCAAGGTGATCAAGCAAGAATTCATTCAAGTATTCAAGTCTTCTTCTTCATCCAAGTTCTCCATTGAAGATCAAGGATTTAAGCATTCAAGCTATTGAAGGGATTTGGCTCAAGCATTCAAGATATATCATTCAAACCCTAGATCTAGCCACCATGGTGTTGTGATCTTTCTTCAAAGATCCTTTGTTCATCTTCAAGATCCATATCATTGTTTCCTCAAGGTGGATTTCAAGCATACAATGATGGAGGTTTGATTATGTTATGTTCAATCTTTCATAACAATATATTTGATTACATTCCAAATACATTAGCATATCTATTGAATTGCATAGCTTCATTGCTAGATTCATTTCTACTACTTGCTAGCATTCTCCTATTTCAATTTGAACATTAAGGTTGATTCCAAACCATGGTTTGACCAAGGCAAAGCCCCCAAACAAATAAAAAAACCATTTTTATTGTAGGCACAGGTGTGGAATCTCAGATTTGAGAGCGAATTTGAATACCCTTTTCGGCAATCTTTCATGATCTATGAACAGAATCGGAATCAGACTTCAAATAAATAATGTGGTCTTTGACCTTTTAAAAGGTCAAAGTTGACCTGTATGAATTTGGAGAAAAGATTTCTAGGTTTTGTCCGCCTCGGCATTTCCAGTCTAGAACAGGTGACAAAATCTTCAGAAAGTTCATACAGAAGCCAGATTTTAGCATTTTCCAGATCTACCCTAATTCAAGGTTAGTATTTGCACTTCAATTATTTCAGATTTCAAGCTTAATCCAACTATAGGGAAGTATAGGATTTATTCTTTCTTTCATATTCTTCATAGATTGATTTAATTGTGTATTAACCTCTTGGTTGATCAATTTGGATCTCTCCTTTGGGAATTTGGATTTAGGAGTGAATCTTACATTTCCCCCACACACATATATAAATAGTGGTGATTCCAAATTATCACTATTCAATTTTTACAACTCAACTCAAGAGGAGCACCGAAGGAAAGAGATGAGTAGAGAAAACCTCCAGTATTGCCCCAAAGAATATAAGAGAAAGGTTGTCATTAAATCTTACAAACTTCCCGTTATACATATAGGGTAATCCATGAGCAATTTACAGTGCACCCAATTTACAGTGCTATATAAATTTGACATGTTACAATATTTTGTATCTCCATTTAGTCTAATGAACCAATTGGATCTTCCCTACCCTTGATTGTCTCAAGTATTGCCTCATGGTCTGACTCACAAACCTTCCAAAGAGTTTTATTATGCTGTCCTCCCCCATATCTGATCAGGTGGACATTTGATGCAATGACGAGGTTTGAATAATGAAGAATATTTTTGTGTGTCTTCCAATCCTTGAACAACCACAACCTAGGGTTATTCATAGCATACAGTCTAAGCCATGTACCAGTTACAACCACTGCTCCTATAGGGTATTCTAATTTGTCACCATCGATAACTGAGTGATCTAATTTTGTTTTTTCCTCAACACAATGACATAAATAATAATCTATCCCTTCTTCATTATCTTTAGGTGTAATAACAACAAAAACATGGCCTATAATGATATAAACATAATGAGGACATTAGTTTACTGAATATTTATAATAAAGTACTAAATTTGAGATTATTTGTATGTGGAAAATTTTACCTAGTTGTACTAGATCAGAT
Source organism: Chamaecyparis obtusa (assembly GCA_027943335.1). NCBI lineage: Eukaryota > Viridiplantae > Streptophyta > Pinopsida > Cupressales > Cupressaceae > Chamaecyparis > Chamaecyparis obtusa. Next base: position 4,507,071 of record BSBK01001728.1, on the reverse strand, counting down.
AAGCAATCAAATTCAATGGATGATTCCATTTCTATCAATTGTAGTGATTCATGGGGATGATAGGAGGAAAGTGGACTCAAAATACATGTATACCATTGGTCAACCCATTCCTTTAACTCACACCCATCCCAATCTCCATCTACACATGATGAACAAAAGCATGCCATATGTCGTGTGTGGATACTCCATGAACATGTATTACAACTTCTAAAAGAGTGTAGGTCACTCGATCTTGTCAATGTACAAAAATCCTCATATGGTGCAATGTTAGTTTCATCCATCAACCAAAAAAATCTACAAACCATAGACTCACCTTCATTACTTGGACCCATTGTAGCATTACACCACTGGACAATATATCTTGCATCTGACAATGTTGCTTTCTCTTTGTACTTTAATTCTTCATGTGCAAAGGCTCTTTTAGTACATGCACCTGCACCATTGTGCTCTCCCTTTCCATGACCAATCTCTATGAAATTCCATATATATTGAATTCCAGTAATCTTATGCATCCTGCACAACCAATAAAACATCTGAGAATTCTTGAATTGTGCTGCACAATTATCTGACCATATGATATGTCGATGATATTTTATGCCCCTGTTTGCCAAATGACCATAAAATAGTTGAAAGAAACCATGTACAAACTTTGTACAATGTGAGCGATCATTGCTGATATAAAAATGATACTCCCTCAATATATTCTTGTTCTCCTCTGTAATGTCTAGTGCATGCATGAATGCTATATTGAAAAATATAGCAACCTATTGAGAGCTGTAATACTTTGCTTGCACCTCATTCTGTGGTTGTAGTGTGTAGTTCTCTACAAAGTCCACAACTGAAACAATGGTATCAAGTGGGAAAGTATCCTTGCACAACTTAAATTGCATATCCAACCATCACGCTCTATGTGTATGCCTTGCATACTCATAAATAATTTTTTTACAAAAAAATGTCCATGAACTGATACACTAAAATTTTTTCAATTACTAAATCACATCTTTTAGCCTCTTTTCCATCTTTTAGATTGTATGTCATGGTCTTATATTTTCTAAATTCCACTATTTCATTACCGATTGCATGCGTACTCTCCATATGTTGACAAATTGGCAAATGTTGCAAACCTCCGCAATCTATGCATGTACCATTCAAGCATGAGAGCTTATAAAATTTTTGACCATCCACTCTTTCACATAAAATGGTAGATATTAAATCCCTTGAAGATCTAGGTAGAATATTTATGTTACAATTCTCCAAAACATTGTTAGAGTGCAAATCTACACATATATTCCTATAAACTTCAAAATGGTTAGAAAATTCAATATGTACCCTACAACAACAAGTTGTGCATGTGTGATTTATCTTCACATAAAAAGGTTTACACATTTCAAAATATCTCTGACTAATTTTAATTTGAGGATACATAAGCATACATTTTGCAAAGAATTGTGTCTGAGTTGAATCCAAAAAATATTTTGGATGTGGAACATGAATTCGACTACCAATCCTCCTTCTTACAACATCTCTTTGATTAGGAGATACCTGTGTATTATTCTTCCAAAATTCTTCAATCAAGGATTTCAAAGCTTCAATAATTGCTTTATCTTTTCATGGTAGTCTACTGGAAAATGCCCATAACTTATTGCTATTTGGATCTTCCACTCTTTGATGCCTTCCTAGGGCTCTTATTAGAGACTTTCTACTTATTTTTAATGTTTTTCTTGTCTTTCTAATGAGTCAAGATTTATTCATTTGAGTGCTTACTATCATTGATGTAAGTACACTTCGTGTGACATTACTATTTTTTGTGCGTGATGTAGAACCCAAACTCTCATATGTAGTCATTAGATTCTTTACAATAGATTTATCACTTGACTCATCCATCATTCTTAGCCCAAGAATCTTCATGATGAGCCTAAATTTCATATTTCTCATCATTTCAAAAAATAGTTGACATCTTCCTATCATGTTTAAATTCTCAAAAAATGATCTCCAAATACGATTAGCATTTCTTTGACTAGTATGCTTGGGAATCTTGTCAGGCATTGCTTGCAAAATGTTAGTGCCAATGTCAATCAAATATTTTGGCTTTCTATAAATAATTCTAGGAGCATCAAAAACATTATGTGTGAATTACATACCATCTTGAGTGCCTTTAACATGAGACGATGTTGTGCCTACACCTTGGGATGTAGATAATGGTGTGCCTTCAACATGGTACAAGGGGGTATGTATACCTTGGGATGTAAACAATGGTGTGCCTTCAACATGATACAAGGGTGTGCCCACACCTTCGGAAGTAGACAATGGAATTCCTTCAACATGATACATTGGTGTGCCTCCAACATTGGATGAAGATGTCTCTTGAATTTGGGAACTCATAGATGATGTGCCCACATCTTTATAATTCAATTGTCTTGTTAAACATAAGTTTCTCATTCATTGTCTCTTTTTTCCAATTCCAATTCTCTCTTACTTTGTATTGATGTTTCATGTTCCTCATTCAAATAAAAATCTTCTTCTATGGTATCTAATTTTTTCTGTTCATGAAGTTGTCTCATTCTTTCCCTTTTCTTCTCTTTGTCTCTTTCATGCTCTTCTGATGTTAAATTCTTTGCTCATTTCCTTGGCATGATGAAGATTTCTACATATGAATTGATTATAATTTTAAAAATATAATATAAATACAAAATAATAAGTCAAATTATAATATAAACCTATTATAATATGACAAATTATAATATAAATTTATTACAATTATATCAAATTATGTAATGAACAACTCTATATCATACCAATTATACACCAAAACACTCTTTATTCACATTTGACATGTGTAAAAAATAAAAAAACTTACCTCAATCGATAAATTTTGGTGATAATTATTGACTTTCACAATTTGATGTTAATTTTTAAATAAAAAGATGGTGCAAATTGATAGAATATACTTCTTTGTCACTATCAACACCATGAAAAGTGAATACTTGTTGAATAACACACAAAACTCAGACACCATACAGAAAAAGTGGGCCTCTTTCACAAGATCCTTGGTAAAGAAGATAGTTTATTTTAGTTTTGCATAGCGTGAGCACACTATAGCGCATGCGCCCTATGCAAAACTAAAAAAAGTTATGCATACTCTTAAATAAGGCATGTGTGCTATAGGGTGTGCACCCTATGCAAAACAAGAGAGAGAGAGAGAGAGAGAGAGAGAGAGAGAGAGAGAGAGAGAGAGGGAAGGAGAGAGAGAAGGGTAGAGAGAGAGAGAGAGAGAGAGAGAGAGAGAGAGAGAGAAGGGTAGAGGGAGAGAGAGAGAGAGAGATGTTGGAAAAATGGTCAGCACTCCCCTCGAGATTCATGACATGGTTTAACAACCTCTTGGGTCTTCTATAAGTCTAGTGGTTGTATCGGGCATTAAGAGGTCAATCTTTTGGTGCAACAAAAACTACTACTTGTAACAAGTGATATCAGAGCTTGGTCACAGGTTCAAATCCTCTCAGATAACACTGAGGGGGAGATTGTTGGCAAAATGTTCAGTGCTCCCCTCGGGAGTCATGACATGGTTTAACAACCTCTTGTGTCTTCTATAAGTCTAGTGGCTGTATCGGACATTAAGAGGTTGATCTTTTGGTGCAACAACAACTACTACTTGTAACAAGAGAGAGAGAGAGAGAGAGAGAGAGAGAGAGAGAGAGAGAGATAAGGGGGAGAGAGAGAGAGTGATGTAGATGCATTCCAGGACACCAATCATTTCAAAGATCTAGGATTCTACATGCATTTTAAATGGTTATTTTAATAATGTTGGATTGAGTCTTCATTTTACAAGGTTATTTTAATGATGTAATTGGTTAGTTAGAAGTAAGTTTTTTAGTATGATAAAGGTTTTGTATCATCGTGAAGTTGACAAATTTGTTGTCAAATCCATGATACTTTTCTAGTTTATTTCATATGCCTACTCTAATCGGGCATGAAGCACCGTTAGAGGAATTATTAGGTTAGAGAGTTGGTTGTGGAAGTTATATAGTTAGTTGGGAGTTATCAGGTTCTTTATCTTTGCAACTTAGAACCCGAGAAGGGAAGAGAGTATCATAGAATAGAATGTTTAGTATCAAAGAAGAAAAAAGAAGGATGTAAATAGGAAATTGCCTAATGGAAAGAAGGATCGAATTCTTTGTTTAGATCTTTGATTCTTCATTTTTTTTCTAATGTGTAATTCCCTAGTCTTAAGTTCCTAAATGATTGCATCTAATGAAGAATGGATGAAACAATGTTTTGGAGTGGTATTGTATTTGAAACCTGTAGTATTTTCTATTCAGTTTCAAAAGTACTAAATTCATTTGTATTTTATCTATTCCTACATTCGTGAATGATTACACTAATGTAATGGATTAAATGATGTTACCGAATCAGTTGAATTTGAAATCTTTATTATCTGCAGTCTTGTTCGAAGGTTTACATTTTATTTGGACTTAAAACGGTTCTTGGTATCAAATTTTAATGTGTTATATGATTCTTATCTTGGCTTCGAAGATCAAATTTAATATTTGGTGAAAATCGGGTTTCAAATGTTGATTGATTCAATATAAATGTAACTAGATTAACAATATGCCGAAATCATGTTGTATTCTTAATATATATTTCTTACAGTGCATGGTTATCGGTTTAATTGACAAAGGAACCGAGTGCTAAAATCTTGAAAGGGTTTAAGTTTGTATTAGTTTCCAAGAACCAGCCTGCTAAATTGGTTATGCATGTGTGGAGTCCAAGAAAGTTGTTGCCACAGTCATGTTGTAAGGGAGAACCGAGAGGGAGAAATGCATATTGCAGTCTTGTTCGGATGGATGCGAAATGATATTGAAGATCATTTTCTAAATGGTGTCATCCCTCTAAATTAGCAAGTCAAATATATATTTTGTTACGATGGTGTCATTATACTCATAAGGATCGTGAGCACTGTATTACAGTAAGAAGTGATCCTAAGGATCATTCCCAAACAATACTTGAAGATCCTTATGCTTGATATTTGGGATTCAAAGATGCATGCCCATGCTTCCATAGAACTGAAGGTGATGTGTTTACCGGTACTAGTCACCAAATAACGGTAAAATTGAATTAATGATTTGCGAAAAGTAACATTTAACGGTTGTTGTTAAGTGCTCAATAGTGTTATTATTGATATATGATTGGAAGTTGAAAAGATTATGAACCTTGATTAACATTTACAAAGAGGAATAATGAGATATATCAATTTAAATGAATGATTTCTTTTCTTCTTTGCATCAGTCAGAGAGAGAGAGGGAAGGTCAAAGTGAGAGAGGAGAGGGTGATGAGAGAGAGAGGGTGAAAGAAGGTAATAAGGGAAAACATAGAGGGTAGGAAGGTGGGAGACAACAAATGTGTGTGTGTGTGTGAGAGAGAGAGAGAGAGGGGGTGAAAGAGGGTAATAAGGGAAAATGTAGAGGGTACAAAGGTGGAGAGAGAGAGAGAGGGTGATGAAAGAGAGAGAGAGAGAGAGAAGGGGAATATAGAGGGTAGGAAGGTGGGAGAGAGAATGTGTCTATGAGCGAGAGAGAGGGGGTGAAAGAGGGTAATAAGGGAAAATATAGAGGGTAGGAAGGTGGAGAGAGAGAGAGAGAGAGAGAGAGAGAGAGAGAGAGAGAGAGCATATGTGTGTGTGTCTGTGAGAGAGGGGGTGAAAGATGGTAAGAAGGGAAAATATAGAGGATAGGAAGGTGTAGAGAGAGAGAGTATGTGGGGAGAGAGAGAGAGCTCTTTCTCTCTCTCCCTCTATCTCTCTTTCTCTTCCTCTCACTCTGACTATTTCTCATCACTATTTAAATCTATGGATTAATTAGGGCACACACCCTATAGGGCGAGCGCACTATTGAAATCTATGACTTTCATAGGGGGCACGCCCTATGGAAGTCATAGATTTTAGTGGTGCACTTGCCCTATAGGAAGAACACCCTATAGGGTGCATGCACTTTGTAAGGCATTGGAATTTACCAATACCAAGGCTTGGATTTTCCTTATAAATCCAACCCAAAGGCTTGGACGATTCAAATAGGCCTGAGATGTGTTTTCCAGCAGACATACAAAAAAATGACATCTTTTTTTGTGTGCTCCTCGTCAAGTTTACTCGTGGCTCAAGAACATAAAAATCAGACGATGTGATATTGTAGATCTCTTTGTTAGCTATCTAAGCATATAATTTATTTGGAATTCTGATTATGTTAAGTTTTTGAACTCTAATTTCTTTTGTGTGTATGTCCATTTAAAAAAAAAACCAATGTGTAGTATTTTGGGCATAGATTTTGGCTCGTTTATCAAATTTTGTAACAAGTTACATTTTTAGAAACTAGACTCCATTCTACACACTTTAAAAAAAATAAAATTTGATTTGGAATTAGTTTTAAATGATTTCTAGGGAGAGCACATAGAAATTTCATGTTTTCAGGATGTGTGCACTTCGTAAATTCATCAAAAATTATACATTCATAAAAAAATTACCAAAAAATTCTGGGATAAACTATGTGGTGTTAGCTAACTTCTCACCAGAGTGATTAAAAAAAATTCAAAAAAAAAGTTAACATTTTAGGGGGAGCACACTAGACGCTATGTTATGTTTTTTCACAAAAAAATAGGACCACTTTTTGTGTTCCCCCTTTTTGAGGTCCTTAATTTGCACCATTTTCAAAATAAGTTAGTAGTTTAGGAACTAGATTCAGAGTATTACAACTCTTATTTTTGTCACATCTTAAAATTTTGAGTCTAACTATCTTCAATTTCTTGTTGAAGTTCAGATTTTGCTGATTTCAAGACAAAAGTGGCATCTTATACCCCCTTTTTGGTCCCCCATCTTTGTGTACTTACCCTTAATAACAATCTTACAACAATGTAAACCTGCAAGGATATCATGTGAATAGACAATGTTCCATGCAAGGTCAAAGAAAAAATATTATCAAAGTGCATTGAAAGAAAATGAACAAATATTTTAAGGGAAAATAATGTCATAAATAATAGAAGATTTAAAGAAATCATAAAAAACCACAAGAGGATCAAAGACAGACAATGAAAATCTCTAAGATTTTTGAGAGACGTTGGATCTTGGGGAAACATAAAGGTCTAATGGAAGATTAGAATATGAGAGAGACCATGTAGGTATAGAGTGTAGAGAAAGGAGGCATGTTATATGATATGGGTACAAATTTGAAGACTCATAAGGGTTGATAGTGCTCCACTAGAGAACAGTTGTAGGTTTAAATGACAATGTGCCAAGAAAACAACGATGGAATCACGTTTTCATAAAAAAATCATCACCACTACAATCAAATGCATTGTAATGATATAAAGAGCACAAGAGAAACTAAAAGGAAAAAATTCAATGGCATATGACAATGATTACAATAGTGTTGAGGCAAAGGTAATCAATGATAAGGTATAAGACATGGGTAAGTGAAAGAAGTTGAGTCCACTTCTAGGGGAGCTTCTTATGCGTGAAACTCACTTTTGATGGAAGATGTTTTCTACAGAGTTTTCTCACAAAATTAAAACCCATTATAGATATGATTGCATTAATTTTTTTACAAAAAAATTGGTTTAGTTGTACTAATTTTTCTATTGTTAAAATAATTTAATAAAATAGGTACATAAGCATAAAATTATAGGTTTCCTTATTTTTATAATAACTTTAATTTTTTCACATTAAATAAAACTATATGACATCAAACTAAAGGTAACTATTTTCACTCTGGGAAAAAATAAAATTTGAAAAATGATGAGTTTAGGTCAACTTATGTTTTTTTGTACACGAGGGGTTTTCAAAATAGAAATCATGTCCACTAAAAAATAGTAGAAAAAAATCTATTTCAAAGAAAATTACAAAAAAATATGCTCATTAATATACTATCTTAAAAACCATATCTTGAAAGGAATATAAAAAATACTTTCATTTAGGTCAAATTATGGTTGTCATACATGAGCATATAAAATAGTCTTTCAATATTGCATTTCTTATTAATGACTTTTTTTAAAGATTCAATCTTTAAGTGCCTCAATTTTTCAGGTCAATTCGAATGAATCCTAAAAAATAGGGAAAACAATTCTACTTTTTAGCCAAAATGTGGACTCAATTTCTTTCTAGCATCCACATGTTATCCATGATCTCCATGAATGCATCTTTACACCTTCACAATATGATAATAGTAATAAAAATAATGGCAATCATGTTAAAAAGGGAAAATAAAGTAGAGGCTTTTCAATAGTGAAATAAATTGTTAAATGTACAAGGAACCATACCAAAAGATGGTAGTTACATACATATTACTAATTGAAGATGACAAATAAGCTTTAGTATAACAATAATATCATCAAAATTTTACAATGGACAATAAAGATGATGTTTCAAGGATCTAGAAGAGTCATAAGGGACATAAATAAAAAGTAATGTATGATCAAATGGGGTAAGAAGATAGAGGGAAACAATAAAAAAAAGGTGACCAAAAACCAAGGCAAAGAGTAAGTGCATTAATTTCAACAATATAGGAGGTAGTTTTGGACTCTTAAGTGTATTTTAATAGTATAAAAGGTTCCTATTAGGTGTCAATACATTCAAATATCAAATTCAAGCCTTGATTACTCAATTCAAAGTATTTTGGAGGGTCTTTATTTCCCAAAATCTATTGCATCTAATCCTAAGTAGTTGGAAGGAGGGAAAATCAGCTATTGCAATATGAGGAGAGTATCTAGGAGAAGGTGGTTGAGCTTCTTAAGTGATGTCATATATTTAGGAGATTAATTTGGACTCTTTCCATGACATTGCTTGGAATATAAGAGTTGATTAAGGAGTCTCATTAATAGAGGGGGCAAATGGAATGAATTTTCTTCATCAAAACACCCTTTTAAATAAATTTATTGGGCCAAAAAGTAGCAATAAAAAATTTAGACAACCAAGGAGTTAGATCAATGAGTAATGTGACAAAAAAATTCTTTCTTAAACACATGCTCCAAAATTGTAGCAAGTTATTTCTTATATATAAAGCACAACTTTTAGGCCTTTATCTAGTTAGGTCTTTCTCTCTTTTGCAAAGTATTGCAGTTGTTACAAGTTCTTATAAAAAATCAGTCATCTTATGACTAAAGATTCAATGTAAAAACTCATTTTTAAACATATTTCATTTTCTTTCAAATTGGTATTGTTGTAAGAGCTACTTATTCTTAATAAAAGAGTATAGTTTTCTTTCAATATGGACTATTTCATTGTGTGTTATTGTTGTGATGCATATTTATTCTTTTGTTTTATCATAGATCCTTCAAAACATGTTTCAAACAAACACTTATTAGAAGAAAAAATACATTTATATGTAGGTTGTAGACTATGAGATGCAAGTATAAATTTGTTTAGTTGTAATATGTTGATTATTTTCTTTCAACACAATAAGGTATAGGTATCCTTTGTAAACAATACTAAGGAATTTCTTTTATAAAACCTAAAGTTGTGCAAAAAAAGAACCTTTCTTGATTATTATGAGTTTAGATTAACAATGTGCAATTCTAGTACAATTTAGGTACATTATCAACATAGTTATAGGTTCATTTTTAAGCATCCTTACCCTTTTCGTTAGAAGAGAATAGTTTAGAAGTATGTTTTAGGTGATTATATGTATGCACCATCCTTTTATAGAGGTTAACCTCCACCATTAGAGCCCACATTCTATGAGGTCATCTCATGTGTTCATAGGTGGGTAAGTTGAGAGCTTAGCCAAGAGAAACTTCATTGATAACATAGACATAAATCTAAAATATCTTTGGTAAAGGGTAAATTGAATAAGGTCATGAATACATTGAAGGGTCTTCTACATAGAATATCTCAAAATGAAAAGGGTTTATATCATGACAAACCCAATTTCCAAAATCTAGAAAGAATGCAAAAATTATTTGACTAATATTACAACGTCATTTGACATAATGGTAAACCAATTCAAAAAAATTAAAGGGTTTATCTAATTATAGAAATTCCTAATCCTATTAAGAAACCTAGAGAAAATATGGTAGAGGATAGCTCTTGGTGTGTGGTGTATCAACTTCCCCACTCACTTGTGTAATGTAAGTTTTCATGGATAATGGAAGAATATATACAATGAAATCTGATGAATGTAATAAATCTCATTATGATAAGAGTAATGATATAAATATTCTCTCAACAATACTCTATTATTTTATTAGAGATATATTTACTTCACATAATGATAGCGTAGATCTAGATGTAGATTATCAAAGGGAGGAAAAAATAGTTATCCTCATCTAGATTTTTATGTTGAAGATGGTAGACATTGTGTCTCTATGAAAATAAATGATTCTTTTTGTAGAGATGTTAGGTTAAGTATTTTTTCTAATGAAGATATTATATATCTAACTAATGCAACCATTTATCACATAAAAATTGGTTATAGTCTGATAAATAGAACTCTAAATGCTAATTGGAGAAAGAAACAAAAATTACTCTAAATTTCCAGCTAGTTCAAATAATGTAGAAAAGATTAATAATACCTTCAAAGGATCAAAACAAAAACATAAAAACATAAATCCTAGGTCTCAAACTATGAAATAATTTTCTTCAAACAATACTCCTAATGTCACCTCTACCATAGGAAAAGGAAAATCTATCCCATAAAATTATGTTGATAAAGCCCATACTATACCTTTTCCAAATTATATCGCATTTAGGATGTTCAAATACCAACTCAATTAATTTGTTAGAAATAATGAGAATTGATGAGCATAATAATAATGCACTTGGTTTAATTAAGAACACTTCACAAATATCAAGTGAGAGAAAAGAGACTCAAAATGAATTGAGAAGGTGAAAAATAAATTGAATGAAGTAGAGGATGAATCATATACATAGGCTCATGAATTTTATGTAAGAAAAAATTTAACTAATTACCCTTCATAAATTGAACCATTTAATGTCACTCTATTAGTTAATCACAAGTGAAAAATTACATAATTGATTCAAAAGATTCAACCAATGTAACACCAGTAGATAAGTTTAGAATCGACACGCCTTAGTTAGTGATAGAGAAGAATGATCCTTTGAGTGATGAGATATAATATTCTACTATGTGAAAATGATCGATGTAGATGCACATTGATGGGGTGTATTCCAAGGAAAGTTATGGGTTTAGGTGTAATTTTTATAGCACCTATTGGTAAGACATTCATATTTTCTTTTCTTCTTGAATTTGGTTACACAAATAATATAGTATAGTATGATGAACTTCTACTAGGATTAAACATTTTTTTTCCAACATGGAATCAATATATTGATAGTGCATGGTGACTTAGAACTACTAATTTAATAAGAGAAAATTATGCATCCAAGCACAAGAGAATCAAGTACTATAAATATGAAGTCAGGGATACCATAGAGCTCTTTGATGCATTTTTCAAAGATTGAATTGAAAGATCCAATGATGGATAACTAACTTCTTACCAAATATATTTTTAAGGGAATATGCCATACCCTAGTAGGTATATTAAAATTTGAAGTTAAAACTGGTCCATTTTCTCCTAATGAAATTTGGAAAGGTAAATCTTTCAAGATGATGATGATTTTTTTAAGTTTCTTCATTACATAGATTAATACCACAACCGATAGATTGATTTTAAATTTTTTGGATGCAGAGGAGACTATGGGAATGAGGTGACTCAACTAAAGACAAAAAATTCTCAAAAGGGCCAATAGCCATTTAGAGAAATCTTTTGATAATATTAACAAGAAAATGGCCAAGAAGGCTCTAGTCTATGAACAAGACTTATAAGAGGTGAATTTGTGCATTGGTACCTCTCCTAAGAGGTTTATATTGGAAATAAAATATTACCAAAGATTAGGACTATGCTTTTGTTTACTTCAAAAATATAAGGAATATTTTTGCATGGTCCTATGATGACATGAATGAATATAAAGAAGATTTCTTCTAGCATGATATATCATTTACCAATATTTTACACAAATCTAGAGATCCATCAATCCTACTTTGGAATGAAATATGCAAAAAGAACCAACAAAGTTGAGAAACTGAAGGATCATCAAAACCATAAAACATTCCACTTGGATCTCCAATATGGTGCCAATGATAAAAGAAAATATGGAGAACTTTGTGTTTATTATAGGAACCTCAATGTGTCTCCATTTAAGGATAAATGCACATTTCCAAAACATGGAATCCATGTTGCCAAAGGTAATTGGGTGTGAGTTGGTGTCCATGATGGGTATCTTCTCTATTAATGATCAAGTGAAATAAATGAACCAAAGCAATCTAATACTACCTCATCCACTCTTTGGTGAACTTATGTCCATGTAAGAGTGTTTCTTGTGTTGACCAATATTAGGGAAACATTTCAAAGAGCCAAGGATGTTGTATTTTCTAATTTGGTAGATATTATAATTTTTTTTGTATTAGAATGATCTAATTTCCTTCTCCAAAATGGATGAAGATAATTTAATGTATTTAGAGAATATTTTAAGATTGTGGTTTAGTATTTATCCTAACATCAATATATGGGATCTCTCTAAACCCTAAGAAGTGTGTATTTGGAGTAATATATGGGAAGCTATTAGGGGATTTAAAAAAAAAAAAGAACTAAGATTGATCTTAACACATTAGTAACTATAGACAAAGTTCCAATCCCCAAGACTACAAAAGAGATCCACTATTTCTTTAGATAGCTTGACTTTGTGAGGAGATTTGTGAAAATGTTTACAAGGAGCCAAGTAAATATCCAAGATGATAGAAAAGGAAAGTCATTTTATTAGGAAGGAAACCCAATTCAAAGGTTAAAGAGCATAAAGGAGATCATCAAACACACAACAAAATTGAAATATCCTTATTTTAGAAAACCTTTCCAAATCTTTTCTTTTTCCTCATTTCATAGTGTTGATATAACTTTTCTATAAACAAATGATGAAGGATAAGAGAAGCCCATTTTGTTTCTTAGTAAATCCTTTTAAGTAGTAGAATCAAAGTATGACATCATTCGGTAAGTAGGCATATTCTTTATTTAAACTTATCAAGAGCTTTAGACCACACCTTGTATAGACAGAGATAGTTTTTTTTCTCCCTAATGTTGTATTTAAAGATATACTTACTCAACGTAAAGTATTTGGCATGTATGATGTAGATGGAAAATCAAGAATTGAGATTTTAACATTGATATGCAAATCACTAAGTTAGTAACATGATAAGTATTAAACAAGATGATGGCTCAATAAAATCTTGAAGTAGTGTGAGTTAAATATAATAGGAGATATGCCTATGAAATAATGCAACTTACAGTCCGCACCATGATATAAATAAAATTTTACACATCTCTAGAATATGTCATGCTTGAGAGAGATGACTAATATACAAGAAAGAACTCTTAAGTAGCAGTTAATCAAGTAAATTATCCTACAAGGTGACTTGTATTAGAGAAACATATATGGAGCTTTGTTGAGGTGTATTAATAGTAATAAATCTACAATGATATTGAAATGCATATGGGATATTATGAAGGTCATTTCATAGAAAATAATAAATAATGTAAAATATTAAGGTCAATGTATCGGTGCCATGCCTTATTTTTTGATGCTCAGAAGTTGATTAGAAAACATGAGGCTTGTTAGAAGGAAAAATTACATACTCAAGAGTATTTCTAATAAAACCAATGACTATAAAAGACTCTTTCTAGAAATGGGGCATTGATATCATTGGTGTGAACATTAAGACTTGTATAGTGGTGCACATAAACAAATTTTGGTAGCTAGAAAATTTGTGATGAATTTTTTCTTAAAAAATATTTTTATTATATTTGGAGTCCCTATAAAGTAGGTAATATATAATTCTATATTCTCACGTTAGAAGAGTTCACAACATTTTTCAACAATTATGGTGTTGGAATGGAGAGATAGGGTACTGAGAGGGGGGGGGTGAATCAGTGCCCTCAAAACTTTAACTCCAAAAACTCAATCAGTAAATAGTAGTAACTTCATCTATATCTTGAATCCATTGTATGCATCATTCATTCAATTAACTTGTAAATTTAAATTGCATGAAATCAACAATAAATATATACATAACACAAGTATTTTGGTTATGCAGAAACCCTTGTTAGAAGGTAAAAACTGTTGTAGAGATGACACCCACAAATTCTTCACTACTGTAGATAATAAAGTTTGTCAGTTAAGGCTACAAGTTGTGATCACTTCTGGTGATCTTACCCTGTTAGGAGTAACAATTAGATCAGCTAGATCTACCCAGTTAAAGGATTTTAACATCACTACTTGAGTGTGTACTTGGTTAAGAGATTTACAAAAGACTATTAGGTCTACTCTGTTAAGAGATTTTTGCTAACTCTATTATAATGATTAGAGAATAACAGGATTTATCTGCAATTGAAAAATTAACCTTGTCTGAAATAGATCTATGAAGTATTGAATAAATATCAACTTTTTATGTGAAAATCTTGTCTTTGAACTGCTCAATAGCCTTGTCTGATTCTGTCTAATTTGAATGTTTCTGTATTCTGATCTTCCTTGTCTAATAACCGATGTCTTGAAGTTAGCTTCTTGCTTCAAGATCTTCTTTGCTTGTTCATTTCATATTCATAGTCAAAATGACATGAATTATAATTATATAGCATACTGATATTGCCTCTTAACAAAATTAGGTTACAATATCTTAGGAAAAACACTAAGATTTATAGTATACAAAAATAACGTAGATCTAGAAATTACATAGAGATCACCATCACAATTAATGATTATATCTATAATAAATGATCCTCGATCTTGGTAAAATGTTTTATGATTATGTTGTAACTGTTTGCAAAGATAGATGTGCCAATACTGATTACTATGTCATTTCTTGAATTGCTTGGAACACTATCAATACTGCTTGGTAGTTACACTAGTGCTTAGTGTCTAGTCTGCTTGGTGTTTATTGATGCTCGGTATCGGTGTACACTGATGCTCGGTAAAACTCCTTTGGTGCTCAGTTAGAACTAATATCTTTTATTCTTGGTACTACCTAGAGATAACTTAGTGTGAAGGCTTGTGTAGTTAACTAATTAGCATAAATAGCTTGTAGTACTTCATTTTACCAACTAGATAGCATAGGTAATTGATTAATAATCTTTGATACTAATGAAAATCCTTAATTCTCAAATAGAGATAACAATCTCCCCCTTTGGCATTAGTATCAAAACCTTGAATGTATATAGACCTGATGCCTCAAAAACTTATTCTAACTTCACCATATATACATAGATACCTTAACTTAATCAAATTTTAAAAAAAATCTCCCCCTCGGTGCATGCTCCTAGTAGTATGTAGTACACTTATCATTGATTTACATATTTGGCATATACATTAGTTGTCCCCCTTTTTCATATTAATGCCAAATAAAAAATTGTATACTTACAGTTTATCAAAAATGTGCTTATGGGTTTTCTTCAAATAATCCAAGAGGTTTGTCCATTCCTCTTTCAAGTTGGTGAGAGAAATGTGCTCAAGACTAACTTGTGCATGCATGTCAAAGATGTTTTCGAACACAAATTTTTTTGGTGTTGCAACAAGTGATTGCGCTTTGACAATGTGTTTCTCAAAAAATTTCAAATAAGGAAGCAACTCTATTTCAAGCTCCGTGACCTGGTCACTTATCCTTTCTTCTTGCTTCCTGAGATCTACTCTTAACCGCCTAAGTTCTTAAACCTGCAGTATATTCTTAGCAAAAGCATCCAGCTTAGTTAAGGTTGCTTGTGCACTGGCTTGGATTTCAGTATCCATATTTTTAATCTTCTCACTATTCTCAGTAGTGAAAGTCTCCATAGTGCATAACTTAACCAATATCTGACTAATTAACTGAGTAATAGACTAAATGTTGGTTATTACCTCAAATAATTTTACCTTGTTTATTGCCACTTCCTGGCTGATTTTCTCTGCAAGTTTATGTTGTATCTTTGATTCTACCCTTTCTTCAATTCTTTTCTTAGCTTCAATGTCAGGTGCATTGATTTCTTCTACAAGGGTAGCAATTTGGTCCATAATAGGTGTGTCCTCATTAATCTGTACCTCTAGTATGACCTGTTGTAAGATGTCTCTTACATTTTCTAATATCTCCTTGCTCTTGCATTCCATCCTTAGCTTTTCTTGTGCTACTTTTCTTGTACAAAGTTCCCCATATTTTCTGAGTTCTTTGGGGCTTAGGGTCCTCAGGTCATAGTCAGGTATAACAATAACTTCATCAAGTGTGATTGGCCCTCTTCCTTGTTTCTTCTTCTCTGGCTCTTGAGGTGAGATCTTTACAAATGATATTATTTCCTTCACCTAAACATTTTGCGTAACCTGTCCAGTTGATACAATATCCTCCTTTTTCTTCTCCTTTGTAACCTAAGTGTTGGTTGAATAAGATGGAGCCTCTGATGTTGTGTCCAGTGGGGTAGCCTCGGTTGCTTTGGGGTCATCTTGGCCCTTTGTATTTGCCTCTATTGCCTCTTTTTCTTCAGGATTATTTGTTTCTACCTATGTTTTAGCTCCTTTTTCCCTTGATGTGTCCATGGTTGCTCAAGGATTGAGCCTTTAGGTTGTTCCTTGGTTACAATTTCAACTGCTTCCATCAAGATAAGAAGTTCACCCAATAATGATGTGATTGCAAGCTTGGTAAATGTACCTTCTTCTTGTGTTGTGCTTCCAGCAATGTTCACATCCTCATCATCATCTCAGTCATTAGGATCACCATTTTTTATGTCCTCAATGAGTACATCTAATGCTTTTTTATCTACAATTTGGACCTCAACTTGATCCAGTGCATCTTGTGAAATTCTTATGTCCTTGTTGGCAACTATAGTATCAATTACCTTGGTAACAGATATATCTAACTCTTCTTATCTTTGTGCCAAGTCAGCATCATCAATATGAATGCCTTTACCTTTTGATTTCAGTCTCTTCTTAGGTGATTTGGTAGATGCCATCTGTTCTGCTTGCTCTTGGGCTTCAACTATTGAGGTCCAGATGAGTTGACTAGAATCATCTATATCTTCTAGATTCTCATCTAGTATCTACATTTCCCTATTCTTTACTCTAAATCTCCTTGAGTATGTTGTCATATATTCCTCAATTTTAGAAATAGACAAATTAGGAATTTCCAAAACTAGGGATTGTTCCCTCATTTTCTTTTCAGTGTGTAAGGCATAGGACCATTTTTGAGTTATTCTTTCCTCTAATGCCTTTGGTAAATGTTTGGAAAATTCAAGTGGAACTCTTTTAAATTGAATCATTAGCTAGATGATTGCCTCTTCAATTTTGTTCTGATCCTTAGTTGACATGAGCTACAAACTTGACTTTTGGGTCCTGTATTGAACTAATTTTCAGTGCTCGTCCATCCCATGTTGCTTCAGTATTCTTCTCAATGTCACCCCTAAAAGCACTGTGAAATGCCTTGGCCTTGTCAGTTGTTGCATACCTGGTAACTCTGTAAATCATCTTCTTTGTTACTCTTACTAGTTCATCCAACCAAAATATTCCATCATGAAACTGACTGAGTACAACCCTAATCCATTCATTTTTAAAGGTTTTCGGGAACCTTAGGGAATTTGTAAGACCAATCCTTTCAACTTTTTTAAATTCTAGTTGAAGTTTTCCATCTTCACTGCAAAGCTTTTGGTAAGATGCAAACATCTCAAAGTCTCATATTTCTTTGATTTTGCATTGGATATACAATCTGATATCTTTAACTAACAAAACCCTAGGTGGGATTCTTGAGAAAGCTCCTACTGAATCAATCTTAGATGAAACTTTGGGATGAAGTTTATATTTGGGTTCATCACAGTTAGGTGATATGATTAGGTTCACTTCCTCTTCTACCAGTTTAGGTTTGGTTTCCTTGGACACAGATGTAATTTTGATCAACTTAGGGTTTTGGTAAATATTTTGAATGTGCTCGGTAGAAACTATACTTACTCAGAAATGATGAAGAACATGCTTGGTTTGCTATGAAACTATCTTGAATACTTCAAAAAAATCTTAATTTGAATTCTCTCTCTGGAAATTTTTGCTCTTCAAAATCGCTTTGTGAAGAATGAACTAAGTCTCCCGTATATTTATAGCCTTTTTCAAATTCCTGCTTAAAACTCTTGTCATAAATGCTTGACCTACTTCTAGCTTGGCGACAACTATCAACTTGGTGATTACCACAAAACATCAACAACTTGGTTAACACACAATTCTCCACTCGGTTGATATTGATACTCGGTTAACCTTGCATAATAGTCATCGATAGGTAACTCTTTACTCGATCTTGCATAAACCAATTGTATGAATTTATTAGCTTAGAACTTATAAACCATAACGCATCTTAATTCCTGTAGATTTGGTATTCATGTATCAATCATAAGGAACCATATGTAAGATAAGATCAATTTGGAATATCAGTTCCATACATACCTATTTCACCTTTGGTGGAGGTACCGATGTCACCCAATCCAATGGATGAGGTTTCACCAACAACATTTCTTGACTCAACATTTTCACTTGATGCCTTTCTCCACATAGTGTTTCTAATTCTCATGATATCTACAATTGTGTTGCCACTTTCAAATATGTGTCCTTCTTCTAATGTTCGATCTCTATAATCCTTGCTTAGGTGACCGACTTTATAACAATGTAAGCATGCCATACCAGTGCCTATCTAGTTTCATGATTTTCTAGTCCATCTCTTCCTCATACAATTTTCTGCAATATGTCCATACCTTCCACATACTATGTAGTTAATCCATGTGTTGTAATCCCAAATGTAAGCATTACCTTGTCTCTTTGGTTGATAAGGTTTGTTCTTTTGTTTCGGTGTCCAAAATTGCTTTATCTTTTCCTTGCACTCTTGTGAAGTATGTCCATGCTTGTTGCAAGTGTAACAAAGTTTCTCCATGGTATGATTGTTAGAAATCTTAATCACCTTAGCTCTACACTCATATGCTCAATGTCCAAATTTACCACAATGATAATAATAACCATTAAACTTAGGAGTGACTTTAGGTTTACCTTGTGCTTTACTCCTACAAATATTTGAAGTATGTCCTGGTTTTCCATAGTGATAATATGTTAACATCTTAGGTCTCTGATTTTGATTTTTGTTCCCCTTTTCAACTTGTTTGGATGATTCTCCTTGCTCGGTATAGCCCAATCTAGTGGTGCTTCCAAGTCCTCTTTGATAAATCAAAAAATCATCAATTTTCTTTGAACTGTCTTCAACCTTTTTCATCATCTCATTGTGTTGTAGATGCATCTTTACTTCATTTCTCAATTTCTCATTCTCTTCCCTAAGTACTCCAATATCTTCAAGTTTTCTTGACAACTATCCATTTACTCAGTTGATCTCCTGGTTTACAATCATCATCTGATTGGATATTTCAAAATGATGCTTGGTAAGTCTTTGTATATCAGTTTCTTTTTCTTGAAGTTGTTCAGTCATCTATCTTCTGTATTCAATAGCTAAATTCCTTTCATGTTCAACTTGTCTAGCATTATTCATTACATCAATCATTCTCACCATTTGTGATTCTTGACCGATCTACAGGACTTTTACTTGTTCAGTCAAATGAAGATTTTTCTCAAACAAATCAGATATAGTACTCTCAGAACTATTAGAAATATTGCCTAAACTAGATCCTAAATTCTCAAATGGATCATCAATCTTCTCTTCATGGTAATTAGTCTCACACTCCCTGATAGCCATGCTCTTTCTCTATACTAGTAATTTTTTCAATTCATCCTTGGCATGTTTGTACTGTTCAATGAACATCTGTATCTGGATCTTTTGATTCTCTATTGTCTTGTCCAACTTGTATCTCTCCATGGTTAGATCTTTATTCTTCAATGGTTAAACCATCCAATAAGAGATTTGTGCTCTGATACCAATTGTTGGAATGGAGAGATAGGGTACTGAGAGGGGAGGGGTGAATTAGTGCCCTCAAAACTTTAACTCCAAAAAATCAATCAGATAATAGTAGTAACTTCATCTGTATCTTGAATCCATTATATACATCATTTATTAAATTAACCTGTAAATGTAAATTGCATGAAATCAACAATAAATCAATCACATAACACAAGTATTTTGGTTATGTAGAAACCCTTGTTAGAAGGTAAAAATTGTGGTGGGGATGTGTTAATAAATGAATTTGTCTCTTATTCAATTTATTTTCTACACTCTATAACCCAGAAAGAAACATAAACTCTTTACTAACAGTTGGATTAAACATGAAATATTTAATCCTCTAAATTATGGTGCAACTCCCAATATAATTTTCAATGAATTTTTTAAGAAATAGTGTAGTGCATTTGTGTAATCATCAAGATTTTAACCAAAAAGTTGATAAGGCATACATAGTAATTTCCATCAATATGACATAATTACTAGAATTATAAGCAACTTAATAATACGAAGCTCATAGACTTAATCAACATACACTACATAAATCCAAAGACATAACTTCAACTAAGATTCAAATAAAATAGAAGACATCCAAACAAGAAATTATGTAAGATATCCCAATAGAGATCCACTCACGGGCATAAACCAACATATTTATATCGGTAAGTTTTTTCCATTCATTGATTCAGAAATCTTAATCAAAAGTCTTTATATAAAATACCACAAGATTCAAACTATTCTAATTACTAAGAAAAATAAACTATCATCCCCTCTAAAAATTTTTCTCTAGCTTTATATAGCCATTGGTTACATCATACCAAAAATAATAATGTTTTTGAAAACTCCCAGAGTTTTGGCCCATAACTATTTAAGACAACTGAAAATATACTAAAAACAACTTAAACTAAAAAATGGAAAACAATGACCCAGGATTAGCGGGGCATGATCACTAGTTGTGGATGAGCTGGACATTTTTAGTTTAGCTTTGAGAAGACTTGGATGCACGAGTTTGTTTCCACTCCTCATGGGCAAGTGATGCACTAATTACCGTGGTATGGTGTGGTAGGCTGATGAGAATGATTCTCTATTTGAGAACCTTTTTATCCTTACACACTTAAATCAACCTTAATTTATGAGACTCTAGGTGGTCCATACATATGACCAACATGGCCTCAATATTGGCTACATAAGTGAGATCTTTAGTCATGAGATCCTTGTTCTCCCTGGTTGTTGCTATTCCTGCTTCAAACTCTTGAGCCATTTTCTCAGCCTTCTTGATGTCCTGGGTTCCTTCATCCATCAGAGTGATACTTAGGCACTTCAGGTCCTTTTGCATTGTACCTATCAATCCTTTAAGCTCATTTAAAAAATGGGTTGCTCCTTCACATCCTTCTTTGATGATAGAGTTCTACCACTCAATGATTTTAACAGAGACATAAAGAACCTTTTCATTCAAACTGTGAACTAGTTTTTCGATGAGAAATTTGGACACTCCATAATGGTCTATCTCTATTAATTGATAAACTATACTTATCCATTTCTTCTTCTCTTTTATCCATTCATCCAATTCAATTAGTATTTCTGAAATGGTTTTAGTAATGACCCCATGGGTCTTGATTAACTAAGTAATGTAATCACTCCCTTGCTGAATCATCCCAGTGACCAACTTATTGAAAACATCCACAATTAGTTTATTCCTTTGAATTTGATCTAGAGTTTTATGAACCTTTGGCGAGCGAGGGTCAAATGTTTGAGGCACTTGGATCAGTGGAAGTGGACTAGGTTCCTAAACTACCTGGATGAATTCTACTAACCTTTGGATAGTGGCCTTCAACTCCTTGTCTTTTTCATCCTTGAAGGTTCTGTGTAGTATTTTCCATGTGGAGGATTTGAGATGCTTTGTATCTGCTGCCTTACTTGCAACTCCCAAGTCTATTTTCTCAATGGTAAAGTCCTCAATAGAAGCCTCAGAAACATTTTTTATTAGCCTTTGGCATTGCACATTCTGCCATCCATCACCCAATTTTTTCATCAATGTCTATCATAGACTCCATCCTAATCCTCTTAGGTTTAATAGTGGCTCCCAGGAACTTACCATGTTTTCTACTGGCAGAGTAATTGGTAGCACATTCCATTTCTTGCTGATAAAATTATCCATCCATTTAAGAGTTGGAGGTGGAGTTTGTAGGGTATTATCCATCATAGTTGTTGAGGAATTTCCAGAATCAGGTTGACTACCCTTTTGAACCAATGTATCTTCACCCAGACTATATGGACCAGTCTACTCTGACATATGGCTATCTATAAGGTCTAGATCAATCACCTCCTTGTTTTCGATCAACTTATCATTTTCCTTGCTCTGCTTCTTGAGGCTCTTGTCATTGGTGAAGAGCAAGGAGAGACCTACTTTTCAGGATCAACTTTGGACTTTTTCTTATTTTTAACTTTAGATGTACCTACAAGAGAAACATTTTTATTAGTAGAATCAATAGGCTTGGTAATTGAATCACTTTTTGTTAATCTTCTTGTATTGTGTCTCCTTGGAGCAAGAGATTTCTTGCTAATGACCCATCTCTCAATTCTCTTTATCACACTGAGGGTTTTGATTGTTATGCTATCCCTCTCATCAATATTGTAGTCAATTTATAGTAAAGGTGTACCTCTAACCTTGGCTTCAAAATGATCATCAATTACATCTTCACTGTTGTGATATCAATTTGAATATTCAAGGTAATAATCTGGCCTAGAGTAAGTCTTGACCAACTTCTTCTTCTCACCTCAAAATCATTAGCACAATTTTCCAAGTAGTCTTCCATTTGGGGAATATGTTGGAATTCTGAAGGTAGATTAAATGTTGAGCTGCATGCCCCTTACTGTAAAAATATTTCTTGGGTTCAAATATTTTCAAGTTGAGTTTCCTCAATCAGTGTTCCAAATTTAGGGCAACTGAGGAAGTTTTACAACTATAATATCCCACTACAACATTTGGGGTCGAATTTTGATGCCAATTTGCGACTCCACTACAATTTGTGAATATTTTTTGTGTTTTTTTTTGCAAGTTCCCCTGACGGTGTCGTAATTGTGACACCCATTTGGTTATAAACAAAAAAAAGAAAAAGGAAGTGTCATTTGTAATTTGTGAATTCAAAGAGTTGTTGTGAAGACAACACTGCACTTCTGCATGGTGTAAAGAGGGCATTCAACTTTGGCATGTGTGAAGAGGCTGACACCATGTGGGAAGAGGGCATTGGTGTTAGAATAACTGAGAGGGGGGTGAATCAGTTATCTAGTGTCCCAAAACAAAATGTATAATTCAAAACATCTTCTTTGATTTCTACTCATTGATAAGCAATAATAACTCTCACTATCTATGCTTTTACCGAATACCAATCTAATACTTATAACAGTTTACCGATCAAATCTAACATGTAACATGTAAAAAATGATAACAAACAAATATCACAATCAACACATAACACAAGAGATTTAACGTGGAAACCCTGTAAAGGGAAAAACCACCTGGGATCGGCAACCCAAAATTGTTCACTCTTCTCAAGTGAGGTCGGTTAAGACCCAACCCTATTAAAGGTTACAAACACACTGTCAGGTGTGACCTTGTTAGAAGATTTTAGACTAGAAGTTATCGTCCAACCAACATTCACTATGGGGTTGACAGGATAACAATGTTCATTCTATGAATGATACATCATAAGACTTTCAGAGTCCACTCGGTTAAGAGATTTTGACTGTATACAATGGTTAAATATGTAATAGTAAATGACCTACCTTAATAAAACTTCAATTGTAGATTATAGATCAATATTTAGTCCATACAGATCCTTCTGATCAATATTTCACTTCAGATTCAATACTATATCAACTTACTATCCATTGGTAATTGCTCTTTGTAGCTCGGTAATTGTTCTGTAGCTCGGTTCTTACTAACTAGTATGATTAGAATGCAGGAAAACCTTTTTCACATGATAATCCTATAGTTTCTACTTCTTCTGGCCTCTTTCTTAAAGAAATTTTGTTTTCTTATATAGATGAGTAAATCATTTTCTTCTCCACCATCAGATTTTTCTATTTAACTACATTCATAGATTTTTCCACTTCAAACTTTCTCAGTACTTGTGTCAATAACACATTTCAATCTTCTCTGTTAGATCTTCTCTAAATTTTGTCAACTGTTGATCTATGTAACAAAATTTATCTGTTACCTCGATGTTATAGTCTTGTCATCTCATCAATATTATCAGCTAAACTAATCATTTAATTCATTTTGTCTCACTTGGTTAACAAAGAAATGCATCGGTGAACACTGCTCGGTTAATACTACGATCGGTATACACTACACTCAGTTGGTGTATACTAGAGATGCTTCACTTACTGACAACACTGTTTGTGTCTTTCAACTCTATACTTCATCATAGATGAATGCAACATAATAAAGTCAATATCATCAAGTCATAGACTCATCAACAAGTTAATCAATGTGTTCTTTATCCTCATCTATCATGTACATCTTTCCTCATGTAGATTTCTCTATTCTTCATCTTTTTCACCTTTTTTCAGATGTCTCAGTGTAGTAACTTACAAGATAAGTGATATCAAACTAGTTGACATCAATGACAACATAATACTGATTTAATCATATTACATATCTAATCAGTAACTTCTCAGTGATCTTTAATCATAGATTCTTCAATCAGATTCCAAATCAGTTGTAGTCCAACAATCTCTCCCTTTGGCATTGATGGCAACTCAAGTAATATGAAATGTACCATACACACCAAATATACATTCTAAAACTTTGTGAAAAAAATGTTGTAAGTCAAATAGACTTAATATGTTTAATCACTACATTACTAAACCAACATTAAATAATATAGCTTTACCATTCTATAGTTGTGATCATTTCAGTTCTCCTGCTCCTGCTTCTATTCTCTATAATTGATCTTCAATACTCTGTCTGATTCAGATTGTCTCTCCCTTAGATAATTCTTGTCGGTGCTTGTTCCTTATCATATTTTGTTTATCTCTCCCCTTTTCATTTCATATTGTTTATCTCTCCCTTTGACAACAATGCCAAAGAAACAAATAAACAATCAGCATTATAGTAGCCAAGTAACTCTCTGGTGTCCAATGCTTCCTCTGTATCTTTGAATACTAATATCTCAATTGGTTCAAGTTCTCAAACTTAATCACAACCTTGAACATGATTCAAAGTGTGAACTATGCTGCATCAACATGAATGATCTTCTAGTAAAAATAGGCCGATGCAACATCCAGATCACCTTAGTGATCGATAGACAGGGGACAGACCCCAAGTTTAGTCCTCAAGTATTCAAATGTGTCCTTCGGTAGGGGCTTTGTAAAAATATCTGCAAGTTGTTCTTTAGATGTGAAAAATTCTAACTTTACTTGCTTCTCTTGCACTTTTTCTCTTAAGTAATGATACTTAATAGATATATGCTTTGTCTTAGAGTGCATCATAGGATTCTTTGAAATATTAATAGCACTAGTGTTATCACAGTATATAATCACCAGGTCAGTGATTACCTCATTCATTCCTTCCAACACTTGTTTGATATATGCAATGTTTGAATAGTTAGTAGCAACAACAACATACTCTGCTTCAGCTATAGACTGAGAAATACAAGCCTACTTTTTACTTGTGTAGGTTACAAGTCTTTCACTAAAGAAAAATGCTCCTCCAGTGGTTCTTTTTCTATCATCCACATTTCTAGCCCAATCAGCATCAGTGTAAACTTTTAGTTCAAACGTCCCTTCCTTAGGATCCCATAATGCACAATTCTCTATTTTCTTTAGGTATCTTAAGATCCTTTTTGTAGCAATCATGTGTGATTCTCTAAGATTGGCAGAAAATCTTGCAACAATTCCCACAGCATGTGCTATATCTGGTCTACTTTGAACTACATACATCAATTTACCAATCATGGATTGGTAAAGTGTCTGGTTTACCTCTATAGTTTCATCCTCCTTTGTCAATTTGCATCCAGTAGCCATCAGTGTTCCCATAGGTTTAGCATCTTCCATGCCAAATGTTTTTAGTACTTCCTTTATGTATTTAGATTGTGTGATGAACATCCCATCACTCTGCTGAATCACTTGTAGTCCAAGAAAGAACTTAATCTCTCTGAACATAGACATTTCAAATTCCTTTTGCATTTCATCAGAAAATGCCTTGCAGACATGATCTAAGCCTCCAAAGATAATGTCATCAACAAATATTTCAGCAATGATAATAGTATCATCAGTATCACCTTTCACATACAAATTGGTGTTTTCACTTGTTCTAACAAATCCAATACTTAACAAGTAAGTGTGCAGTCTTTCATACCATGCTCTTGATGCTTGCTTCAATCCATATAATGCTTTATGTAATCTACATGCCATGTCTTTATTTTCAGGATCAACAAATCCTTTAGGTTGTTCAATGTAGACCTCTTCTTCAAGTATACCATTAAAAAATGCTGACTTCACATCCATTTGATAGACTTTGAATTTCTTATGTGCAACATATGCAAGTAGCATTCTAACTCCTTCTAATCCCGCAATAGGTGCAAATATTTCACCATATTCAATGCCTTCTTCCTATGCATATCCCTTGCATACTAATCTAGCTTTGTTTCTTGTGACTTCACCATTTTCATTCAATTTATTCATGTATATCCACTTAGTACTGATAACATTCTTATCTTTTGGTCGGTGTACTAAGGACCAGGTTTTGTTTTTCTTTATTTTCTCTATTTCCTCCCTCATTGCATTAACCCATTCTTCATTTTCTAATGCAACTTTCATAGTTTTAGGTTCAAATTCACAAATTAGACATGTACCTTGTCTTGTTTTGCTTATAGTTTGCATTCCAACATGTCTGTCTCCAATGATTTGTGTTTCAGGATGATGTCTTTTGAAAAAACTAGCCAAGACTTGATTTCTCCTTTCTTGTTCATCCTGCTCAGGGTCATTTCCTTACTCAGAAACTCCATCTTTTTCCTTGGTTTGTGTTGCCTATTGTCCTACATTGTTTCCTTGCTGACCGGTTGTTACAGCTTGTGGTGTCGATAGATACTCTAGATATTCAATATAAGTGAATCTACCATAGTCTTCTAGTTCCTTTGTACTTTCTTCTATGTACTTATCATCAAACTCATCAACACAAACATTAGTACTTTCAATTATCTTATTTGTGGCCTTATTCAAACATTTATATGCTTTACTTGTAGTGGAATATCCTAGAAATATTCCTTCATCTCCTTTAGAATCAAATTTCCCATTTCTCTCATCTTTCAAAATAAAGCATTTACTTCCAAAAATTTTGAAATAACTTACAATAGGTTTGTGTCCAAACCACAGTTCATAAGATGTTCATTTGGAGTCCTTCTTCAATTGTACTCAGTTAAGAAGATACACAATTGTGCTGATAGCTTCCCTCCAATATGTATGAGCAACATTCTTTTGTAACATAAATATTCTAGCACAGTCAATTATAGACCTATTCCTTCTTTCAACAATGCCATTTTGCTGAGGTGTCCTCGATACAGATACCTACCTTTTGATTCCATGCTCATTACAAAAATTAGTAAATTCATCAGAGATAAATTCACCTCCTCTATCAGATCTTAAGCATTTTATTTCCTTTCCAGTTTCTTTCTCTACCTTATCTTTATACCGCTTAAACATATTAAAGGCTTCAGATTTCTCTTTCAGGAACATAACAGTCATCAATCTAGTGTAGTCATCAACAAAAAGAATAAAATATCTATCACTAGAACAACTCTGAGTTCTCATAGGACCACATAGATCGGTATGAACTAACTCAAGTATCTTCTTTGTTGAGTAGTCTTTACTTTTAAAACTAGAATTAGTCATCTTACCTTTCTGAAATTCATGGCACATGGCATGATCAGGTTTTGTCAAGTTAGGCAATCCTCTAACTCTTTTCTTTCTACTAATCTTGATCATGTTATCAAAGTTCACATGGCATAACCTTCTATGCCACAACCAAGCATCTTCATCCTTTATTAATAAACAAGAAGACTGATCCATATCAAGATAGAATAGATTACCTTTGGATTGTGTACTAGTTCAGACAAGTCTTCCTCCATCATCATAGATCTTCACCTTTTTGCTCTCAAAAGCCAGTCGGTGGCCTGAGTTGTTTAGTTGAGCCACACTTAACAAATTATAGTTCAATCCATCTACCTAGTATGCATTGTCACATTTTAGTTTGTCATTGATCATCAGTGAGCCTTTACCTCTTACCATACAAGGTGCATCATTTCCAATTCTCATAGATCCTCCATTATATTCAACAAGATGATCAAACTTCTCTACATCACCAGTCATATGATGTGTGTAGCCACTGTCTATGATCCATGTATCATTTCTACTTACTTTAGAGATCAATGTTGTCTCTTCATGTTTCTCTTCCTCTTCTGATTCATCTTTCATAGCAACAAATAAAACTTCTATATCATCATCAAAATCAAATTTAGTTTCAATATCTTTGGCTATGTAACATACCTTTTTTCCTTTTTCATCTTAGTTGTCTCTATTGTTGTGTCAGTAACCTCTATTGACTCTTCTCCCATAGCTTCCTTCAGATCGGTCTTTGGGTCTATCATCATATTTATTCTGAAGACATCTAGCAGTGATGTGATTGACTTCTTTACAATTAAAGCATGCTAAAGCTAGCTTACCTCTAAACCTTCCTTTTCCTTTGGGAAATCTTCTGGCCATAAGTTCTTCAAGCTCATCAAGTTCATCATCGGTATTGTCATGACTATCACAATTCTTACCATTCCTGCTAGACTTTCCAATCTTCAAAGAAGACATGAAAGAAGATTCAACAGAAGGAACAACACTATTATCAAAGTTTTTTAATTCAAAGGTTGTAAGTTTACCAATCAGAGTGTCAAGAGTAAGGTTGGATGTAGCTCTTGTTTCACGAATTGAAGAAATCCTAATTGCATAAACTGGTAGCAAAGTTATGAGAATCTTGCTTATCACGGTTTCATCATCAATTACTCCATCAAATTCTCTAATAGCATGTACCACCTCTTTGAGTCTATTTGAATATTGGATGATGTTCTCACCTTCTTTCATTCTCATATCATCAAATTTGCCTCTCAGACTTTTAGCTCGGGCTCTTTTGACATTCAAAGCTCCACTGTATATTTGTGTTAACTTATCCCACATTCCTTTGGTAGTTGTGCATGTCTTGATATCTTCAAATTCAGTGTTGGTACAGGTAGCAGAAAGTTCCATCATAGTAACATTATGTTCATGTTTTTCCTTTAATTGATCAAGAGTTAAGGGACCCGTGGGTGGTTGTATGTAGCCATTCTCCATTAGATCTAGTGCTCAGTTCCCAATTCAAGATATGTGCAGCTTCATTCTACTTTGCCATACTGTGAAGTTCTCTTTGTTCAATTTTGGTACTTCCCTCCTATACATCTTGAGAACTTTATGCTTAAGTCCTTAAAACTTTGTTCGAAGCAACCAATGCTTTGATACCAATTGTGATGGGATAAGCTAGGATAGACTAGCTAGTCTATGCTCTGAACCTTGTCTAAGGACTCAAGTGTGCTCTGAAACCTATGGTTGATCTATAGGATACCTGATACATTCAAGTACCCCCTGATCTACCTAACTAACCCACCAAGTTACACAAGTTCAACTATCACCATGACAAACTTTGCTTTCAAGCACTAACCCTTACATTGGCTCAATAAGGGTCTTTTTGCTTCCATACCTACTCCACATCCTAACATCAAGTTATAATGAGTTCCAAGGACTTTTTATGGCTATGGTCACCTTTTCAAAGCATTGATAAGATTTGGGGATCACTCGATTTGGTAGTTCCTTTGTAATCTAGGGCTATAAGGAAGTGCCAATTGGGCCTCCTTCCAGATTTGTAGGGCTTGTTACTCCTTCCCTATGCAAAAAAAAAATTCTTGGTCTGAAGGAATTCTCATACATATGCCTAAATCTCAAGGATTTTTGAGGTCTTAAGTTCCCATGTGACCATACAGGTTATATGGCAAAAATGAGGGTTTCAAGGGTTTAAAACCTCCTCTCTATCTAGGTCTTCAATAGCCTGCTTCCTTGACTTTCCTAACCTCCTTCTTATCACCAAAAAACCTTCATAAATGTAATGTGACTCTCTCAAAAGGGTAAGTGTTGAAACTCCACCCACTGTCCTATAGAGTCCTCCTAGTGCTGACTGTCCCTAGCCAAACTGAGCATAGTTCACCTAGGGCTTCCACAAACTCATGTTTTTTTTCTTGCTCCAAGGACCTACATCATATTACATATCCATTAGGGTCTATACTTTGAGAATCCATGATCCCATGGGTTTTCCATAGTGGATACCAAAGATACAGCCCTAACACCCCATGTTCCTCAAGACTGAACAGGGAACAATATAGAACAACAGTAACAAGAAAAAAACAACAACAATACTCTAAAAAATGAAACCACTACACAAAATGAAGTGTTAAACACACAAAATGAATCACACAATAAGATTCCACACAAAGATTTTTTGTATTTATAGGTATTCAGTCATCTAACAGTGACTGTTACACACAATTCTTCACTAGTCTGCCTCTCCGTACTGTAGCTTCACAATTCTGACAACCAACCCATACATTAGGGTTATAAAAGGCTTAAATATGATTGTCTAGGAGTGAGTGTCAAGTTTTTAGGGTGTATTAAGCCTCTTATCTTAGGTAGTCATTACAAAACAAAAAGTTGCTAGCAACTTTTGAGCAACTCTAAGTTGCTTGAGCAACTTTTTCTCACACATCTTAATAGACCACTTCTAGGCCTTCCAAAGAAGTCATGTGCATCACATGAACACTAATCACTAACTCCTATACCACTATTCAAGAAAAATCCCAAAAACCTCAAGTTGACATTTTGCTTGAGTTAATGGACAAAGCAAACTTAAGAAGACTAGCAGACCTCTAGGACTAACACAAAGCCTAGACACAACTAAAATTGAGTCCAAGTCCATTGTGACTCTTATTCCAAATACAAAGCATTAACACACCAAAAAAAAAAGGTGAGGGTCCTCATAGAGGTGCTCCTGTACCATACTCCCCCTTAGCATAAGCTAAGGTACCTTGGGGTCTAGAAGAGCTAGATCAATCCCAAACTTCTTGAACTATCCTTCTTCAACCCAGGTGGCTTTAGATTCAGGGTGATCCTTCCATTTGATCAGGTTCTCCATATAGATTTGATGCCTCATTGCCTTCTTCACCCTAGATTCTAAGATGCTCTCTACTTTAGCCAGTTCCTTCTTAGGCATGGCATTTATGTCTATGTCTTGTAATACCTTAGGTGGACCTGTTTCTTGCTGGTTGATATCACCCTTGAATCTGATCAGGTCTACAACATTGAACACCAGTGAGATGGCTAAATCTAAAGACAAATCTGCCTTGTAATCATTTTCTCCATACCTTTCTAAAACCTTGCATGGACCTACTCTTCTCATTTGCAATTTAGTAGGCATGCCTTTTTGCATTCTTGCCTTGTTAAGATGGACCATAACGTAGTCCCCAATTTGAAACTATACCTCTTTCCTCTTTTCATCCACTTTAGCCTTGAGTCTTTGAGTAGACTCAAAAATGGTTTTCTTCACTTGCTCTTGAACCTCCTTGATGGTTTGGGTAAAATCTTTAGCTTGTCCACTCTTCAGCTCCATAGAACCTAAATCACTCAACTCACACACTCCTCTAGGGTTTCTTCCATAGACTATCTCAAAAGGACTTCTCCCTGTGGTCCTATTCACACTATCATTATATGCATATTCAGCTTGAGATATAACAAGATCCCAAGTCTACCCATACTCCTTTGTTAAATAACTTAGCAAGTTGCCAAGTACCCTATTGATGACCTCAATTTGACCATTAGTCTGAGGATGGTATGCTGAACTGAAAGAGAGATTAGTTCCTAGCCTTTTCCATAAGGTTTTCCAAAAATGACCCATGAACTTGCTATCCCTATCTGACACAATGCTCAAATGGAGTCCATGAATCCTAACTATCTCTTTGAAGAAGAGATGTGCTACATAACTTGCATCATGAGTTGTCTTGCAAGGAATAAAGTGACTCATTTTAGAGAACCTATCAACAACAACATAGATGCTATCCATACCTGATTTGGTTTTAGGGAGTCCAACCATAATTCCATGCTTACACACTTCCAAGGCCTATTTGGAATTGGTAGAGGTTGATAGAGTCTTGCATTACTTGAACCTCCTTTAGCTCTTTGATATATCCCACATTGCTCAACATACCTCTTGACATCCCTTGCTAGCTTAGGCCAAAAGTAGTATCTCTGTACTAACTCCAATGTCTTGTTTATGCCAAAATGTCCACTTAGGCTACCATTATGCTTCTCTTGGATCAGATTTTCCCTCATGGATCCTCTAGGTACACAAAGCTGATTACCTTTAAACAACAACCCATTTTGAAGGGTGTAATCAGCAAAATCACCATGAAAGTTATTCTCAAACTCTAGGCACACCGTGTAGGCTTGTGAGAAGTCTTCATCTTCCTCATATAAATCTTTGAAACCTGCTATTCCAATGCTTTGCAGCTATACCTCTTGGACAGTCAATAATTTCCTACTCAAGGCATCTACAACCTTATTAAGCTGCCCCTTCTTATGGTTGATTGTAAAGGTAAAGGATTGGAGATACTCCATCTATTTCAAGTTCTTGTTACTCAACTTTTCTTGAGTATTTATGTAGCTTAAAGCTTGATTATTAGTATAGACAACAAATTCTTTGGGCAAGAGATAATTCCTCCACTTCTTGAGAGATTGTACCAATGCATACAACTCCAAGTCATAAGTTGAATATTTATTCTTTGCCTCATTGAGCTTCTCACTAAAGAATTCCATAGGCCTTCCTTCTTGACTTAAAACACCCCCTACTATTGTACCACTTGCATCACATTCAATGGTAAACAATTTATCAAAAGTAGGTAAGAGTAGGATAGGTTTAGTGGCTACCTCTTGCTTCAATGTTTGGAATGCTTTCTTAGCTACTTTAGTCCATTTGAACTTAGTTTTCAGCCCTCCTTTGATAGTATCCAATATTGGTGCATAAATCCCACTGAAGTTCCTAATGAACTTTCTATAAAATTGGGCTAAACCATGAAAACTGCTAACTTCTATCCCTATTTTTGGGCTAGGCCAATTCAAGATCGCCTCCACCTTGCTTGGGTCCATTTTCAAAGTACCTTTGGACACCACAAAGCCCAAATAAATTAGCTCTTGTTGCATGAACTCACACTTTTCTAGATTGATGGCTAATTTCTCTTCATGTAGCATCTTCATTACCAACCTTAGGTGCTCAAAATGTTTTGATTTTGTCTTGCTATAGGTGAGTATATCATCTAGATATACCAACAAAAATCTGCTTGTGAAGTCCTTCAAGACCTCATTCATTGACCTCATGAAGGTGCTTGGGGCATTGGTAAGCCCAAATGACATGACAAGCCATTCATACAATCCATTAGTGGTTTTAAAAGCGGTCTTCCACTCATCACCCTCCTTTATTCTGATTTGGTGATAACCACTTTTCAAATCTAGCTTTGTAAAATACATAGCACCTCCTAAGCAATCCATCAAATCCTCTATTCTTGGAATGGGGAACCTATACCTGATAGTGATCCTGTTGATAGCTGTTGAATCTATGCAAAGTCTCCATTTTCCTCCTTTCTTGGATGCCAAAACTACTGGGACTGCACATGGACTGATACTCTTCTTGATTAGCCCTTGATCCAACAACTCTTGCACTTGCCTTGCTACTTCCTTATTTTGATCCAGGGTTAGCTTGTAGGCTGCTTTGTTAGGTAGAGAAGCACTGGGAACAAAATCAATTTGATGGCTTATTGCTCTTCTTGGAGGTAAAGTGGTAGGGGTTCCATCACTCACTATATCTTTGAATTCTTTCAGCATTTGCTGCACTTCCAATGGTAAATCTGCCTTCAACTTCTTGTCTTCCTCCTTTGGTTTCACCATAATAGCACATCCTATGGTCTCCTCATCCTATAGAGCATGTAAGAACTCTTTACCACTGCTAAGCAATACACTAGGTGTCTTAGAAGTTCCCTCTTCATTCTTTGTTAAGGACTGAATTTTGAAAGTCCTCCCATCCTTCTTGAAAGCAATGGAGTTTTCCTCTCCATCATAGACCATCTTTCTATCAAACTGCCAGGGTCTTCCCAATAGAAGATGAAATGCATCCATGGGTAAGACATCACAAAGAATTCTATCTTTATAGCCTCCAATAGAAAACTCTACCCATGTCTTCTCATTAACTAGCACACTCTGCTCTTGGTTCAACCAAGTCACCTTGTAGGGGTTTTCATGTGGAACCTTAGTGAGTTTAAGCTTCTTTGCTGCTTCCTCTACTACGATGTTATCAGTAGACCCTGAATCTACTATAACCTTGCATACTTTGCCTTGTATCTTGCACCTGACTCTAAAAAGAGCCCTTCTTTGCTTTGGTTCACCTTGATTAGGCTGTCTTATAAGAACCCTCCTGAACATAAGGTTCTCCCCCATTTTTTATTCCAATTTGCTGACCTCATTAGTGCACAAGCTGCTACTATCCTCTTGGGTATAGGCTACCGTCTTCTCATTATGTGAGGCTAATGGTTTGTCAAGACACCTATAGGCAGGGTGTCCAATCTATCCACACTAATAGCACTTCATAGTGGCAAAGTAGGAGCTGCTCCTTCCTATTCTTCTTCCTCTACTTCCTTGAGAACCTCTTCCTCTACCATAAGATCCTCTTGTACTAATTTCTATACTTTGTTCCAAGATTCTATTCTCACCTTGGTTTCTTGATTCACCACCTCTACTAGAACCTCCTCTTTGACCCCCTTTAGAGTCTCTACCTCTTCCTCTATTCTTGGAATTAGGTTCTTGCTTTATCCTCTATTTTTCTTCAATTTTTTGTGCCATATGCTGAAATCCAAGTACGGTGGTAGGAGTGAACAAACTCATCTCTTCTGCTATACTCCATTTCAAACCACTAAGGTACCTTGCCACTTTAATGCTTTCATCTTGTTGGACTCTGGATCTCAAGCTCAATTTGTGGAACTCTTCAGTATAAGTAGCTACATCCATTTCCTTCTATCTAAGTGTCAACCTTTTCTTATGCTACTGTATTTCATAATCAGCTGGTAAGTATGCTTCCCTGACTTTGTTGACCATAGCTTTCCAATTAGAGATTAGATTCTTTCCCTCTTTCTCCCTTTCACCTTGCAAGTAGTTCCACCAGGTTAATGCTTGTCCTCTCAATGTAGATTTGGCCACCTTAACCTTCTGTGCTTTTGAGACCTCTTCACATTCAAAGTGATTCTCCATGCCTTCAATCCATTGCATTACAAGCTCAGTATCCATTCTACCAGTCAATAATGGGACACCTTCAAGTGCCTTTCCTGTGATAGCCTTCAGGGCTTTGAGAAACTGCTCATCTTTTGTTGGAGGATCAGGTGTAGGTACATCATCATCAAGAGTCTTCTCTTTTCCCTAAGCATCCTTCTCCTACAATTTCACATTCACCTTATTAGCTTTTGCTTGGACATCATCCAAGAGTTGTTTCATCTGATACAACCTTTCCTGCAGGAGTCTGTTAGCTTCCTCCTGATCTTCTACTTTCTTGGCAGGCTCTGCATTGGTCACCATTTTCTATTTTTCAAATGATCCACTTGATTCTTCTAGTGGTTGAAACATCCACCCTTCACTTCCCAAGCCTTAAGAGGCTCTGATACCAATTTGATGGGATAAGCTAGGATAGATTAGCTAGTCTATGCTCTGAACCTTGTCTAAGGATTCAAGTGTGCTTTGACACCTATGGTTGATCTATAGGATACCTGATACATTCAAGTACCCCTTGATATGCCCAACTAACCCACCAAGTTACACAAGTTCAACTATCACCATGAAAAACTTTTCTTTCAGGGACTAACCCTTACATTGGCTCAATAAGGGTCTTTTTGCTTCTAGACCTACTCCACATCCTAACAGTGAGTTCTAATGAGTTCTAAGGACTTTTTATGGCTATGGTCACCTTTTCAAAGCATTGATAAGATTTGGGGATCACCCAATTTGGTAGTTCCTTTGTAATCTAGGGCTACAAGGAAGTGCCAATTAGGCCTCCTTCCAGATTTGTAGGGCTTGTTACTTCTTCCTTGTGCAAAACCAAAATTCATGGTCTTAAGAAATTCTTATACATATGCCTCAATCTCAAGGATTTTTTAGGTCTTAAGTGCCCATGTGACCATACAGGTTATATGGCAAAAATGAGGGTTTCAAGGGTTTAAAACCTCCTCTTTGTCTAGGTCTTCAATAGCCTGCTTCCTTGACTTTCCTAACCTCCTCCTTATCACCAGAAAACCTTCATAAATGTAATGTGAATCCCTCAAAAGGGTAAGCATTGAAACTCCACCATATGTCCTGTAGAGTCCTCCTAGTGCTGACTGTCCCTAGCCGAACTGAGCATAGTTCACCTAGGGCTTCCACAAACTCATGTTTGTTTGCTTTTTCTAGGGCCTTGCATCATATTACTTATCCATTAGGGTCTGTAATTTGAGAATCCATGATCCCATGGGTTTTCCATAGTGGATACCAAATATATAGCCCTAACACCCCTTGTTCCTCAAGACTGAACAGGGAACAGTATAGAACAATAGTAACAAGAAAAAAAAAATAACAATACTCTAACAAATGAAACCACTACACACAATGAAGTGTTAAAAACACAAAATGAATCACAAAATAAGATTCCACACAAATCTTTTTTGTATTTACAGGTATTCAGTCATCTAACAGTGACTGTTACACACAATTCTTCACTAGTTTGCCTCTTCGTACTGTAGCTTCACAATTCTGACAACCAACCCATACATTAGGGTTATAAAAAGGCTTAAATATTCTTGTCTAGGAGTGAGTGTCAAGTGTTTAGGGTGTATTAAGCCTCTTATCTTAGGTAGTCATTACAAAACAAAAAGTTGCTAGCAACTTTTGAGCAACTCTGAGTTGCTTGAGCAACTTTTGCTCACACATCTTAATTGACCACTTCTAGGCCTTCCAAAGAAGTCCTGTACATCACATGACCACTAATCACTAACTCCTATACCACTATTCAAGAAAAATCCCAAAAACCTCAAGTTGACATTTTGCTTGAGTTAATGGGCAAAGCAAACTTAAGAAGACTAGCAGACCTCTAGGACTAAAACAAAGCCTAGACACAGCCAAAATTGAGTCCAAGTCCATTGTGACTCTTATTCCAAATACAAAGCATTAACACATCAAAAACAAGAAGGTGAGGGCCCTCATAGAGGTGCTCTTGCACCAAATTGTTAGAATAACTGAGAGGGGGGTGAATTAGTTATCCAGTGTCTCAAAACAAAATGTATAATTCAAAACATCTTCTTTGATTTCTGCTCATTGGTAAGCAATAATAACTCTCACTATCTGTGCTTTTACCGAATACCAGTCTAATACTTATAACAGTTTACCAATCAAATCTAACATGTAACATGTAAAGAATGATAACAAACAAATATCACACTTAACACATAACACAAGAGATTTAATGTGGAAACCCTATAAAGGGAAAAACCACCTAGGATCGACAACCCAAAATTGTTCACTCTTCTGAAGTGAGGTCAGTTAAGACCCAACCTTGTTAAAGGTTACAAACACACTGTCAGGTGTGACCTTGTTAGAGGATTTTAGACTAGAATTTATCGTCCAACCAACATTCACTATGGGGTTGATAGAATAACAATGTTCATTCTATGAATGATACATCATAAGACTTTTAGAGTCCACTTGGTTATGAGATTTTGACTGTATACAATGGTTAAATATGTAACAGTAAATGACCTACTTTAATGCAACTTTAATTGTAGATTACAGATCGATATTTAGTCCATACAAATCCTTTTGATCAATATTTCACTTCAGATTCAATACTATATCAACTTACTGTTCGTTGGTAATTTCTCTCTATAGCTCTATAATTGTTCTGCAACTCGGTTCTTACTAACCAGTATGATCATAATACATGAAAACCTTTTTCGCGCAATAATCTTGCAGTTTCTACTTCTTCTAGCCTCTTACTTAAAGAATTTTTTTTTTCTTATATAGACGAGTAAATCATTTTCTTCTCCACCATCAGATTTTGCCTCTTAACCACATTCATAGATTTTTCCGCTTCAAAATTTCTCAGTACTTGTGTCAATAACACTTTTCAATCTTCTCTGTTAGATCTTCTCTAAATTTTGTCAGCCATCGATCTGTGTAACAAACTTTATCTGTTACCTCGATGTTATACTCTTACCA
The DNA here is from genome assembly GCA_027943335.1 of Chamaecyparis obtusa. NCBI lineage: Eukaryota > Viridiplantae > Streptophyta > Pinopsida > Cupressales > Cupressaceae > Chamaecyparis > Chamaecyparis obtusa. Next base: position 4,468,702 of record BSBK01001728.1, on the reverse strand, counting down.
ACTCATCAATCTTATCAGCTAAACTAATCATTTAATTCATTTCGTCCCACTCAGTTAAGAAAGAAATGCATCGGTGAACACTGCTCGGTTAATACTGCAATTGGTATACACTACACTCTGTCGGTGTATACTAGAGATGCTTCACTTATCGACAACACTGCTTTGTGTCTTTCAGCTCTATACTTCATCATAGATGAATGCAACATAATAAAGTAAATATCATCAAGTCATAGACTCATCAACAAGTTACTCAATGTGTTCTTTATCCTCATCTATCATGTACATCTTTCCTCATGTAGATTTCTCTATTCTTCATCTTTTTCACCTTTCTTCAGATGTGTTGGTGTAGTAACTTACAAGATAAGTGCTATCAAACTAGTTGACATCAATGACAAGATAATATTGATTTATTCATATTACATATCTAATTAGAAACTTCTCAGTGATCTTTAATCACAGATTCTTCAATCAGATTCCAAATCAGTTGTAGTCCAACAACTAACACTTGAGGTAGTTATTCAAGCTTTGTCTTCTCATTAACTCAATTTTAGTGGCATTTTTTACATCTTAGCATTGTTAATAGTGGCATTGTCTACATCTTAATTAGCATTTGGAATGCTCAATGACCCATGAGCTTTGAGGTCTAGGGCATCATTGCTAATACCTTCAAGGCATTGTGTGAAGTGTTTGATCTCTCTTTATTTGTTTTACTATTGATATTCACTATGTGGTACTCCCTGTTTATGATTATTTCATGAGGAAATGTCTTGATGGCTCATGGGTTGCAAGCTAGGGCATCATACATAGTTCATGACCTCATTATTTAATACTAGCATTGTTTACATCTTATCATTTGGAATTCCTGATGACCTATGAGCTTTGAGAGCTAGGGCATCACTTCTATTACCTTCAAGGCATTGTGTGAAGTGTTTGATCTCTCTTTATTTGTTTTGTTGTTGATATTCACTATGTGGTACTCCCCATTTATGATCATTTCACAAGGAAATGTCTTGATGGCTTGCAGGCTACAAGCTAGGGAATCATACATTGTTTATGAACTCACTCTTTAATACTGGCATCATTTGGATCTTTTCATTTGGAATGCTCGATGACCTACGAGCTTTGAGAGTTGGGGCATCATTGCTATTACCTTCAAGGAATTGTGTGAAGTGTTTGATCTCTCTTTATTTGTTTTGTTGTTGATATTCACTATGTGGTACTCCCCTCTTATGATCATTTCACAAGGAAATATCTTGATGGCTCGTGGGCTACAAGCTAGGGCATCATACATTATTCATGAGCTCACTATTTAATATTAGCATTGTTTACATCTTTTCATTTGGAATGCTTGATGACTTGTGAGCTTTGAGAGCTAGGGCATCATTTATATTACCTTCAAAGCATTTTGTGAAGTGTTTGATCTCTCTTTATTTATTTTTATGTTGATATTCACTATGTGGTACTCCCCATTTATGATCATTTCATGAGGAAATGTCTTGATGGCTCACGGGCTGCAAGCTAGGGCATCATACATTATTCATGAGCTCACTTTTTAATATCTGGCATCATGCAAAAATACATTAATACACTTACTATTTTGAATTTGATCTCGAGCATCATGCAATGTTATTGTTGTCATTGCATGCTTGTTGCTATTATACACCATATATTATTTTATACACTATTTATTTCATTCAGACTGTGAGCTTGGCATTTGTTATGTTTTTTCTATTATTGGATCAATGCTACCATGTTGTTGAGTCTATGTATGGCTTGACTATGCACATGCATAATTGTAGATGAGGATCAATAATATGGTGCTAGGCATTGCTTAGATCCTTTGGATCTAACCCCATATTTTCCTTCCTTGCAGGTTTTGGATCGTACAAGATCATACTAGATTGAACCCTGGGTCAACACTTCATTACTTCAGGTGATGTCTGGTACCTTCATTATTTATGTTCATCCACTTATGTATGTTTGCATTCATTCATATTCTTCTAAAAGTTGGCTATTAGTGACCATATAGGACCATTCTTGATGTTTTTGGGTCATTTGATGAAAAGATGTAAATAGGGACATCAATAATAAAATAGGGATATATTAAGATTAATATTGTAAGTAAAAACATTACAAAGTGGCATTCAGATTAAGTATAATATGAATTCACATGCCTTTAATTATGATACACTTTTGAAATTATCACTCATTGGTCATTGACAATTCAAGATATAAGTATCAGAATATAAAATGTTGCAAAAGGAAGAAACACATATGTATCTATCATCATTTAATACAAAATATAAAAGTATCCCATAGACACACAGTTGCTATTATAACAACCATCCTCTAATCCCATGGTGTACTAGTATCAAGGTAATAATAATTTATTTAAGCCATCATATAAGTATCATCCTAAAGTTTAAATAGACATTGACTATGGATATACAACACAGAGCCATAATAAATTATAGAGTTTCACTACAATTTCTATGTCCACTTACAATAATAAATTACAGAATTTCACTGCAATTTCTATGTCCACTGCCATTAAAATATATCACTCCTCCTATTATATAGGCATCCTTCTCATTAAGTGTTTCCATTAAAATATATCACTCTTGTTATATAATGTATATGCATACTTGTTTAAAATGTCATACTTGTTGCTCTTAAATATTATTACCATTTCACTCAAATTTACATGACATTAAAACCAAGCCCAAAATGTATATGTTACCCCAAAAATTCCCTGTCATTCATTTTTGGCCGCGGTCCTTTTTTCCAAAAAGAAATGCTCAAGTGTTGAAAACCCAATGTGTTTTTGACCTCCTCTTTGAAGGCTGAGGATGTTTTCTACCTTTTGGTCCAAAAAATCAATGTGTTTTCGACCTCCACTCTGAAAGCTTAGTGTGTTTTTGACCTTCGCTCAAAAACCCTCTATGTTTTTGACACCTTCTGTGTTTTCGACCCTAAGTGCACAACTTCGACAGGCTGGTCCTAGTTCCTCAAGGTCATGCCAATGCAGTGAAAGATCTGATGGCTATCGCATGATCACATGGGATCTTCCAATCCCATGAGATCATATGACAACCGTTGATGCGGTATCAGTGAAGATCGGCAGTCAAGATCTATCGTAGTGGTCATCGGTTAATAGTTCTAGGTTGGCCGCATGATTGTATAGGCCTTCCTGGCTGCATGCGATCATGCGACAAGTGGTAAGTAGTCAAGAAAATAGCAAGCTAGCGGTTAGTGGCTAACTCCTTACGGTTGGTCACATGATCACATGGGCTCTTCTGAGCCCATGCGACCATGCGACAAACCATCAATGGTTTCAGTGGTAGTCGGGACACAATAGTTTCATGTTGGTCGCATGATCGCATGGGCTCTTCTCAGCCCATGTGACCATGTGACTAACCATCAGTGGTTCATGGTGGGCATCTTGCAGTTAAATTCAAGCTTCGGCAGTCGGTGTGGCAATTCCAGGCTAGTTGCATGATTGCATGCGGCTTCCTAATCACATGTGACCATGCGACAAGCCCCTAGTAGTCAGCAAGGCTTCAGTGGGTGGTGATGTGTCTGATTTGTGGTGGGCTGAAGGTATCGGTGGAGGTACCAGTTGATCCAAGATCAATGGCTGGTGCATGATCTCATGGGATATTCTGATCCCATGCAATCATGCAACAGTCATTCGATTCTTCTAAGACTTTCAGTTGGTGTGGTCATGGGTCTAGCTATGTGTTTGGTTCCAGTTGGGCCATGTGGCAATGTTTGGCAGGTGGTAGATTTTGCGGGCCTGAGGTGTCATTTATGGTGAAGAGTGACAGATTCTCAAGGTTGTCGCATGATCGCATGAGGCTTTTTTAGCTCATGTGATCATGAGACCAATGTTATTTTAAAAGCAGAGCAAGCTTCCAGACTTGGCAAAGAGCGTGGTTGCACGGTTCACATTATTTCACATGGTCGCGAGATAGAGCCCGAGGTTAAGAAAAACTTCCAGCGACTTGGTGACCAAAGGGAGAGTGAGCCCATGGTGTTAGTGTGGCAAGCGGAGGCACATTTAGCGAAGTTGGTCGCATGATCACATGAGGCTTTTTTAGCTCATTCGATCATGTGACTAGTGGTGTTTTTAAGCAGTGCAACTATTTTTTCATGGGGTTTCTTCTAAGGTGAACATTTGCAAGTGTGGGTAGCTGAACAAATTGATGATTTCTGGAGGCAGTTGTAATGAAAGAATGTGCAGAGATTTTTAGGGTGCCATTTTGAGTCCTTTCCAGTATGGGATCAGATTTTGAGCATTCATGGCAGAGTGGGCTTGCAGGGAGGTTGTTGAATCCAGGCTTTTGTGTCTACAGGCATGATCAAGTATAGAGATGGGCACGCAAGAAGGAAATGTCTGATCAGTTGAGATATTTGTAGAAATTGTATTTATGATCATAAGTGATGGTTTTAGGGTGGATTATTTTATACATATCTGTGTAACCCTAAAATTTTGACTCCTACCTGCGTGCAGTAGAAGTGTATATAACATTTTTTGGAGCCTATAGTGCTCAAAATTCACATTTTGTAAAAAGAAAGTCTCTTTTCTTGGAAAACTATCTGTAGCATTTCTTCCTGTTCTCTGGTTTTCCACATCCTGTGAGTTCTCATTGATAATAAAAATATTGCAAAGTATTCTGTGACATTTTTTTTTATGTCCCTATGCTTCCTTGTTTGGCTTGTCTCTTATTGGATTGAAGTTTATGAATGCTTTTAGTGATACTTAGGGTTCTTGATCCCCTTTACTTTTAGCCTATATGTGCACTACTATGTCTGATCTGATCTGAGTGAGTTTGTGGGTATTCTTCAGCCCTTGTCATTCTGTCTCATTCCTGTGTCTTTTTTGCTGAAGAGAATGTCTGCTTGCAAGTCATAGGTTGTGTCTAATTTTTAGGTCCTCTTATGAAATACTTATGCAAGCCTATTCAGTAAGTTGTGATCTCCTAGACCTAAGCCTTTCACTAGTTTCATCCCTCTATACTAAGATCCAAACCCTAGTTTCGGTGCATCACCTAGTAGGTAGATTTTCTTTCAGTCATTTCCCTTTCATGCATTCCTTCTATCCCTTTCCCCTCAAAGTTTTACATTTCCTGTCTAAGAGAAAATTAGGGTGACTATCCAAGAGGAACCAGCCTAGAATTTGGAGGTCTCATCTCAATTAGCAAAGGTCCCACAACCTTGAGATGATTCCCATGTTATACTGGATTATCAAGACCAAGAGAGCTTGAGATTAGAGGCACAAATTTAGTGTATAACAATATACATATGTCTAAGTATAGGAGAAGTTGGATTCTGCAACTATTGAAAAAAAAAACTATACCAATAGTAGCTTACAAGAAACTATACTTGTGCTTACCACACCATACCTCAACATCATAATGCTTATCATTTTCAAGCTTGAGCAAGGCTTCATACCATACACTATCTACAGATTTGTACACAATGCTGATTTAGGTTGGAGGTAAACTACATGTGTCATGTAAACAACATGGTTGAATGCAATCCCTTTTGCACATTTTCAAGAGTTTTCCCACCAATACAAGTGTAAATAACGCATTGAACGTAATCTACGAACACTACGTGGTGTGAAGTCTCACTGAAGCTTGAAATATATCCACTCCTCATGTTATTGTCAAAATTAAATTCAAATATTTCTCAAAACATTTATTCTTGCAGAATTAAGATATCCTTATCTCAATAATAAAAACATCTTCCACAATAGCTTTTGAATCACATTAACACACACCCATGTTCTATAGCATAGTTCATTTTAGAAGTGTATGGCTGATGTCCCTATTTTGAAGTGTTTGATCATTTCTATTACCTTCAAGGCATCGTGTGAAGTGTTTGATCTCTCTTTATTTGTTTTTTTGTGCATATACCTTCTCTAATCAACTCTGATATGCATAGGTGATGAACATTCATATTTTCCTAAGTAGTACTTTGAGCTTTCCTACAACACATGTACTATTGTGAAAATCATCACAAGTCCATTTGTTGCAGGAAAGCTCATAGTACACATGTCTGGATGATATTGTTTACATCTTAGCATTTGGAATGCTCGATGACCCACGAGCTTTGAGAGCTAGGACATCATTGCTATTACCTTCAAGGCATTCTGTAAAGTGTTTGATGTCTTTTTATTTGTTTTGTTGTTGATATTCACTATGTGGTACTCCCTGTTTATGATCATTTCATGAGGATATGTCTTGATGGCTCGGGGGCTGCAAGTTAGGGCATCATGCATTGTTTATGAGCTCATTGTTTGAGCAACTCATGTCCCTATTTGATTGGCTGGTTCTCTATTTTTTATATTGAGTTTACATCATATATTTAGTCTTAATAAATATCTTATAAAACAACATAAAACTAACCCAAAATACTTTGTCTTAATAAAATCTTAATAAAACAATATATTTAGTCTCAATAAAATATTATAAAACAACATATATTGTGTGAAGTGTTTGGTCTCTCTTTATTTGTTTTCTTGTTGATATTCACTAGTGTTGTGACATTGTCACACCTCGCCCATCCATGATGGGACCCCCCTTTCCCTCTGTAGTCCAGCTTGGCCTGTTTTGTTTTAAGCTCTGTCAGCGTCAGTCTCAAACAAGGCTCTACATCCCGAGAATAGTGGAATCACATAATGAGGGTGGTCAATAGAATATGTGATGAGGACATAGTCCTTGACTCCTCCCTAATCCATCTTTGATCCTCTCGCAGGTGCAAGTCAGCGTAGTAAACATACTACTCTACATAAAGGAATCTGTTACTCTCCCTAAAACCCACTCTGGTCTTCTCTTAAGTGCAAATGCAGGTTGATGGAGGAACTAATGCAAAGGACAAAGTCCTTCACTCACTATGAATCCCACTCCCAGCCTCTGGGAAGTGCAAGTCAGAGTAGTCAACGGACTGCTCTTCAAAGAAGAAATCCGCTACATGCTAAAAACCCACTCCTATTTCTTTGCAAACATAAATAGCGTGAGGTAATGGAATTAGTCCTAAGGAAAGAGTCTGCAACCCAACCCAAATCCCACTCCCGCATTCCTTGGAGTGCATATTTCAAGAAGTGGTAGAATCAATGCTCAAGACAAATTCCTTCACACCCCCAGAATCCCACTCTGGTTTCTTAGCAAGTGAAAATATTATGGACTCACAAAATGTATGCAAGGGATTAATTCCGCAGCTCATGAAGATTCTCACTCCTCTTTTCTCATGAGCAAATGATAGACCATTTGGAGGAATGAGTGCAAAGGATAAAGTCCTCAAATCACCAAAAAATATTGCTCCGATGTTTTCTCAAACATGAACAAAGATAGTCATGGAATTTGACAAAAGACAAAATCCCTGGCATGTGATAAGATGCACCCATAATGCAAAATGACGGAAGTCACAAAATGTTTGAAAGAAGAAATCCATAAACTCATGCCCAAATGCACTTGGAAGTCAAAACACATCAAGTCACATATTGATCATCAGGGTGAAATCTTGGAGCATGGAAAATCTTGGAAGATTTTAAAAAATTTCAAATCTTGAAAATTCTTAAACTCTTGGACATTGAAAATTTTGGAAAATGCTAGAGTTTGAGAAATTCATGAAAGTGAATTTTGTAAAGTTGAAAAAAGGGGAAAGTTTCAATGAGAAAATATGAAAGAATTTTTATGTGATTCTTATGTTGATTATTTTATTTTGTAGGAGGAAGGATTCAAGTCCCGCATGATCAAGGATGACATTCAAGTTCCAGGTCTTTAGTTGTAGTGTTGAAGACACCATGATCCAAGTGATCAAGTTCAAGGCATCCAAGGTTTGAAGATCACAATTCAAGTGCAAATATACAAAGGGGAAGAATGTCATGTCTTGAACTTCCTTCTCAAAGTCCAAGAACATGACTAGGGAATTTTCATGTGAAGAAAATCCAAATTGGTAGAATAATCAACAAAGGAGTTCGATCCATTTCCAGAAGATGAAGTCTCAAGCAAGTACATGGAAGGAAGTGATCAAAGGAAGATATCTTCAAAGTAAGTAATCAAAGTGCAACTTAGTTACAAAATGATACAATTAAAAAATATTTCCCAAATTTGAGCAAGCTAACATGGCACTCAATCATCTTCATCGATTAGTCAAAGATTCTTCAAGTCAAGTTAACGCATTTGAGGAAGGGTATCTAGAATAATCCATTCAAGGAAAATTATGCATTTAATGCATAGTGGACATACATGTAATGGTCATTTATGACACCCCACTCTCTTCCTGAAAGAACATGAATGGTGGGCATTTATTACCCACTATGGTAGTGGATTCTTTTTGCATTGATGTAGATTCCCTCTTATGTGCCCTACCCCTAATTAGGGCAGAGGTGGAAAAATCTGGGCCATCGGTTATTGTTTGATCTAGGCCACTTGTTTATTTCAAGGACCTATATAAAGGCCTCTTCTTCTCATTTGTAAGAGAGTGAATTTTGAGATTGTTGCTTATGAGCTATTGAGACAATAAGATTTTCATTGAAGTGTGGTGATAATTTGATGTGTCTTAATGCTTGCTTGGTTTCATTATTCTCTCAATTAGATTAAGTTTAGTAGATGAAGTGTTGTGATTGTTTTTGGAGAATATAATGATGTTTTGATGAGTTCCCGTGGTTCATACTTTTTATGTTTTAGTGATTCTAAATCATCGTGTAAAGTTAGCCTAAACCCCTTATGCATGTGCTTAAATTCAATCATTCGTACAAACCCTTGAAGATTGCACCAGTCCATGTGTAGTTGTTGCTTGAATTGGTGAAGTTTGACTTGGTAATTGAGGAACTCGTCCATCAACATACTTTCCTTGGCTATCATTACCCTTAGGATTAGATTAGGATCTCTGAACCCTAAACCCTGTTCATTTTCGCATATCTGGTGAAAACCAAAAAATAGTACTTAATTGAAAATCTTTTGATAGCACCCATATTCATCATGACATAAAGGATTGAAAAATGTAAGGCCCCTTGTGATCATCAACAAATCACATCAACACCGAGCATATCCACAAGTCGAGGAACCTTGGAGTTATCGTATGATCTTTTTGCAATCTTAGCATATGTAGTACTTTGTTCAAGAGAGGATAATATATCTCAGTATTTTGTTCTACTATTTGGTGAGTCATAAAATATGCATCAACGAAAACTGGTGCTAGAAGGAGGGCCGAATTAAAATTCATTTTTGGAACAAGTTAGAAAATCTAAGCATTGGTGACGCACAAACCCTGCATCATTGCACCATCAACAGAAACTGGCACTAGGAGGGTATAATTGAAATTCATTTTTGGAATGAGTTAGAAAATTTGAGTATTGGTGACATGCAAAGCCTCCATCATCACAACATCAACAAAAATTGGTGCTAGAAGGAGGGCCAGACTACAAGACATAATTTTGCATGTCATGAATTGATATGGTGCACCCACATAGAGACATCATACTAGTCTTATAGCCAAATCTTGGATTTGGAGATGACCAAGAAGACATCATTGTAGGATTGAAATCACTTGCCTGGAAAGTTAAGAGAAGTGCAATTGAATATATGTGAGTGAGCTTTGTGTTAGAAGAAGAAGAAGAGAAGGCTCAAAGAATTGAAGCAGCTGTTCGAAGAGCAATGGTCCTTCAAAGGAATCAGGAGCCTCCAGCACCTGTAAGAAGGAATTAAAGTAGATTTCACATACTGGAGTACATTAATTCATTCTTGCCTGAGGTCCACCAAAGAATCTTGAGATCTATTCCAAGAGCAAAAGAACTAGAAGAACTAAATTTTGATCCAAAGCCTAGGTGAGGCAAGAAAGAAGCATCTACAAGTCAGAACTCACCCAGTGTAGCTAATCTTATGAGGCAATTTCAAACTCCACCTCAACAATGTCAGACATAAGGGACCACTCAAGGATTTCAACAAGGAGGTACACCAATTCAAAATTTGATAGTACAAATACCTATACAAGCCATTGTACCTCTAGCTACCCAACAACAAGTTCCAACAATGGCACAACAATGAAGACTACATAATGCATCACCCCTTGCAACATTTTCTGCTTACAATCATATGCCAAAGAATCCTGAGCATTTATGCTCTAAGTTCTTTGTGAATGACATCAACCACACTATTGATGAACATGTGAAGATTTTTGAAGATGCTCTGCAAAATAGAAATATTCAAGATGAAGATGTGGCATGTCAATTGTTCCCATATTCACTGGGGGAGGAAGCATTTTATTGGTATATTAATTTACCCATAAACTCAATCCAAACATGGCAAGAGTTGAAGGATGTCTTCTTGGGTAAGTTCAGATTGCCTATCACCCCTATAGAATTGTATAGGAAATTCATTGAGATAAGAAGACAAGAGTGTGAACCTATTTGTGCCTTCAATAATAGATTTCAAAGGGTCTATTATCATTTTTGTGATCCTTTCCGCATAAATGATGATGCTGCAAGGCCTATTTACTATGCTGCCTTGGATTGTTTCACTTCCATGTTCATTCAGAAGACCCATCTGGCCCCTACCAATTTAATCCAAGCATATGTCAAGGCCGAGAAGATTAGTTTACAGTCACGAGCAACCACTAGTGGAGCACTTGGTTACTTTGGGAATGCTAATACTTTGAATCAAGGGATGTTGAGCTATGCTTCTACTTTCAATCTAGTTCCTACTCCCTCTAATCAGCTAGTGCCGCATCCAGGAGCTCTGATATCTCATGCAACACCTGCACAACTAGTCTATCTTTAGAATAAGACCACTTCCACAAGGACTTAGGAAGAATGAGATGAAATGAAAGACTTAATAGAACAAGTTAAGAAGTTGTCTACTAAGGTTACTTACCTTAGAAATTAGAATAATCAATTGCAAAAATCACAAAATAATTATCAGTCACATCAAGGAAATAACTGAGGGTATCAAGGAAATCCTCTAGTTGACCATGAGAATCATCAAGACAATAGTCAAGGATACTAGAACAATAATCAAGGTTATGAAGAAAATAGTTCTGGGTATCGAAGTAATAATCAAGGGTACCATAAAAGGTCATGGAATACAAATCCAAACAATGGTGGAGTTCCTTCACCATTGGATATTCCACCAACTTCTAAGAGCTGACCTGCTGATAAAGTTTTCCTAGTAGAAGAAGCATTGTTTGGATGGTGTAGATTGCATGAAACTAATCAACATCCTGAGTTACAATGCCAAAAGTTTCAAAGTATAGCTGATATATTCAAAGGTGAAGTAAGAAACACTACTGCACCTAAAAATCCTCCACCTATAGGATATGAGTTAGTTCCTGCTCCCAGATACGACCAGGCATTGGTCTTTAATGATTTCAAGTTTCCACCTCCTGATTCTCAAGATTATAAGCCCATACAAACTAATCAAAAATTCCCACTTACATCAGCAAATGGTCCCATGGAGGCATCATGATATCAAGTTCCACCAGAGAATCAACCTCCACCTATTTCCCCAAATGAGCCACTATAGAGGGATGGATTTATTTTCCCTCCACTTTATAATAGTGTCCTAGTAGAAGGAGTAAGTGAAGTTCAAGCTTTTCAATAGACATCTAGAAATGCTCCATCGAGGACTTATCAGAGAAATTATAGAAATTATGAGCCATTGACAACATCAACTCCTCCAAACAACTTTACAACTCCTCCACATCCCAATGCCAGTAATACTCCAAGTTCCCTCAAGGATTAATCTGAGTATCGACAACCTGGTAGTGCACAAGGAGAAAGAGGTCAATTTGTTGTGACCAATGCTCCACAAAATCAGAAAGGACAACTTGTGACACATTCTACTACATATAATGGAGGACAAAAGAAAAATCAAGAACAATGGAAGAAAGAAAATTCACCTAGGGAGGAATTCAAGAGGCCGAGCTCTTGCATACTAGAAGAATTCAAGAAGATAAAAGTAAGTCTACCACTGTATGAACTAATGAAAATACCTGAGATAAGGGATGCATTGTTGGGAAGTCTGAATGATGCACCTCTGAAGATCATCTCATAGAATGCTTCATACCCACCCAGAGGTCCCCCTAATAATCATCAATCTAGTTTTGCACAAAACATGAATGTTCTTGATGTAAAAGCAAGTGAACTTGATGTCTCACAAAGTTCAAGCTTTATTGGGATGGCGCAAAACTATTCTGAGGAAGGAATCTCACAAAATGATCCTTCATTTCAAGAAGAAGAAACAACTAGAGATCTCAAGTGCTATTCAGAATGGGAGCAACACCCAACAGAATGTGAACAATGAGGAATTCAACCCTAGAGCACAAAAACCTATGGTTTTCTACCAGGGAAAAGAAGAGTCTACCCCTTTCCTTGTATCAGTCTGAATTTTTGGAAAAATGTTGCATAATTATCTAATTGACTCTAGAGCATCAAGTAATGTAATGCCGCTTGATATATGTAGAAAATTGGGGCTAGTCCCATTACAAATAGATAAGAAGGTGACTCAGCTAGATAAGATGGAAGTTCCTATTATGGGAGAACTAAACAATATTCATATGCAATTGGATTCAGATCCACGAGTTCAAAGTTTTATCAACATATCAGTTGTGGACATTCTAGAAGGGTATGGAATCCTTTTAAGTAGAGAATGGGAAAGGAAATTGAATGGATACATAGAAACTAACTTCTCACACATGTGGCTTCCATGGAGAGGAATCCCAAATTAGATAAGGATAGAAAGCACACCAAGGCTCTGATTGTTGATAATAGAATATGGAGAAGATAATCAGATCCTATTCATGGAAACAAGTCTAGGCTCTTACGCACCTAAAACTGGGGAAATTTTGATGTTACAAGGTTACAAACAAGGAGGATGCCCAGAAAAGATGCCCAAGATTGCAGAGGCACCAATTGATAACAATTCAAAACCATCAATTGTAGAAGGAATGTTTGAAAATTTTAGGAATTTTGTCTTGAAAAGTGTTAAGAAAGAAGTTGAGCTGGGGAAAGATGCTCACATTTAGAATATGTTGCTTCCTAATTGGTGCAGCATACATAATGCTTTTCATTCTGAAATATCATGCACAATGTGCAAAGTTGCAGTTGCACAAGTTTCAAAGATGGTCCCACAAGTATCAGTGGCATGAAATTTTGAAGAAGTTGTCAATGTGGAATATCCAAGTCAAGTAGTGACCTCAGAACCACAATATAAAGAAGTTAAAAAAGATGAGAAGAAATATTTTGAAGAAGAACATGAGAAACAAGTCAAGAAATCAGAGGGTGAACCTTCCAGTACTCAAGGGGATGATGAAGTTTGGACTTTATTATTTGATGGATTGAAATCAAAGAAAGGAAGTGGAGTTGATGTTGAACTTGTTAGCCCAATAGGGGAAGCCTATATCACAATGCATAGATTGTAGTTTCCTTGCACAAATAATGTGGTTGAGTATGAATCACTGGTTATTGGTTTTCTCCTCGCTATCCAAAAAGGTGCCAAGATCCTATACATACGTGGAGATTTAGACATAGTGGTAGGACAAGTTTGAAAATAGTATGCATGTCATGATAAAAGATTCAGTCGGCATTGCAACAGAGTTTGGGACTTGATTGAAAGCTTTGATGCCTTCAACATTAAAAGAATAAATTGGACATGCAATTCAATGGCAAATGCATTGGCTCAATCCGCAAGTTCTTTGGAACTATTAGCCATGGATTGTGTAAAGAAGCTCACAGTTGAATTGACTTTGGTGCCATCTGTTCTAGATAACATAACAAACTTCCAATTATTTGAAGATGATAAGAATATCCTTGATTTCCTAACAAGTTCAAGGGTCTTTGAAGCACAAGTCATCGATGAGGGAGAAGCACAACAAGCTCAGTTTGAAATAGATGAGATAATGAATTTGAGGACAAATACTATTCCTAAGGGGATGCTTGAGCTAGAAAGAATTTTTGATTTAGACAAATTGAGTGCCCGCAAGTATCAGACAATTGAAGGAGGGGAATGTGAAAAAGTGAACTTAGGAACTGAAGAAAATGTCAAGAATGTTTTTATTGGTAAAGTTTGTACTCCTTAGGAAAAGGAAGATATTCTGAAGCTTATGAGGGAATTCCCAGATGTGATTGCATGGGGATACATGGATTTGAAAACTTTTGATACCTCCCTCTTCACACACACAATCCCACTGAAGCCAAATAGTAAACCATTTTGGCAAAGACAGAGACAAATAAATCCCTTGTTAGAGTCACTGATCCATCAAGAAGTGAAGAAATTGCTTTCTGCCAGAATAATTTTTCCAGTCAAACACTCGACATGGGTCACCAACTTGGTTCCTGTTAGAAAAAAGAGTGGAGAAATAAGATTGTGTGTGGATTTTCACAATCTTAACAAAGCTTCAGAAAAGGACAATTATCTAGTACCATCACTAGATGAAGTCATACAAGTCGTGAATGGATCCCAAATGATGTCATTTTTAGATGGTTATTCTGGGTATAACCAGGTGATGGTAGAAGAAGAAGATAGATTGAAAACTACATTCACCACTAAGTGGGGCACATTTGCATATAGAAGAATGCCTTTTGGCTTGATTAATGTTGGGGCCACTTTTCAGAGAGCCATGGACTATGCTTTCAAGGATTTGGTTGGTAAATGCATTATTATATACATGGATGATCTCACTGTGTTTTCTCGGCACATAGAGGATCATATGACTGATTTAAAGAGAATCTTTCAAAGATGCAGAAGATATGGAATTTCATTGAACCAAAAGAAGTGCATGTTTGTAGTCACAGAGGGAAAATTGTTGGGACATGTGATTTCAGAGCGTGGAATCTCAATCGATCCTAAGCGCATCGAAGCAATTTCAAAGTTGGGGCTTCCAGCTAGTTAGAAAGAGTTAAAGTCATTCTTCGGCAAAATCAACTTTGTAAGGAAGTTTATATTAGCATTTGTAGAAATAGTCAAGCCACTAAACAACATGTTAAAGAAGGGTGCAAAGATAGATTGGACACCTGTAGCAAAAAGGGCTTTCAAGGAGATAAAGCAAGAAATTATGGATGCTCCTATTTTGATCAGTCTAGATTACACTAGACCATTCTACATCTATTCATTTGCATTAGAGCATACCTATGCAGCTATCCTTACTCAGAAGATGAAGGATAAAGATGAGCATCCTAGTACCTTTATGAGCTTTCCATTGAAGGATGAAGAATTGAAATATCCAAACATAGAGAAGCAAGCCTATGCTTTGGTGAAGGCAATCAAGAAATTTTAACATTATATTTTGAGAAGAAAGGTTTATGAAATTGTCCCAGATGCGACAGTGAAGACACTATTGATGCAGAATGTATTGGGAGAAAGAAGGGGAAATTGGATGTCTATCATTAAAGAATATGACATGGAGATACAACCTATGAAGCTAGTCTGAGGACAAGCTCTAACACAAAGAATTGCAACGACTAGTCTCGGATTGGTTCAACAAGTATATGTGATGGAAGAAGTATCCCTAGATGAATGGTATGATGACATTGTCTACTACCTCCTAAATTGAAAGTATCCTACGCACCTAAATTCTATCCAAAAGTGTGCCTTGAGAATGAAAATTCAACAATTTATGCTTCAAGAAGCAGTTCTATATAGAAAGAATCATGATGGAATCTATTTGAGATGTGCTGGAAAAGAAGAAGCAAAGTAGATACTTGAACATTTTCATAGCAAGTATGGGACCAGTCATGAAAGTAGTCTCTCTATGGCCCACCAGATTTCAAGGGTAGGATATTATTGGCCCACATTATTTAAAGATGCCTACAAACATGTAAAAACCTATCACACATGTCAAGTAGCGGCAACACATGAGAGAAATCTTGCAATGCCTTTACAACCTATTATTGAAGTAAGACCTTTTGCAAAATGGGGGTTAGACTTTATCGGTCCAATTAATCCACCCTCTTTAGGACAACATAGGTACATCCTGGCTGCTACAGATTACTGTACTCACTGGTCGGAAGCTCAAGCACTAAAGAATTGGATGATGGAGGTTGTCATCAAGTTTCTTGAAGAAAATATTGTCACAAGATTTGGATTTCCACATGCTCTTGTATGCGACAATGGTACTGCATTTAAATCTCTAAAGTTTTCAAATTGGGCATTTGATTATGGGATCACCCTAAAGTTTTCATCAAATTACTATCCACAAGGGAATGGGTTAGCTGAGTCAACAAATAAGAATCTGTTAAGTGCTATCAAGGAGTTGTTGGACAAAAATACTAGGGACTGGCATACACAGATGAGATTTTCACTTTGGGCAGACATAATAAGAATCAAGAGCTCTATAGGGACATCTCCCTATCATTTGTTTTATGGACAAGATCCAATTTTTCCCATTTAGTTGAGGATCCTAACATTGTAGTTTATGCAGGAATACATGGAAGGTGAAGACATAGCATGCACATGATTGACACAATTGCTTCTCCTGGAAGAGAAAAGAGATTAGGCACTAGAAAAGTTCACAAAACATCAAGCTGTGGTGAAAAGATGGTTCAAAAAAATGGCCAAAGTTAAGGATTTTCAAATTTAAGATTTGGTACTCTGTTGGGATAAGGCCCATGAAAAGAGAGGTGATCATGACAAGTTTGACAATCTATGGATGGGGCCTTTTCAAATTTCTAAGATACTGGGAGATAATGCATTCAAGCTGAGAACTCTGATGGGAAAGGAAGTCCCATTGCCTGTCAATGGGCAATTCCTCAAGCATTACTTCTGCCCTTAGGTTTCCTTCTAGAAGCCTACCATGTACATAGTTAGTCTAGGTTTTCCCTTGCATTCTTTCATTTTGGTTTTCTTTTATCTTAGAGGGGATTTTGGTTTTCTTCCCCTGTTTCCATTCATGTCATTTCTTTCCCATTGGTGGGATTTTGGCTTTCTATAGTTTAGGTTGTTAGTTTTGGGTTTTGTTTCCCCTAAGCCTAGTTTGGTTAGGCAGTTTTGGTTTTCTTTTGTTTTGGTTGTGGTTTTGGTTTTTGCTAGGTGGCTTGGAGGTTTGGGTGTTCCCATTTATGTAGGGGCATTGTGTGATTTCAAACTTCATTTGAAGACTCCACTAAGTCTTTTTTATCTCATTTCCTGGATAACTATTTATAAAGATCCCTAGAAACTAAGGTTGTCTTTCTTATGGTCATCATTAGGTTGGAACACAGACTTGACTCGGGAGGTTAATCATGCACTATATCTTGACACTCGAACTCAGAGATTGCTATATATATTTTTCACACCTAACTATTTCTTTGAGTCCATCTTATTTTGTTTAGGAGAGGTCATGGCTTGTGAAAATTTTAAAATCTTGCTTCAATGCCACTGTAACTGCTAAACCCATAGTGAGCTTCACTACTCATGAGCCAAAAGAAAAGAAAGGAATGAAATATGAATTAAAAATGATAAAAGAGAAAATAAAAGATGAAATAATTGGCTTTTGGGGGTACACAAAAATCTCCATAGGTGTTCGAAAGAATAATTCACCGGAAGTGGAGCAATCTCCATTGGTTTACAATGACACCTCCGTCGGGGCTATGGATGCCTGACTGGCAGTGGGGCAATGTCTAGGATGCTTTTAGAATTAAGAATATATAGCTCACCATGGCCAATCTTAAGGGCTTTGATTTGTCTTGTTGAGTGGGAATTAACACATTTGCACACACATAGGTAATTCAAGGATGATAGTGTCTTGATCCAATATATGATTCTCCTCCCCTTTCAAGTTATATTTTCTCTCTTTGTGATAGCATAATTTTGTTAACCAAGGAATCTGGGTTCCAAGTAAATTTTTATCCTTGAAATGTTTTCAACATTTCACCTATGGAGTCGCTAGATGTTGCGATGTTGTCACACCTCGCCCATCAATGGTGGGACCCCCCTTTCCCTCTACAATCTAGCCTAGCCTATTTTGTTTCAAGCTCTATCAGCGTCAGTCTCAAACAAGGCTCTGCCTCCAGAGAATAGTGGACTCACATAATGAGGGTGGTCGACAAAATATGTGATGAGGACATAGTCCTTGACTCCTCCCTAATCCATCTCCAATCCTCTCGTGGGTGCAAGTCAGTGCAGTCAAGAAACTGCTCTATAGAAAGGAATTTGTTACTCTCCCTAAAAATTGCTCTGGTCTTCTCTCAAGCACAAATGTAGGTTGATGGAGGAACTAATGCAAAGGACAAAGTCCTTCACTCACTATGAATCCTACTCCCAGCCTCTAGGAAGTGCAACTCAGAGCAATCAATGGACTGCTCTTCAAAGAAGAAATCCACTACATGCTAAAAACCCACTCCTATTTCTTTGCAAACATAAATAGCATGAGGTAATGGAATTAGTCCTAAGGAAAAAGTCTGCAACCCAACCCAAATCCTTCTCTTGCATTCCTTAGAGTGCATATTTCATGAAGTGATAGAATCAATGCTCAGGAAAAATTCCTTCACACCCATAGAATCCCACTCCAGTTTCTTAGCAAGTGAAAATATTATGAAGTCACAGAATGTATGCAAGGGACTAATTCTGCAACTCATGAAGATTATCACTCCTCTTTTCTCACGAGAAAATAATAGACCATTTGGAGGAATAAGTGTGAAGGACAAAGTCCTCAACTCACCAAAAAATATTTCTCTGATGTTTTCTCAAACATGAACAAAGATAGTCATGGAATTTGACAAAAGACAAAATCCCCAGCATGTGATAAGATGAGTCCATAATGCAAAATGAAGGAAGTCACAAAATGTTTGAAAGAAGAAATCCATAAACTCATGCCCAAATGCAGTTGAAAGTCAAAACACATCAAGTCAAATATCGATCATCAGGGCGAATTCCTGGAGCATGGAAAATCTTGGAAGATTTTAAAAAATTTTAAATCTTGAAAATTCTTAAACTCTTGGAAATTGAAAATTTTGGAAAATGTTGAAGAGTTCAAGAAATTCATGAAAGTGAATTTTGTAAAGTCAAAAAAAGGGGAAATTTTCAATGAGAAAATACGAAAGAATTTTTATGTGATTCTTATGCTGATTATTTTATTTTGTAGGAGGAAGGATTCAAGTCCTGCATGATCAAGGATGACATTCAAGTTCCAGGTCTTTAGTTGTAGTGTTGAAGACACCATGATCCAAGTGATCAAGTTCAAGGCGTCCAAGGTTTGAAGATCACAATTCAAGTGCAAATATACAAAGGGTAAGAATGTCACATCTTGAAATTCCTTCTCAAAGTCCAAGAACATGACTAGCGAATTTCCATGTGAAGAAAACCCAAATTGGTAGAATAATCAACAAAGGAGTTTGATCCATTTCTAGAAGATGAAGTCTCAAGCAAGTACATGGAAGGAAGTGATAAAAGGAAGATATCTTCAAAGGAAGTAATCAAAGTGCAACTTAGTTACAAAATGATGCAATTAAAAAATATTCTCCAAATCTGAGCAAGCTAACATGTCACTCAATCATCTTCATCGATTAGTCAAAGATTCTTCAAGTCAAAGTTAATGAATTTGAGGAAGGGTATCTAGAATAATCCATTCAAGGAAAATTATGCATTTAATGCATAGTGGACATACATGTAATGGTCATTTATGACACCCCACTCTCTTCCTGAAAGAGCATGAATGGTGGGCATTTATTACCCACTATGGTAGTGAATTCTTTTTGCATTGATGTAGATTCCCTCTTATGTGCCCTAACCCTAATTAGGGCTGAGGTGGAAAAATCTGGGCCATTGGTTATTTTTTGATCCAAGCCACTCATTGATTTGAAGGACGTATGTAAAGGTCTCTTCTCATTTGTAAGAGAGAAAATTTTGAGATTGTTTCTTATGAGCTATTGAGACGATAATATTTTCATTGAAGTGTGGTGATTATTTGATGTGTCTTAATGCTTGCTTGGTTTCATTATTCTCTCAATTAGATTAAGTTTAGTAGATGAAGTGTTGTGATTGTTTTTGGAGAATATAATGATATTTTGATGAGATCCTGTGGTTCATACTTTTGATGTTTTAGTGATTCTAAATCATCATGTAAAGTTAGCCTGAACCCCTTATCCACATTCTTAAATTCAATCATTCATACAAACCCTTGAAGATTGCACCATTCCACATGTAGTTGTAGCTTGAATTGGTGAAGTGTGACTTGGTAATTGAGGAACTCATCCATCAAAATACTTTCCTTGGCTATCATTACCATTAGGATTAGATTAGGATCTCTAAACCCTAAACCCTTTTCATTTCTGCATATCTGGTGAAAACCCAAAAATAGTACTTAATTGAAAATCTTTTGATAGCACCCATATTCATCATGACATAAAGGATTGAAAAATATAAGGCCCCTTGTGATCATCAACAAATCACATCAACACTGAGCATATCCACAAGTCGAGGAACCTAGGAGTTATCGTATGATCTTTTTGCAATCTTAGCATACGTAGTACTTTTTTCAAGAGAGGATAATATATCTCGGTATTTTGTTTTACTATTTGGTGAGTCATAAAATATGCATCAACAACTAGCTATGTGTTACTCCCCATTTATGATCATTTCATGAGGAAATTTCTTGATGGCTTGTGGGCTGCAAGCTAGGGCATCATACATTGTTCATGAGCTCACTGTTTAATACTGACATTGTTTACATCTTTTCATTTGGAATGCTTGATGACCGACAAGCTTTGAGAGCTAGGGCATCATTGCTATTACCTTCAAGGCATTATGTGAAGTGTTTGATCTCTATTTTTTTGTTTTTTTGTTGATATTCACTATGTGGTACTCCCCGTTTATGATCATTTCATGAGGAAATGTCTTGATGGTTCGCGAGCTGCAAGCTAGGACATCATGCATTTTTTATGAGCTCATTGTTTGAGCACCAACCAATCAAATAGGGACATGAGGTGCTCAAAAAGTGAGCTCATAATGACATAAACAATGCATGATGCCCTAGCAAAACAACAAAACAAATAAAGAGAGATCAAACACTTTGCACAATATACATTGTTCTATAAGATTTTATTAAGACTAAATATATTGTTTTATTAAGATTTTATTAAGACAAAGTATTTTGGGTTAGTTTTATGTTGTTTTATAAGATTTTATTAAGACTAATTATATGGTGTAAACTCATAATTATACCTGATATGTATATACTTCAAAGGAGGAATTATGAAATATAGTTGTAGGTAGTTATCTCTTCTATAATGATGGAGGAGTGAAAGGTAATGATCAATGAGGTTGCTGCTATTAGATCATACATTAATACACACTGTTTTGAATTTGAGCTCGAGCACCATGCAATGTTATTGTTGTCATTGCATGCTTGCTGCTATTGTGCGCCATATATTATTTTATACACTATTTATTTCATTGAGACTATGAGCTTGGCATTTGCAATGTATTTTCTGTTATTGGATCAATGTCACCATGTTGTTGAGGTTGTAGATGCATTGAATCACCACTACCATTCTATTTTGATAGTAGAAATATAAAAAATAGAGCACCATCCAATCAAATAGGGACATCAGTATAGATGATGTAGATTTGTGTACCTCTTTGTTTTGATGTAGCTTACTCACTGCATGCAATGGGGCCTCCTTGGGGATTCCAACCATGTTGTGATGTTATGATCTTTACTTGAAATCACAATAGTGACTCAGCAGGTGTTCATGCAGACATAAATGCAACAATTTACTCTCTGCAACATTCTTCTAAGTGCACATGTCCTGTAGCATGGTTTTTCTTTCAGAAGTGTATGGCTTGACTATGCACATGCATAATTGTAGATGAGGATCAGTAATAGGATGCCATTCATTGCTTAGATATTTTTTATATAACCCCATCTCTCTTTTCTTTGCAGGTTCTAGATCACACAAGGGCACACTAGATTCATACCTAGGTCAAAAATTCATCACTTCAGGCAATGTCTGGCACCCTTATTATTTATGTTCATCCTCTTATGTATGCCTGTACTCTTGCATTTTCTTTTGAAAGTTATTTTCCTTGTATAGTATATACAAGTTATTTTTCACATATATACATGTAATCTTTAGATGCAAAAATTTATTTTCCTTTACATGTATCTTTGCATGATATGAACACAAATTAAACAAGGTCATCTAATAATGCAAACTAGGGTACTTGATGTTACATAGACCTTGCTATAACTTTGTCATTGGCCCTCCTAAAATCAAAGAGGCTAATCTCCTAGCCTTAAGGGTGCTATCCTAGTCCCTTTCTAAGAAGTTTCAAACTCCTTTCTCCATTCAATCTATGACACCAAGAATATGATAAAGTTCACTATTCTAGGAACCTCTTTGTCCCTTCTAAAAAGTTTTGTCTGCTGTTTGGCCTAAAAAGGCTACTAGGTTTAGTAGGCCTAATTAACCTTTTTCTGCTAATAACTCCAAACTTCTCTAAGAAAAAAATCCAACTAATTATGGATTTGGATACCCTTTTGGGAGGGCTTTAAGATTTTGTCGGTCTCCTTTTCCCATACTATCCATATAGGGCTTGCTAAAAATGGGGCTATAAATGAGGGTTTGGTAACTCACTGTCTATAAAAGTGAGGGTTTGGTATTTTCCCTTGTATCCAAAATCCCCCAAGATCTCTTTGCATTGGAGATGCTTGATCATGCATCTGACCTCCCCTCCACATCATTTGATTGAGACTTTGAGCACCCTCAATCACTCCATCTACTTTGCAACAGCACACTGACCCCTAACCAAACACTAATAGCTTGCCTAGGGCATCAATTTATAGATACATCCTAAACTTTCTAGGGCCCCTCCTTTACACAACATATGTTATAGGGAATCTAGACACAAATCCCATAGACCTGTATAGATTGTACGGTGGGAGATTTCTCTAGCACTCCATTATTCAAAGCTCTATCAGTAGTAACCCGAGACAGGCCAAAATAAAGAAAACTATGAAGACTAACTCAAAAATGAAATGAAATGATAAATAACTATCCTAGGAATTCAAAAACATTTACAATCATCACATGCAAACATTAAAGTTGAATATTCAATCCATTTCTTATCTCTGTCAACACAAAAATGTATATCTCTATCAAAGGAAAACTAGTTACACAGTCTAACTGCAACCAAAAGTTTTCTCTCTATACTACACTCTTCCCTACGCCTCTAATTATGGTTTTCAAAGCTTAAATTGCTCCATCCTCAGTGTTAGGGCCCATGGATTGGGCTAGCTATCTCTTGAACCGGTTACATGCTTTTGCAAGAAAAACTATCATGACAACTTTCAAAGTTGTCATGACAACTTTCAAAGTTGTTAAGCAACTTTTGGTGGATATACAAACCACCTACACACACCTCAAAAGCACTCAATCCTTGATTGAGTAAGGGTCATAAAGGCCATTTTCAAACCTCAAAAACATTAAAGAGGCCATTTTTTCAACTTTAGAACACTGTCCTATGACAGGCAACCTAGCAAAGTTGGCTAAGACTGCTACAACCAAGCTCCAAAAGACACACCAAGGACTCAAAATAACAAAGAAAAACAAACACTAGCTAGCACACCTAGAGAGACCAAATAGGCTTCTCCCTAACCTAGTAGCTTGGCTAAGGCCACTACAAGACAAAATTTAGGAACACTAGGTACCAAATAGCCCTACCTAGGTGCCCTCATAGGTACTATAGTCCTTTTGAATCTTAGGATGAAATATCAATTGGGAAAGGAAAACCAAAACCTTTCATAGAACAATAACAACCAAGGCATTTGGGCGCTCTTTTGTTGTATAGTTATACTCATAAAACATATGTACGGTTATAAAATTTCATGCCTTGAAATTTTATAAGATAGTTCCTCTTCATCAAAATAGAATGGAAGTGGTGATTCAATGCATCTACCCACATTATATGTGCTTTGAGCCAATGAAATTTTTATCATCATGATGAAGTAATAAAGCATTAAATGTCTTACTGATGTCCCTATTTTATTGGCTGGTGCTCTGTTTGTTATATTGCTGCTATCAAAATAAAATGCCAGTGGTGATTCAATGCATCTATAGCCTCAACAACATGGTAGCATTGATCCAATAACAAAAAATACATTAAAAATTCCAAGCTCATGGTCTCAATGAAATAAACAGTGTATAAAACAATATATGTTGCACAACAGCAGCAAGCATGCAATGACAACAATAACATTACATGATGCCCGAGCTCAAATTCAAAATAGTAAGTGTATTAATGTATGATCATATATGTAGTCTTAATAAAATCTTATAAAAAAACATAAAACTAACCCAAAATACTTTGTCTTAATAAAATCTTAATAAAAAAATATATTTAGTCTTAATCAAATCTTATAGAACAACATATATTGTGTGAAGTGTTTGATCTCTCTTTATTTGTTTTGTTATTTTGCTAGGGCATCATGCATTGTTTATGTCATTATGAGCTCACTGTTTGAGCACTTCATGTCCTTATTTGATTGGCCAGTGCTCAAACAGTGAGCTCATATACAATGCATGATGCCCTAGCATGTAGCTCACGAACCATCAAGACATTTCCTCATGAAATGATCATAAACAGGGAGTACCGCATAGTGAATATCAACAAAAAAAAAAAAGAGAGATCAAACACTTCACGCAATGCCTTGAAGGTAATAGCAATGATGCCCTAGCTCTCAAAGCTCACGGGTCATCAAGCATTCCAAATGAAAAGATGCAAACAATGCCAGTATTAAACAATGAGCTCATGAACAATGTATGATGCCCTAGCTTGCAGCCCATGAGCCATCAAGATATTTCCTCATGAAATGATCATAAGCGGGGAGTACCACATAGTGAATATCAACAACAAAACAAATAAAGAGAGATCAAACATTTCACACAATATATGTTATTTTATAAGATTTTATTAAGACTAAATATATTGTTTTATTAAGATTTTATTAAGACAAAGTATTTTGGGTTAGTTTTATGTTGTTTTATAAGATATTTATTAAGACTAAATAAATGATGTAAAATCAATATAAAAAATAGAGCACCAGCCAATCAAATAGGGACATGAGGTGATCAAACAGTGAGCTCATAAATAATGCATGATGCCCTAGCTTGTAGCCTATGAGCCAAACTCGAATGCCCTCTTCGCGCCATGCAAAAATGAAGTGTCATCTTCATGACAGCTCTTCGAATTCACAAAAAATACAAATGACACTTTCTTTTTCTTTTTCTTTTTTTGTTTATAACCAAGCTAGTGTCGCAATTAAACCAATAAATGCCATCAAAATGAAATTGAGTTAATGAGAAGACAAAGCTTGAATGACTACCTCAAGTCATGGCTGCAATATGAAGATCAAATGCTAAGGAACTATGTTATAAAATTTCAAGGCATGAAATTTTATAACTGTACAAATATAAAATTTCAAGGAATGAAATTTGACCTCTGATTTGACCTTGATAATGTCCCCTCCATTTCTTATGCTTGATCATGTCTGCCTTGTATTGATGGGCATGGTGGGTTACTGTTGTGGATGCATCATTTGGAAATGATGCCATAGCAACACCAGATGGAACAACAACATCTGGTGTTGTTGTTGCACTATTTGGATGATACAGTCACAACAGTGATTCACCAGGTGTTCATAGACACATAAATGTAGGGCTTAATTTGGATTCCAATGCCTATACACTGCACATGTTCCTGAGTGCACATTTTTTGTAGCATAGTTCCTTTTAGAAGTGTATGGATTAATTATGCACATGCATAATTGTAGATGAGGATCAATAATAGGGTGTCAGGCATTTCTTAGATCCTTTGGATCTAACTCCATCCTTTCTTTCCTTGCACTTTCTGGATCATACATGAGCATACTGGATTGAACCTAGGGCCAAAACTTCATTACTTAAGGAAATATTAGGTACCTTCATTATTTATGTTCATCCACTTATGTATGTTTGCATTCAATCATATTCTTTTGAAAATTGGCTATACTCATATTCTTCTTGTGTCTGAGTCTTCTAACTATGATTAATTTAATGTTGTAAACATTGACATAGAATTTGATATCAACTGATCATATATCCATTCCAAATGATATAACTCCATTTGAATAAACATACATGCCAACCATTTGACAAAATGTCCATATGAAATCTAGAGCAATACATTAATTTTATAAAAAATTCATGATTTATAATGCCCCTTGATTTATAGTGAATTAATTTTATAGTGAATTCATGATTTATAATTCAGTTGTAGCAGCTCAATGTGTTTGAACTCAAGAATACCCCTTAGGAAGTAAGTGTATAAAATGAAGGATGAAACACATAGGAAGCTATGAGAAGCTATGAGAAGGTGACATGAAACTAATGAAAGGAGGCATCTCAATGATATTAAATTACAGGGGATTCTCTTTGTTCCCTGTAATGGAGTGAGCTAATTCTGAAAGTATAAATAGATAATTTTAACAATGTATAAAGTCCTTCACAAGATGTAATAAAAACACTAGTGGCAAGGCACAAGAACTATTTGATGAAATGCCACAATAGTGGTGTCCCAAGCAATGCTGAGATGTTTAGTTATATGCAATGCTAAGATATTCAAAATATTGTTGGATAAATAGATAATTTTAACAATAAATAATGTCCTTCACAAGATATAATGAAAACTATGGAGTGAACTATGTTTGTTTGATTATATAACTATTATCTTATGTCAGGTATCCCACACAGTCTCATGGATTGTCAGGTACAAGTCAATACACCCCATAGAGATTAATGTCTTTTACCATATGTAAAATATCTCTCATTGCCACCTATCTTTCTCATTGCATGAGGTGCAAGTACTAGCAAAAAGGTATTTGTCATAATTGTCTTCCTCGAGAGAGAAAAATCTAGGAATGGAAGAAGAAAGTGAGACATTTCATACGTGTAATTCATTTAGTATGTGTAATATTTTAGGTTTTATAAGCAGTACATGACCTGCGTCAACTAAGAAGCAACCCAATTGCATATTTGAGGTGCGCGAGGGAAATCACATATTTGTATGTGTGATCAAATCAATATGCGGAGGTGAGGATTTTCTTATCGATTACAATTTGAATTGCATAGATACAAAAAACCCCATCACTATCATGGACAAGGTGGTACACATTTTGATAATTGTCTATTATTCAACGTAACTTAGAATAAGAACATGTGTTTTAACATGTTTGAATGATTTTTTTTGAAATACAGAGCTATAGTATGGATCAACAACCACACGATATGCACAACGGTGATAGTTCTCATGGGACTTCTTCCCGATAGGTAAAAATCATTGTTGTTGTATAAATGCACATACAAGAAAAATGTTAATGCATTTTTTGTTATGTTAATGCATATTTTTTGTTGTTCTACTATTTTGGATTGATTTTAAATAAAGGGCTAATAATATTGTTCTCACAAATGAGTGTTGATCAGAGAAAGGGAAAGGAACAAGTAGTCCATGAGGAGCCACAGAATGAGTATGATCCATTCGATGTTGATTTTTTATCAGAGGTTGATCCTATGGTTGCACTGGAAAGGGTCCTTTGTGCAATATCAGAAGAGTTAGTTCGAATGGCAAATATTCAACCTCACACTCCTAAAATATAGAGGGTAGCAGATATGTTGATTGGTTGTGTTCAGAACTATAGAGTAAGTATTAATGTAGTTTTTTATTATAACAAAATTTCAATAATGATTTTTATAGTATACTATTTTATTTATGTCATTAACTAAAATATATATGTGTTCTCTTTACAGGGGATGCTAAATAGATTAAAGGGCATTACCTCAGATGAAAATACTTTGGATGGTATATCACATGTTTTATCCTCCATCTTGTCCATGGTTATCCATATTTTTTATGCTCTAACAATATTTTTTTTCAGCACCCACTATTGAACCTATGTTGAGTACAGTGCCTGGTATGAGGATCAGATCCACAAAGGTAGTTTCACCTAAAATGTTAGCAAGTACACCTACTATTGGTAAGTAGACTCCTCTTTTTCTCTCTTATTTATCATGTGTTTATTTCACTTGAACTATATATTCTTTCTTAGGGAGCATTTTGTAATATTGGATTTATTTTATGTAGAAGGTGACAATGCAATTCCTAGATGTACTCATGTTAAATGTACAGGAACAATACAGTGTGATCAATTTCTCATGAGCAATGAAGATGGACTTCCCTTGAGAGTAGGGCCTAGCTTCTAGGTACTTTAAAGATTGATCCTTTATTTTACTATATAATATAATACTCTTAACGTAATGTACTAACCCCCTATGTGGTGCCTTGCAATAACTAATTATAATAATCTTGTAATATCTTGCAGGGAATAATCTTGTAATTATCTTGCAAAGGATAGTGAGATCACATGCACAGCCAAGAAGAAATGACGCTCTGGACATGGATATGCCTCTGCAACAATATAAGGAAGCAGAAAAAAAGAGAAAGCCAAAAAAAATGATTCTCATTTATGCAACTTATTTGATAATGACTGATGTTTATTTACATGTGTTTGAGCTTAGTTCCATGTTTAGACATTGAGTTTCCTTTTATACACTATTGTAATGTTGGAGGGGTTTCACTAAATTTTAGTAGATTTCATATTTTGGGAGAAATTTGTATTAGAATGTTCAATGGGTTATTTTCTAAAACACAATACTTAAATCATCATCTTATCTAGAATGGTTAATCAATTGTTTAAGGTGGATTAGTTGTGATGATGAGATGTGCCATTTAGATGTTAACTGTGATAGTCTCTTGGTTTTAGGCAATGTAGAAGGAGACACCTAGTTCAATATGCAATCTCAATTCATATACATAGGATATCAGGTGGAGCTGAAAAACACAACATGATTACATTTTTGGTAGAGGTCTTTAATTATGTATTTTAAGTTATAGACCATCACAAACATTGTAATTTTGACCTATTAAAAAAATGTAAACGTGTTGTGTTTTTTCAACTCCACCTTCTATTCGTGCATATTCGGCTTGTGTTGCATGCGCATTCTCAATTTAGAGTGGGAAAAATCTTATTTTCAATGTGAGGGAGAGAATCCATACACATAAGTGATGGAGTTGAGGGGAGATGAAGGAATACCAAACATTGAATTTGG
Source organism: Chamaecyparis obtusa (assembly GCA_027943335.1). Classification (NCBI taxonomy): domain Eukaryota; kingdom Viridiplantae; phylum Streptophyta; class Pinopsida; order Cupressales; family Cupressaceae; genus Chamaecyparis; species Chamaecyparis obtusa. The sequence continues at coordinate 4,439,583 of BSBK01001728.1, read as the reverse complement.
AAATTTTCATTAGAGAAATTGCAGTGGAGGTCTGATCAATAGAGAAGATAGTAATGACCGTAGGAGAATGAATAGTGGTTATAGTTGTAGTGGAGAAGATAGTGGAGGCCATCCATGAAGAAACTTGCTGATAGAGATGGTGTACAAGAAACAAAGGAGAAAAAAATGTAAACATGCTGGGTCTTTTCAGCTCCACCTACTATCTGTGCATATTCTACTTGTGTTGCACACACATTCTCAATTCAGAGTGGGAAAATCTTATTTTTGATGTGAGGGAGAGAAGCCAAACACAAAGAACCTGCAAATAAACATGACAGTTACAAAACATAAATGTAGGTATCACAACATCTGACAAACATAAATGTTGGCATCATGGTCCCAATTGTTTGGACACACAACATAATTGAATGCTATACCCAAATGATGCAACACAACCACTACTCCTGTACTTCTAAGCAGACACTGTGGTATCCAAAAATTATAAAGATAAATTCCTTATCTTTGGTTTTTGGATCTTGCAATATCCACTTAGAACTGCAAGAGTAGTGTTTATGTTGCATCATCTAGGCATAGCATTCAATTATGTTGTGTCTCCAAACAATTGTGACCATGATGCCTACATTTATGTTTCTTAGTCGTTGTGTCCCAGGACCCCTTATGACCCTTTATGACCCTTTATGACCCTTTACGATCCCTAAGAATACATTGTAGAGGTTGTAAAGTGTTGTAAAGGGTCATAAGAGGATCCTAGGAGGGGCCAGATGAGCTTCCACCTTCACGCGGTTGGCCCTATTAATTAGATAATGTTAAACTATTATCAAAACAAAGAGAAGCTCAATAATTTAAGATCTCAATCAACATACGAAAAATATATATTTCTTTTTAAAAAATAGTGTGATTCATCACAATTACGATGGAAACCAAAGAATAATCAATGACAAAACTAAAAGTGATGACTATCTGTCAGAAAAATCAATCACTTCAAGGAGAAATGATCACTTCAGCTCACCTCAATAAGTCTTGACCCAAGATCAAGTCATATCAATCCATCTCAATGGCTACCAAGAACCAAGTCGCAAAGAAACACCATAGACCACACTATGAACCCGCTGTGAAGAGGCATCCAATGTCTCATAAGTCACATCAAATGACCTATTTTCTATAATCCAAGTCTCTTATATTGGTTCACCTAGAAGAAGACTTCTCCCAAGTCATCACAGACACCATAGTGATCTACAAATCCAAGTCTCTAGACTCGACTCAATAATGTATGAGCCGCTACCAAATCTACTATAAAGTCATCTCTGAATGACAACCAAATCTGCAAGAACACCAATCAAGTCAAAATTGATCGACATATATATATATTTAAAAAAATTGTGATTTCTATCACAATTACGACAGCACTAGAGAAGCGACGACAATCTATTAGAAACATCTGACGGGTAACCATCACACCAATAGAATTTCCATTGGTAAACAATCTTCCAATGATAGTTAGGCATCAGAACATTATGATAATTAACCATCACAGATACAACATTTCCATCGGTAGCTAACTACATCTAACGAAGATCTGTCAAATGTGGGATTACTACAAGTAGACTCGACGGGTATATTCCCTGTGTTGAAACCCCCTTTTGTGATGACTATAGATGTCACATGTATGAAGCCTATCATAACCATCAGTGTTTTCAACTACAAAACTATGACACTGGGTGGTGTCACTTAATCGATGGTATATTATCTAAATTTAGACAATCAGCCATCAGAAAAAGGTCTCAAATGTACTAGTGTCCCAACTCAATTGGAAAGCTAGATTTAGCCCTACCCTTCCTTTATTTAACTCCTTTGTGAACATAAGCTAGTTGATGGGTCACCTATGCTATAATCAAGCTATGAAAAGCATATCTGGATAACTTGAAAGGCTCTCCCTCAAAACCCCCAACTCTGAGATATGTGTATCTTTTGAACTGGATGAAGAAACTTCCATAGGTGTTAACAAAAGTCTTTTCCTCCTCATACATTCTCTGTTCAGTATTTCCTTGAAGTTCATAAGTCAACCTCCCAAAGAATATTCTATTTAAGTTTGGAAAGCTATCTACATGATACTCCTTCTATAGATGGGGATAGTAATCATACACCTTTATGTTTGGGATAAATTGTTCATGAAAAAGACCTTTCCATTCTCTAGTACAAGCCAAGATATAAAACAAGTAGGAAGACATATGAAAACCACTACCTCCTGGGAAGTTTTCTAACTAGTGATGGAGTTCATCGGAAATGGTTTCAGCCTAGTCAATATATTTTACCCCTCCAAGAGTAACCTAAATATAAAAATACATCCAGTCATGCCAATAGTATGCATGCTAATTTCCATTAATCCTGTTAAGCAATCTAACTAGGTTAGCTACCTCTGGTTTGAAATGATCAATAGTAAGGGGTTTTGGGAGTCTTGATCCCCCTTTCTAGGCTTTCAAAAACTAGTTTTGGGCTATCTCGTTCCTATAAATTTGTCTTTTGGTGGCAAAAAATGATTGGGATGAGGGAATGCTCCATGCTTCATATGGGTCCTTTTCGGGGATACCCATTACCTTCAGAATGACATCTCTAGATATATAGACCTGCAAACTCCTGTCTATCTTTTTAATACATTTCTCTTCAAAACTGTATCTTTTTGAACACTCAAAAACTAGTTCTCAATAAGGGGCCACTATGGGGAAAGCAGTTGCATTAGTCAATCCACTTTGGATTTCTTTTTTCAGCATGGAACTTGGAATGGGTTTCTTGAATCTACTTATAATCTCCTCTAAAGCTCCAGTCTTGATCAAGGTATCCTCACAATTAGGTAAAGAGAAAATTTAAGGGGAAGTATTTTCAAAGTTTGGCATTGGGTTCTTCATATTGTCTCAAAAACTAGGAATGAAACAAGGAAACACAGTATTTTTATAAGATTTTGAATTTTGACAAAGCAATGAGCTTCAACTAAAACAAGGAGACCAAATAGAGAGGCTAACCTGGTTTCTTACACGACACACTAAACTCTGAGAAGAGGGAAAGGTACCTTCTTCCACACTGGTTTCTTGAAATGTCTCTGCCACTATGAACAAAGATGACTAAGTTCTTCAATTTATCACTAATCAGTTTAAAAATCATGACAGATTCACAATAAATGGTGAAATAATGGCTCAAGAGGCTTAATTAATGATGATGGGAAATTCACACAACTTTAAACATTGATAAATGTACTTTCCCTTGAGTGAAGTGAGACTTAAGTGTCATTTCTATTAATTATGATATTGACACCATGCACGGACTTCATAATTAATTACCAGCTATCTTTTCCATCAAATCACCACTTTCCACTTTTACAAATTACAAACATCTGTGGAACCTATCGGAATTAGGAGAGGTGAGGTACTGAGAGGGGAGGGGTGAATCAGTGACTCTAAAAACTTTACTTGTAAACCTTTCAGATCTATGACTGTAAATAGTGATAACCTTGCAAAATAGCTTGTATATAATTGCATGTATCAATAATACATTTAACTTATGAAAGTAAACAACATGAAATCAAAATAGCAATCACATAATAGAAGTACTTTGGTAACGCAGAAACCCTTGTAAGAAGGTAAAAATTGCAATGGGGATGACACCCACAAATTCTTCACTACTACAGATAGAAAAGGTTTTCTTGTTAGGGCTACAAGTTTTGATCACTTCTGGTGATCTTACCTTGTTAGGAGTTGTATCATCTTAAAATGGAAGCAATTCCATGATAACAACATTTATCCCTTCGAGTAAGTGGTCTAGGGTCATGTTAAGAGCCTTGATCAAGTCTTTGCATGTATCTTGCTTTTCCCCCTATTTTTCTTTTCTCTGCACTTGATTTTCACTTCATATTTGCATTTCCTAGCATTCTGGGTCAGGATCTTGAGGTTTTTGACCACAAGGTCAAAGTTGACCTTATGGGGTCAAATTCAATGTCTACCCTGACCTGGTTAGGATTGACCTCGACCCTGACCTGGTCAGATTTGAGCTCGTCCTTGAACCCCCTATCCAGATTTCAAATTTTCTTAATTTCTGGGTGTCGGGTTTCGGGGATATTTGTTTTCCCACCTCCGGGTCGGCCATTTCAGGTTTTAGAATGGTAAATCCTTAAATTTCATTTAATCTAGGTATATTTTCTAAAGGTTAGGATCTAATTGGGATTTAATTCTCCAAGGTGGCCCCTCTAGAGGATTGTGCCCTAGTTCACTATAAAAGGAGGCCTTCCTCTCTCATTTTCTCATCCATTATTCACATCTCTCAATCAAGTTTTCATGAGCAAGGTCTCAAGTGCAAGAAAGTGAAGTCAAGTAGTCAAGTGTTCAAGCATTCATCCATCAAGGAGATTCATTATTAGCCATTGAAGGATTCAATCTCTTTGGAACCCCCTTGAAGATCCATCCTTCTACATTCATCCAAGCCTCCTCATATGCAAAGATCAATTCAAGATTGGTGTTGAAGATCAAATGCCATTGATTTCAGACATCTGACATTCATTCTACATCCATTGGAGCATTTCTACTTGTGGATTTGAGGATTCAAATCCTCTACAAGGACTTCAACATAAGCAAGGTGAATTGTTTCAATTACTTTGTTTATGCATACTACATTTCAATTCAATTTCAAGGTTAATTCCTAAATTGGGTTTTGACCAAGGCAAACCCCCCATACAAACAAAACCCCTATTTTCTTATAGGTACAGGTGTAGAATTTTGGATCTAAGAGAAAATTTGGATACCCTTTTCAGTGAACTTATGAGATATACGAACAAAGTCAGAATCGACCTTCAAATAAAGAATCTAGTCTTTAACCTTTTATGAGGGTCAAAGACTACCTGCTGTTAGAAAGATAAAAGATTTATGGGTTTTCTTCGTCTCGGCATTTCCAGTCTGAAATAGGTTGTTGAATTTCTTGAAAGTACACACAAACATAAAAAATTGGCATTTTCTAGATTTTCCCTAATTTGATGCTAGTATATGTATTTCAATTATTTTAGATTTCAAGCATAATTCAACCATAGGGAAATATAGGTTTTTTCTCTCTTTCATATTCTTCATAGATTGATTCGATTGTGCATTAGCCTTTTGGTTGATCAAATTGGATCTCTCCTTTGGGAATTTGGATTCAGGAGTAGATCTCATATTTCCCCCATAAATTTACATTTGAATAGTGGTGATGCCATTTTACCCCTATTCATTTTGGTGAGCCTGACGAGCTTACTCTTTTTATTTTTGGTGTTATATTTCCCTTTGTTTTATCTTGTGTGTTCACCTTCACTATTCATTTTGGTGAACCCAACTATCTTACTCTCTTTCTTTTTGGCATTATATTTCCTTTATCTTGTTAGTATTAGATTTCTCCTTTTTGTTAGATCTTGCATGCTAATTAGATTTCAAAAATACAAAAAAATTCATGCTTTATGTGTTCTTAGTTTAGTTCATTTGCATTAGTTTATGAGCTTTACTACTACTAGTCCTACTTATAACATTCTGGTTAGAAGAAGTCATAGACTCATGGGTACCTTTGATCTTGAATCTTCCTCTCCTTTCCTTAGGATCCTAGATGATAACTTGATTCTTCATGATTCCAATCCTACAATGGAGAAAAATCTTCTCACTCATCTCATGATGAGGATAACGCTTTAAGAGTTCCTCCTGAACAAGTCCAAAAACTTTCAACTAAACCTAATAAAATGGGTAATTGGCTTATTCAAGAGAACCATAATCAAGATTCTATTCAAGCTATAGAGGCTCTTAAGAAAGTCCTTCGCAATAGTGATCAAGGTTTTAACCTCTTGCATGGTATTACTCACCTCGTGCATTCAAATGTTAAACCTTTAGCTCAAGAAGCTCAAGATTTAGGGTTGACTCCTACTGTTGAACCTCCTTCTAATCCTTTATCTAGTATTCCTACCTATACTCCTTCTTTGGTGATTATGACAGTTCCCTCTATTCCTACAAGTGTTCCTCTTGTGTCCCTTCCTAAATCACAACCTTCATATCATAATGTTCCTTTTACTTATTCCAAACTACTTCCAACTATAGTTCCTATTGTTCCTCTAGTTGTGTCTTCTATTCCGACAGCTTCTTACACTTTACCTAGTGTGTCTAATGTTGCTGCTACTCCTATTTCCTCTAATGATTCAACAATCATTAGTTTGCTTCAAACTGTATCATCCTTACAACAACAACTTGCTTCATTAACTCAAAACAAGTTTAGTATTCCTACATGTGACATGGGAAGTCCTTTGTCCTTGGATATTATTCATACTCCTATTCCTCAGTAAGTCGATATGCCTCATCTTGAGAATTATAATGGAAAAGGAGATCTTGTTCATCATGTTAAAACATTCCAAATCCTTTGTAGTGATTATGCTCATGACCATAGGATTTTAGCCAAATTGTTTGCTAGAACCTTCCATGACAAAGCCTTACAATGGTATTGTTCCTTGCCTCCTTATTCTATTGTTTCCTTTCCAAAAATTGCTAATGCATTTATTCAAAAATTTCAAAACAACATTGGCCTGCAAGTGTCTTTGACTGATTTGATTCATTGTAAACAAAGTGCTAAAGAAAAATTAACTGAATTTATTGGTAGATTTAAGCATTTGCATGCTCAAATTTCCTATCCTGTTCCTAATATTGATATTCAACATATGTTTATTTCAAATTTGCAAAAGGATATTAGAGATAAGATTCTTCTTACTGAATTTACCTCTTTTCAATAACTTTGTGCAGTGCTTCATCATTATCAATTACAAGTGAGTCAATTTGAGAGAAACACTCCAATGGCTCCTGTTCCAGTTGCAGTCACTGATCAAGTTGTTGTTGCATCTCACAATGCCACTTCTACATCCACTGCTTTTTGATTAAATCATACATTTACTCATTTTTTTGATTCTTTACATATTATTATGAATAGGTTGTTAACTACTAATATGATTACTTTACCTCCTATTCAACCTCTTTTACCTGCTACGATTCATCTAAATCTTTTGATCAAAATGCTTTTTGTCAATATCATCGTCAGAATGGTCATGATACTAAGAAGTGTTATTCTTTAAAACATAAGGTTCAAGACTTAATTGATGCTAATGCCTTATCTATTGATAATTTTGATGGTAGTGGGAACAAATATGTCTCTCCTCCTAATCAAAACCTTTAAATCTATATGAATCCTTTACCTACGCATGATACTAATACCATTTCTTAGCCATCTGCTATGGAAATTGTGTATGATTCAAAGATGGATGATCTCAATCATGTTGTTAATCAAGTGGAGCATGTTGGTCAATCTATATCTCTACCTCAACCTCAACCTCAACCTCTACCTCAACCTCAACCTTAGATTCAACCTCAAGTTCAATCTCAACCTCGACCAAAACCTAAACTTAAAATGAAAACTCAACCTAAACCTTGACAAAAACCTAAGAACCTCAACCTTAGATTCAACCTTAAGTTCAATCTCAACCTCGACCAAAACCTAAACCTAAAATGAAAACTCAACCTAAACCTTGACAAAAACCTAAGAATAAAAGACCTCAGGAACTTTTGATTACCTTTGATGACTCTGAGACTATTAAAGCTCCCAATGGTCCCCTTTATGTTTCTGCTAGGATTTCTTAGATACTTACTCATGGTTGTCTTGTTGATACTACATCCTTAGTTAATGTTATTACAGAAGAAAATATTTTTATGAAAAGCTTACAATGTGATTCTTATGATACATCGGATGTGTGGATTCAAACTTGTAATGGTTTTCTTTATCCATCATTTGGTTCTATTACTTTACCAGTTGAACTTTGTGGAAAAATTGTGAACACTACCTTTGTTGTGGTTCCTACTTCTGATCAATTTCAATTTAAGCTAGGTTTGCCTTGGTTGACTGCCATGCATGTTGTTGCTTCACCTATCCATAAGTGTCTTAAGTTCATTCATGATGAAGAAGTGAAGATGATTAATCATAGTCTATATCAACCTTCTAGGCCTAGAGATTGTGCTGCTCTTGATTTCTTTTGGCCTTCATTACCTAATTCATGTCCTCCTCGACCTGATAATCTTTTTTGATCATATCAAGCTTATAAACATCATAAGATTCTTGAATTAAGCATAACTCCTATGGATCTTAATCATGGTCTTTTTCCTACACCTTCTATACCTCCTTTAACTATGGCTTATAGTTCTATTAATCAAGTTCCTTCTATCGAACTGATCAAAGATCCTGTGATTGTTTCTCCTATTGTTGATAATCCTATTAATCTTCCTAAAGAACTTGTGAAGGATCCTATGATTGTTCCTCCTAGTTCTCAAACTATTTCAAATAAATCAAAACATAATCAATCTGCTAATGAACATCATAAGAAGTGTCATGCTCATGCTAAAGCTCATAATTCTATTCTTCTATCTTCCTCGGATAAACCTATGCATCATGTGTTAGAAGAGGTTGTTACTAATAATGATGTTTAGATGCATGATTATGATGATTCTATTCATATCTTAGATCCTATTTTGATTAATTTGGATGAAGAAGATACTCTTGATGATACTGATGATGTTAATGATGAATATGAGACTATTGACATTGACATTGATTTACTTAATATGCTTTCATCACAATTAACTCTTACACGTAGTGTCAAACATTGTGATTCTCAAGAGGATCCTTGTTTGGAACTAGCTATCATTCCTACTGTGTTGGATATAGTCCCTCCTATGAGTTATCAACCTTCCCTAAATGATATACAATGAGATGGGGAGAGTAGGTGGCATGGTTGATTGCCTTGTCCTTCATGGTAGCTTTGTTGTGTGTTTGCCTCCTGTACTATGCTTCTCCCATATTATGTTTGCTAAATGTTGTTAGATTCTTTTATACAATCTTTGTTACTCAGTTTGTGCAAGATGATGAAGGAATCGAAACTGTTGTTCAAATTCCCCTATATGTATCTGTATTCTTCTATGCATTGTTTAATGTTATGTTGTAATTGTGCTATTGTTCATAAATGTTTCCTTGTCTAATCTTCTTGGATTCAAGATATGGCAGCACTAATTATTTTTGGTCTCCATGTCATGGTCTAAAAAGATTCTCCTTCGTATATCTTATGTGATCTTTCCTCCTTTGTGATTGTAGTTCTACTTTCTTTGGGGAATGATGTCAATTCATTTGCAATAATATCATATATATATTATCTTATGATCATACTAACCCCTTGGTAGGTAGATCCCTTCTCTATTCTTTGTATGTTTCTGTGATATTTCCCTTGATTTGTCTTCATCTGGGGGCATCTCGACGTGGAAACGTAATCAATGAAGTTGTTTGTGTTTCCATTAAAGCCATTGCTCCTATTAAAGTGTCAGTAATGAATTTAACATGGGGGCATATGCTCTGCTCACCTGTTGCACACATGCACAATTTGATACACACATATTATTTTGCAAGATACTTCTCTCCCTTTTTGGATTAGTAACTAATCCTTAAAGCATGGATTTATATTTTAGGATCTCTTGATCCCTCTAGTTTCAAATATATATATATTTTGATCCCTTAAGGTCGGAGGTGTCCTTAAGACTAGATCTCTTTATTATTTTTGGTTTTATTCTTATGGAATAGAATATTCCTAAGGGTGAATCCTTGATGGGTTGACTAGTGAGTAGCCACATTCACTAGGTGGTTAAATTCCATATTTCCAGTTTCACAATTTTCTTGTGTGGTTCACAATGGGACATAAGCTCTCATTGGGCAAGGTAATCACACCCTTTATTTCTCTCTGTAGAGATGTCTCTCTTATTGTGATCTAGGAGTTGATGAAGACTTGAGTCCCTAGGGGCTTAAGGTTTATCTTTGTCCCTTGGATTATGATAATATTATCTCTTCATTCTGATCTCCTTTACCAAGAGTTTGCATCGAAGCCATACTCTTGCTAAAGTGAAGGCTTAATGTATAATCTTAAAATGGAAGCACTTCCATGATAAGAGTTTAGCCCTCTGAGTAAGTGGTATAGGGTCATGTTAAGCACCTTGATTGGGTCTTTGCATGTATTTGGCTTTTCCCCTTATTCTGCTTTCCTCTGCACCTAATTTTCACTTCATATCTGCATTTCCTAGCATTCTAGGTCAGGATCCTAAGGTTTTTGACCACAAGGTCAAAGTCAACCTTATGGGGTCAAAGTTGACCTCTACCCTGACTTGGTCAAGATTGACCTTGACACTGACATAGCCAAATTTGATCTCATCCTTGACCCTCCTGTCCAGATTTCAAATTTCTTTGATTTCTGGGTGTCAGGTTTTGGGGATATTTGTTTTCCCGCCTTCGGGTCTACCATTTTAGGTTTTGGAATGGTAAATCCTTAAATTTCATTTAATCTAGGTATATTTTCTAAAGGGTAGGACCTAATTGGAATTTAATTCTCCAAGGTGGCCCCTCTAGAGGATTGTGCCCTAGTTCACTATAAAAGGATGCTTTCCTCTCTCATTTTCTCATCTATTATTCACATCTCTCAATCAAGTTTTCATGATCAAGCTCTCAAGTGCAAGCAAGTGAAGTCAAGCATTCAAGTGTTCAAGCATTCATCCATCAAGGAGATCCATTGTTAGCCATTGAAGGATTCAATCTCTTTGGAACCCCCTTGAAGATCCATCCTTCTACATTCATCCAAGCCTCCTCATATGCAAAGATCAATTCAAGATTGGTGTTGAAGATCAAATGACATTGATTTGAGACATCCTACATTCATTCTACATCGATTGGAGCATCCCTACTTATGGATTTGAGGATTTGAATCCTCTACAAGGACTTCAACATAAGCAAGGTGAATTGTTTCAATTACTTTGTTTATGTTTACTACATTTCAATTCAATTTCAAGGTTAATTCCTAAATTGGGTTTTGACCAAGGCAAACCCCCCATACAACCAAAACCCCCATTTTCTTACAGGTACAGGTGTAGAATTTTAGATCCGAGAGTGAATTTGGATACCTTTTTTGGTGAACTTTCGAGATCTGCGAACAATGTCAGAATTGACCTATAAATAAAGAATCTAGCCTTTGACCTTTTATGAGGGTCAAAGACTACCTGCTATCAAAAAGATAAAAGATTTATGGGTTTTCTTCATCTCGGCATTTCTAGTCCAAAACAGGTTGCAAAATTGCTTGAAAGTACACACAAACATCAGAAATTGGTATTTTCTAGATTTTCCCTAATTTGATGTTAGTATTTGTATTTCAATTATTTCAGATTTCAAGCATAATTCAACCATAGGGAAATATAGGGTTTTTCTCTCTCTTTCATATTCTTCATAGATTGATTTGATTGTGCATTAGCCTTTTGGTTGATCAAATTGGATCTCTCCTTTGGGAATTTGGATTCAGGAGTAGATCTCATATTCCCCCATACATTTACATTTGAATAGTGGTGATGCCATTTTACCCCTACTCATGAGTAAAATGTTAGATCAACTAGATCTACCTAGTTATAGGATTTTAACAAAACTAATGAAGTGCGTACTCGGTTAAGAGATTTACATAAGACTGTCAAGTCTACTCTGTTAAGAGATTTATCCAAAAACTCTATTACAATTGTTAGAAAGCAATAGACAATTATCTACAAATTGACAACTCAACTATCTGATACAGATCTATAAGTTCTGAATCTATTTCACCTTTATTGTGATGAATCTCTACTCTGAACTACTCGGTAGCCTTCTCTGATTCTTCTTAATTTGATATCCTCTGCAATCTACTCTATTAACTAATAGACTTGAAGTTAGACAAGTGCTTCAAGTGCTCCTTGATTCATATATCTATTCTCACATTAGTTCACACCACAAATGATGTAAATGTACATTTATATAGTGATCTGCTTTTGCAGCTTTAACAAAATTAGGTGACACAACAGTCATAACCCTAAGATCTATGGTGTATAAAAATAACCTAGATCAAACTATTACATAAGATATACATTGTATTTAATGAATATCATAACAATAAATATTCCTCGATCTTGGTAAAACATTTTCTAATCTATTGTAACCGTTTGCATAGAAGAATGTGCCATTTCAAATTACTATGCCATTTTTTGTGATCCTTGGTAAACACTATATAAACTGCTTGGTGTATACTAATGCTCGGTGTTTATTGTCTCTCGATGTCAGTGTCAGTGTCAGTTAGTGTCAGTGTCAGTGATTTTGTTGCTTGGTAAACTATCTAGTGCTCAGTGTGTATGCTTTGCCGACTAGTCTGTATTGCTTCTAGTTACCGACTTGCTCAATGTAAGTGAGTGACTAATATCTTTGATAACCTTTGATACTAATGACAACCTTGAATGCTCAATAGAGATAACAATCTCCCCCTTTGGTATTAGTATCAAAACTCGAATGCATATAGATAAAAATTTTCTATATATAACTTATATCTCCACCATATACATATATACTTATCAAAATTTCTATGTACTCCCCCTCGGTGCATGCTTCCAGTAATATGTAGTATACATAGCATCTTTTGTTTTCCCCTTTGTTCATTATTTGGCATATTAGTATATACATTATTTTCCCCCCTTTTAATAATAATGCCAAATACAAAAATTTAACAGTATACTCATAAGTTATCAAAAATGTCCTGATGGGTTTTCTTTACTAACTCCAAGAGGTTTTCCCATTCATCTTTCAAGTTGGCGAGAGAAATGTGCTCAAGACTGACTTGTGCATGCATGCCAAAGATGTTGTCCAACACATAAATTTTTGGTGTTGCAACAAGTTGTTCTGCTTTGACAATGTGTGCCTCAAAATTTTTTAGGTATGGTAGGAGTTCTATTTGTAACTCAGTGACCTGATTAGTTATGCACTCTTCTTGTTTCTTTAAATCTTCTATCAACTACCTAAGCTCCTGAACTTGGTGAATGTGCTTTTGGAAAGCATTTGGCTTGGTTATAGCTGCAGTTGTACTGATCTTGATTTCTACTTCTGATCCTTTTATCTTTTCACTAACTTCAACAGTGAAGGTTTCTATAGTAAAATTTTTTTGTAAGAATTGAAAAATTAGCTGGGCGATACATTTTATCTTGCTGATTACCTCAGATAATTTGAACTTCTTGATTGCCACTTCTTGGCTGATTTTCTCTGCCATTTTATTTTGTATCCTAGATTCTGCCCTTTCTTCAATTCATTTGTCTGCATCAGTATCTGGGCAATTGATCTTATCTGTTAATATAGCAAGTTGATCTATGATGGGAGTGTCCTCATCAATATTCACCTTAGGTACTGCCTGTTGTAGGATATCCCTCACATCTGCTAGAATTTTTTTTCTCTTAGTTTCTTGCTTCAGCTTCTCTTGAGCTTGCTTCCTTGAGCATAGTTCCCCATATTTTCTTAGTTCTTTGGGGCTTAGGGTCCTTAGGTCACACTCAAGAATAATTATCACTTCATCTAGGGTGACCGACCCTTTTCCTTTCTTTTTCTTTTTCTTCTCTAGTGCTAGTGGTGATTTCTTCTCAATAATGACAAGAGACTTGTCTCTAGTCTTCGGAGTATCCTTCCCAGTTGACACACTCTCTTCCTTCTTCTGCTTCTTGGTAGTCATTGTCTCGGTTGATGGACTGGGAGCCATGGATGTGGTGTTAGGTGGGATCACCTTGGTTGCTTTTGTATGATCTTGTATCTTAGTCTTGGTGGAAGGTGCCTCTATTTTGTTAGGCTCATCTGTCTCTGTAGGTTTCTCAGTTTCTTGTACCCCTATTGTGTCTTTGTGTTGCTCGGGGTATGATCCATCAAGTTGTACTTGTGAAATGATTTTTGCTTCTTCTGCAAGTATACGAAGCTTACTCAGTAATGATGTAAATGCACATTCTGTGACTTGTGCTTCATCTTTAGTGTTTAGGGGTGCAATATTTATATCCTCATCATCCTTGTCATCAGGATCACCATTTGTGATGTCCTTAATGAGTACATCGTCATCAATTTTCTTCTTCAGTTGGATCTCTACTAGATCCGATGCATCATATGAAACACTTATTCCTTCCTTTTTCTCGATGATATCAATTACCTCGGTAATTCATATACTGGTGTTCTTTGACTTCTTTTCTGTGATCCATCATCAATATAAATACCTTTACCTTTGGAATTTTTTCTCTTCTTAGATAGATTTAAGAATGCTTTTTGCTCAACTTTTTCTCTAGCCTCAAGAATAGATTTCCATAAAAAATCGCCAGTCTCATCTACGTCTTCTATGTTCTCATCTAGTATTGGCATGGCTTGGTGCTTTACCATAAATCTTGCTTGATAGTTGGCCATGTGTTCATCAATTTATGATAGACTGAGATGTGGGGCTGCCCGAACTAGAGATCTTTCTCTCTTTCTTTTCTCAGTTTCAAGTGCATAAGCCCACTTTTGGTTTATCCTATCATCCAACTCCTTCATTAATGAACATGCAAATTCCAATGGAACTCTCTTGAATTTTATCATCATTTGGATGACTACCTCTTCTATCTTGGTTTGATCCTCAGTTGACATCTTGTCAAATTTGCCTATTTCCATATCAGCAAGGTCACCATTTTCAATTATGTCTTCAATAATGTCATCTATAGACCTTACCTTGTTGCTGACCACCTTGAATTGATTGATTTCATCTTCTTTTTCTTCATCCTCATGGTCTTCCTTACTTCTTATCAGTCTTCTCCTTTTCTTTGGTGCCTCAGCTACAACTTTTGCATTTCTCTTTGCATAGGTTTTCGTCAGTGTAGCTTCCCTAGGTCTTAGGAATTTTATTGCTCCTTTCTTTGGAGGGGATGAGGCTGTAGTTGATGATATTTTCCTTGTACCTTCTTGTACTAGCAACTACTTCTTTTGAACTTTGGTGGGATGAGCCAGTGTGGGATCTTTTTCTTCTTAAGACTCGGTTTCCTCACTATCATATGGTTTATCAGCCAACTGTAATTATCCTTTGGTTGGTGTTGGAATTGGTGACTCCTTAGATGAGTTAGAAATATCTCCAAATCTATCAGCAAGATCTTTCTTCATTTTCTTTGCCTTTCTAGACATTTTACTGATCTTTATACTTGTGATTCTAGATTTGGCCTCTTCATATGTTCTAAACCTAGTGGCAGTGGGGTCTTTTGGTAATGAAAGCAGTGCATTAATAGATTTCAAACCAAAATCATGGTTCATTTCATAACCCATAGGTGCCAGCCATTAATTCTAGGTTCAACTACTCTTATCATAGTATGATCTGTGTTGACTACAAAACAAATGCCTATCTCAAAATTTTCAACTAATTCCCTTGGAACTCTACTTCTTTGATGCATTTTGGTCTAAAATTATTTGAAGTATGCATCAAATTCTATATTCAAATTATCTCCTAACTTACTCATCATATCATTAATCTATGCCATTATCAATTTATCTAATTGCCAATTTACTTTACCGATGCCAAGTACATACTTTTGTAGATAGAAAAATATACAAACAAGTAACGATCCAAACTTACAAGTATTAGACTTTTTTTTCCTAATTGTCTTCATGTTTTCCTATAGTTGATGTAGTAGAACCTCAAAATGATCAACCTGGTGATCTTTCTTCACAATTTTATGAGCCATGTCTACTGCGCTGCAGGGTATGCTATTGAGTTTGCTTGATTGAAATATTTTTTACCCAATCACATGTGCTATGAATTTAACTGCTGGGTCTTTGATTATTGAAATTTTTAGTGCTCTTCCATCCCATTGAGCTCTAGTGTTCTTCTCAACATCTATTTGTGATGAGCTATGAAAATCTGTTTCCTTTTCAATTGTAGGGTAGCCAGTTACCCTACTAATCATTTTCTTAGTGACCTTTATTGGTTTATCTAACCAGAATTTTCCATCATGATACCTAATCAATATGATCTGATCCAGTCTATCTTAAATGATTGTGGATAGTATGTGACACATGATAACCTTGATTCCTCAATCTTCTTGTATTCTGATTTCAATTTTCCATTGGTACCACAGACTTGTTGATATGCTGCAAGAGTTTCAAAGTCTCCTACTTCTCCAATTTTGTAATGAATATACACTCTTACATCTTCTCTCAATAAAACCCTATCTGGGATGCTTGAGAAAGTGTCCATTGAATCTTTTTGTGATGCAATCTTGGGATGTGGCTCGAACTTAGGTTCATCAAAATTTTCCCTAATGATTAGATTTACTTTATCCTCAATACTTTGTGATTTGCTAGCAGACGATGTCAATGCCATAAATCAATTCTAGGGTTTTGGCAAACAATAGGTTAAAAAAGTGTTCAATAGCAAATGGACTTACTCAGAGTCATCAAAGAGTGATGTTGGTTCAATCTATAGTAGCCTTGAATCCTTCTAAAAATCTTTTACCTTCAACTCTTTTATGTGAAATCTTCACTCTTTGAAATCGTAATGTAAAAATGAACTCTGTTTCCTGTGTATTTGTAGACTTTTTGATATTCCCGCTCAAAATTTCATGCATTAAATGCTTGACCTAAATTTTGGTACATAATAGTTGTCAGCTCGGTGATGACTACAATTTACTTTTTGCTCGGTTACATAGGATTTCTCTATCATTTTGTACTATTGTTCGGTTAGCCTTGTGTGGTGATTACTGACGGGTAACCAACTCTCAGTTTCTCTTTTACCAACTATATAACATTGTTAGCTCATAACATATCAACCATAATGCATCTTTATTCATGCTGATTTGGTATTTGTACATTGTATGTGAGGAACTGTATGTAAGATATGCTCACTATAAATATCAGTCCCATACATACCTTTTTCACCTTAAGTGGAGTTACTGATGCCACCCAATCCAGTGGATGAGGTTTCACCAACAACATTACTTGACTCAACATTCTCATTAGATGCCTTTCTCCACATAGTGTTCCTTATCTTCATGATATTTGCAATAGTGTGTCCACTCTCAAATACATGATTTTCTTCTGGTGCTTGGTCTCTACAGTCTTTTCTTAAATGACTGACTTTATGACAGTGCATACATGCCATTCCAGTGCTTTCCAGCTTCTAGACCATCCATCCCATCTCTTTCTATAACAATTTTCTGCAATGTGTCCATATCTACCACAAGCAATACAGTTAGCCCATGTGTTATAATCCCAAACATAAGAGTTACCTTGTCTCTTTGATTGATAAGGCTTGCGCTGTGTTTTCTTCTTAAGAGTTCATACTTGCTTCATCTTTTCCTTACACTCTTGTGCAGTATGTCCATGTTTGTTACAAGTGTAACATAACTTCTTCATAGTATTATTGCTAGAATTCTATTTAGCTCTACATTCATATGCTTGATGTCCATATTTTCCACAAAAGTAACAATATCCATTGAATTTAGGAACAACAGGATGTTTACCTTTTGCTCTGCTTTTGCAAACATTAGAGGTATGGCCTGGTTTGCCACAGTGATAACATGTCAGCACTTTAGGTCTTTGATTTTGATTGTGGTTGACTTGTTCAGCTTGTTGTGATGATTATCCTTTGCCAGTATAGCCTAATCCAGCTTTGCTTCCAAATCTTCTTTGATTGAATAGAAAATCATTTATCTTCTTAGAACTGTCCTCAGCCAATTTCTTCATTTCATTGTGTTGTTGAGCTTTTACTTCATTTCTCAGCTTCTCATTCTCCTCTCTGAGTTTTGCAACATCTTCTAATCTTTTGACAATTCTCCATTCACTTGGTTTACCTATTGATTCATAGTCATCATCTAATTATATACTTGGAAGTGATGATTAGTGAGTCTCTGTATTTCACTTTCTTTAGCTTGAAGTTGTTTAGTCATCTATCTTTAGTCTTCAATAGCTAGATTCCTATCTTGTTCAGCCTGTCTAGCATTGTTCATGATTTCCACCATTCTTACCATCTAAGATTATTGACCAATTTGAAGTGCTTTCACTTGTTGAGATAGATGTTGATTGTTTTCAGACAAGTCAAAGATTATACTTTCAGATCCATTAGAGATGCTTCCAGAACTAGATCCAATATGCTCAAATATTTCATCAATATATTCTTCATGGTAACCAATCTCATTTTGTAGAATTGCTAGGTTCTTCCTTTCAACCAGTAGTTTCTTCAGACCTTCCCTAGCTTGCTTAAACTATTCAAAAAACATCTACATCTGTATCTTCTGATTCTCAATAGTCTTATCAAGCTTATTCATCTCCATGACTTAGATCTTTACCCTTTAGTGGTTAAACTGTCCAATAAGAGAACTGTGCTCTGATACCAATTGTTTGAATTAGGAGAGGTGAGGTACTAAGAGGGGAGAGGTGAATTAGTGCCTCTAAAAACATTACTTGTAAACCTTTCAGATCTATGATTGTAAATAGTGATAACCTTGCAAAATAGCTTGTATCTAATTGCATGTATTAATCATCCATTTAACTTATGAAAGTAAACAACATAAAATCAAAATAGCAATCACATAACACAAGTATTTTGGTAATGCAGAAACCCTTGTAAGAAGGTAAAAACTACAGTGGGGATGACACCCACAAATTCTTCACTACTGCAGATAGAAAAGGTTTTCCTGTTAAGGCTACAAGTTTTGATCATTTATGGCGATCTTACCCTATTAGGAGTAACATGTTAGATCAACTAGATCTACCTAGTTATAAGATTTTAACAACACTAATGAAGTATGTACTTGGTTAAGAGATTTACATAAGACTGTCAAGTCTACTCTATTAAGAGATTTATCCAAAAACTCTATTATAATTATTAGAAAGCAATAGGAAATTATCTACAAATTGACAACTCAACTGTCTGATATAGATCCATAAGTCCTGAATCTATTTCACCTTTACTGTGATGAATCTTTTCTCTAAACTTCTCGGTAGAATTCTCCGATTCTCCTTAATCTGATATCCTCTGTAATCTGATTTGTTAACTGATAGACTTGAAGTTAGACAAGTGCTTCAAGTGCTCATTGATTCATATATCTGTTCTCACATTAGTTCACACCATAAATGATGTAAACATACATTTATATAGCGATCTTCTTTTTCTGCTTTAACAAAATTAGGTTACACAACTTAGTCATAACCCTAAGATCTATAGTGTACAAAAATACCCTAGATCAAACTATTACATAAGATATACATTGCATTTAATGAATATCATAACAATAAATATTCCTTGATCTTGGTAAAATGTTTTCTGATTTGTTGCAACTATTTGCATAGAAGAATGTGCCATTTTAGATTACTATGCCATTTTTTGTGATCCTTGATAAACACTATATAAACTACTTAGTGTATACCAACACTTGGTTTTTATTGTCTCTCGGTGTCAATGTCAGTTAGTGTTGGTGTCAATGATGTTGTTGCTCAGTAAACTGTGTAGTGCTTGGTGTGTATGCTTTTCCGACTAGTCTGTCTTGCTTCTAGTTACCGACTTTCTCAATGTAAGTGACCGACCAATATCTTTGATAACCTTTGATACTAATGACAACCTTGAATGCTCAATAGAGATAATAGAACCTTGAACCTTGAATTAGGAGAGTTCATAGTTTAAGTTCAACAAGAAGGAAAGAGGACTACCCTTTGATACGATTCAATTAAATAAAGCAAAAATAACTAGCAGTAAGAAAGAAAGACAAAAAGGAAAACATCTTGTGAAAAGATAACAGCCATTGAACTCTGAATCTTGAACTAGGATAGTTCACAGTTCATAGTTCATTGGAAGAGTGTGCGCTGCAAAGACCACATGCTGCTAAGATAGGAAACAAAGAAGACCAATCATACCAAATGATGTTGTTGAACCTTGAATCTTGAACTAGGAGAGTTCAAGGTTCAAGTTCAACCAACAAGGTGTATATGAAAGGGACTAAAAACTTTGAGTGAAACACACCTTGAAAGATTATAGGGTGATTTTGAGAAAATTAGAGCCTGAGATAATTTAGCAAAATCCATTGGTAACAATGGCTCTGACTAGGGATGAGACCTCTTGAGGGCAAAGAAAGAACCTATTGCTTTGGTTTCACAGACCAGGGAAAAATAGAAAAGAAAGGAAAGGTGACAAACAAAAAGAACAAAATGGAAAATAACACAACAAAAAGATATGTACAGAAAATAAGACTAACCCGCTTAAAGTTTATACAACTTGAGGTCTTGACCATTAAAGGTCAAGGGTAGAATAGTACCATCCAAATGCTCTAGTTTGAAATAATTGCTTCCCAATACTCTTTTGATGATGAATGGACCTTTCCAAAGTGATTTGAATTTACTATGGGTACCTTTAGGTTCTCTTCTTTTGTCCCATAATAGTACTTGATCTCCCTCCATGAAATTCTGAGGTCTGGCCCTCTGGTAAAAAAATTTCTTAACTCAAGCTTGGTGTGTGGCTATCTGGCTCAACATTTCTTCTCTCTCTTCCTATATTTTGTTGAGATATAAAATCCTTTTCTCTAGAGCATCTTGGAAAACCTAATCTTTAATTATTTTTTGCAGTTTCACAATAGCTAGTTCCAGGGGCAGCAAAAGTTGAGCTTCAACACCATAAACCAATTCAAAGGGTGACATGCCAATTGCTCTTTTTGGAGAAGTAAAATCAGCCCAGAGAGCTTCAAACAACCTTTTATGCCAATCTTTAGTATTGTCACATACTAGCTTCCTCATTATCCTTATCAAGTTTTTATTACTTGATTCTTCCTGTTCGTTTCCTTGTGGGTAATAATCAGATGCAAGGGATAGATAGATGCCATGATCATAGAAAAATAGTTTCAACTCATGGGAAGATAATTTAGTGGCATTATCTATGACCAAATTGGTAGGAACTCCAAACCTGACTAGAATAGAATTCTTTACAAACTCACACACCACCTCAGATGTAGTCTTCTTGATAGGGACTACCTCTACCCATTTCATGAAATAATCCATTGCAGTGAGGATGTGGGTGTGTCCAACACTTGAAGGAGGGTTAATTAGCTTGATGAAATCTAGTCCCCATTTCTTGAAAGGTTCTTTAATGATCACGGGTCTCAAAGGAAGAGCCACCAACTATGGCTTTCCACTGAACAATTTACACTTTTCACAATTTGTAACCCACTTGTAAGCATCACCAAACATTCCCGACCAGTAATAACAATTCCTAAGAGTCTTGAAAGTAGTTACTATGGAAGAAAAATTCCCACCACAAGCCTCATTATGAAACTTCATGAGTATTTTTTCTTGCTGCTCTTTGTCAACACATCTCAAGAAAGCTCCATCTAAACCCTTTTTATATAATATGTCATCAACAATAACATACTTTATGGCCTTTAACCTAAGATTTATTTTTTTCTTTTGGATTTAAATGAGGGGGACAATATCTATAAGTAAGGTAAAATGCTACATTTGAAAACCATGAATCACGAAGACTGACAAAGAGAATTGAAGGTATATTGCTATCAAGTTCCTACTCGAATATAAGTTTGCATAATCCTTGACCCCGAACCAATTTAGTAGGATGAATTTCTAAATAAAACTCCCAAATCCTATAAATCCAAGTGGTTTGGTTGTTCATCCCTATTTCTTATTGAGTAAGGACATCTTTGACATCAAAAGTAGGTACATAAACAATTGAGCAGGAATGTAAAATATAAAATCTAAAATTTTTCACTGCTTTCACCACCGTGCATATGCTTGCTTTTCGACCAAAGGATAGTTTAACTCATGATTTTTGAGAGGGACACTCATAAAAGAAATTGGCACTTCTTCATCTTTATTATTCTTCTGCAATATTATCCTAGACACTGTGTGCTCAGAGGCATAATAATGTATTATAAAATCCTTCTTGTAATCTAGATTTATTAAAGTGGGTGCATCTGCTATAGCTTTCTTAATGCCATAAAATGCTTTGATAGCCTCCATGATCCATTTGAAAGTGTTCTTCTCACTCAGAAGACTTACCATATGCTTGGTTGTTTCACCAAAATCAGGGATGAATCTTCTGAGGAAATTGCTTTTCCCGAAGAAAGATTTAACGCCAGTTTTGTTTGAAGGCAAACCAAGCTGTTGAATTGCTTTAACTCTTTTAGGACTGAAAAGATGAACTTTTTAGGGTTTAATGAGATGCCATATTCCCTACATCTCTGTAGAACTGATCTTAGATCCCTTAAATGATTTCTACGCCTTTTGGAAAAAACTGTCAGATTATCTAGATAGACAACTATAACTTTATTAGGAAGATGGTTGAAAGAAGAATTCATTGTATGTTGGAATGTGCCACCTACATTTATCAAGCCAAAAGGAATTCTATTATAAGCATATGTACCCCATGGAGTGGTAAATGTCATTTTATGTTGATCCTGATCAGCCACTTTAATCTAATTGTAACCAAAGAAACTGTATAACATAAACATCATCTCTGAACCTGCCACAGTCTACAAAATGTGGTCCATGATAGGGAGTCCATAATTATCCTTTAGGCTACATTGGTTCAAGTTTCTAAAATCTACACAGATCCTTATCTCACCATTTTTCTTTCTAACATGGACTATGTTCGCAATCTAGGTGGAATGATGAATAGGATAAATAATATGAGTCTACAATATTTTTTCTACTTCTTTTTGAATTGCTTCATAAACTTTTGGATTATATTTTTTCAGCTTCTATTTAAAAGGTGTGGTACCCAACTTGAGAAGGATCTAATGTTGGAATTTTCCTCCTTTGAAATTTTTAAGATCATGGTAGGACCAAGAAAAGGTATCCCTATATTCCTTCAACAAACTAACAAATCTCCACTTCTCATCTGAAGTACAACATTTACCCAGATTTATACATTTAGGTTCCCCTTTTTCCCCTATATTTATCTTCTCATAGTCACCTTAGTTTGTGTCCTCTTGAGGATGGTGCATGTTTCAAACCATCATATCTTTCAAATTGGCTTTCAAGAGAAACAAGCCCCTTAGGGATATGGTTTCCTTTTAATTGAAAAATCCCTTCATCTGTTACCCTATCTAGACAAAACTCATCACACGTTGATGAAGATCCTTCAAAGAAGGTGGTACTAAAAACTTCTACCAACTGCAAGAATTTATCAATTTGTTTATCATCTTGAAAAACCTGCCAATGCTCAACATTATCTGGAACCTTTGGCCTGTACACCATTTCAATTTTGTAAGAACTATCCTTGAAATCTAAATGTGGTAACAACAAGGAGGAAGAAACTACTAGGGAATCAGCTCTGCTATTTAACTCTTTGGGAATGGCCTCTATAGAGAAGTCTTTGATTTCTTCAATTTCATCCCAAACACGATTCCTATAATGTTTGAGTCTCTCATTCTTTGCTGAATACATCCCTCTCACTTGACTTACAACTAATTTTCTATCACCTTTAGCTCTGAGTATTTTTATGCCCATTTTCTTTTCTTCTTTAATACCAAGCAATAGAGCTTCATATTTAGTAGTGTTGTTTGCGTTATTAAATTCCAGCTTAAAAGCACGTGGGAAAAGGTCTCCTTTTGGTGATATCAACACAACTCCTACTCCATAACCAAGAGAGGCACTACTTCCATCAAACTCCAAAGACCAAAGGCCATCAGACTTGTCAGTTACTTCATTAATCATGTTTGGCGTGGATGAAATCATATAATTTCCAAATTTAGATTCTTGATAAAGTATCTAAGATTTAGGATCTTCAGATGGGAATACAGTGTATTTTGATTTTCCCTTTGGTTGTAAGATAACCTTTTTATCTCCCACTGGAATAATTTCTTGAGACCAGTCAAGCTTGATCTCTCCTCCAAGATTTTGATAGAAAGTTCTACTTAGAAGCATATCATAACTAGCTGGGATATCAACTACAAGTATGGTTAATTTGATCTTTTTACTAGGGTATATTGCAAGGGCTACCTGGGCATCTTTGATTTTCCTGACTAGTGGAACTTGTTTTGCGTCTAGGGCATAACATTGACCAAAGGTTGCAGTTATGGGAATATATAGAGCTTTGGCTATTGAATCAGGCATGATATTGTCAGATGCCCCTGAATCTATAACATAATTATTCAACTTAAAGCCATGAATAAAAAAAGACAAATAAAAAGGCTCTGGTTTTAATCCTACCAAAGGACTCAGATCTTTGGTAGATTGGGTATCCACAGTAGCTTGTTTTGAGAAGGTTGCATTAGTAGTTTCATTAATCAAATGATCTATGGGAGGCTAACCTGATTTAACATATTTGACAAGTCTTTCCAACTCTTTTGGATTCATTCTAAGATATTCAACAGGGGAGACTTGAATCTTGGAACTTTCACAAAAGTCAACAACATCAAAAGCAGTACTAGAACTAGTTTTCTTCAATGATTCATCTTCTTTAGAAATAGCATTTTTAAAAGTTGATGATTTTTGCAAAAAGTCTTTACCTTTATCCCATCGTTGTGATGTTGATGGCATGTCATTGGCTTGATAATTTTAGTAACTTCTGGTTAACACAGTACATGCAGGTGTATGCACCCTAAAATGGTCACCTAGAATTTGGGTCCCCATTCTTTAATTTATCAAATGATGAAAGCAATTTATCAATTTCCTAAAGCAATGCCTTGCAATATTTTCAATTCAAATCAATTTCCTTGATCAAATCGTAATTAATTTAAATATTTCAATATTTCCTAAGGTTTGATCATTTTATCCTAAGTTTTATTTAATTAAGAGAACATGCTCCCTTTTAATTAAATAAAAAATCTTTTAAATTAAATAATAAAAAATCACTTTATCCTAAGCCACATTTAATTAAAAGAACAAATCTCTTTTAAATAAATTAAAAAATCTTTTAATTAAATAATGGAAACTACTTTGCTAAAAATAATAAATAAATAATAAAATAAAAATAAAAAGAAAAAGATTTTTTTTCTACAAATTGAATGCACACTTTCCAAGATGAGTGGAATCTCCTTTTGCCTCTTAATCTCTTCCACACATCTTTTTTGTCTCTTAACAATGTCCATTGATTTTGCCTCTTGAGAATCTTGAGCACATGGATCAACCAAGATTTAATCTCCACCATTGCTCATTTCTTTTTGCCTCTTAATCTTGACTGTCCATTCATTTCTAAAATCCTTTATAAGGAGCCCTCTCCTTCTCATTTAAGCATCCAGGTTTTAGGCATCCATGCATGGATATTTTAGAGATCAAGATTGTATGTTATTGTTATGCAGGTTTGGAGAGCGATTTTGGAGGAGAATTTGAGCACTTGAGCTTGAACATTGCAAATTCTCTTTTCTTGTCTTCTTCTCTCATGCCCCATAACAATCCATTTAGATTAATATTTCACTTGCATATTAGACTAGATTCATATTTCCTTTCATAGAATAATCTTGCATAAGCATTTCCTTTCATAGATTAGTTTCCTTTCATGCATTGTTATCATATAGAATAGCTTTCATTTTTATTTGCATACATACTTGATGATCATGGAGACTAACATTATTGCTTTTCCTCTTTGAATCTCTCATTTTATGGTGTACTTGCATGGGCACAAACTAGGTTAAATCCGAGGGCCTCCATTACAAACCCTTGCACTCCATGAATAGAGAGTTATGAGTAGCCATTTAAGACCTCATTCTTGAGCAATTTTGAATATAATGACTCATAGAAGTGTGTCAACATTTTAGCACATATTTTTTGGCATCCACCATGGGGCAACCCACCTTTACATGCTTGTTTTGGTTATATTTGGAGCTAACCCCCTTGTGCAGATTTGTTTGGAGACTAAAACCCTAGATTTTCAAATATTTGATCATGTCTCCCAAACAGCTTGGAGTTTTTGTCTAAAATTTGTTTTCTAGGTTGGTGACATATCAAAGCAGCTTCAGTAAAAAATTCAAAATTTTCAGAGGTGTTTTGAATTTTTTATAATTTTTTCTTATTTTTCATAAAAAATTAATTTTTGGTGCAAATTAGAATATTTTTTGGAAATTTTAAAATTTTCAGAAATATCTTTAAATTCTACAAGGGGTCCATTATTTGTGTTTAGAATTTGGATGCAATATCATAGCTCAAATAGTTAATTTACAAAAACTAGTATATTTTAATAAAAATGGGTCTCTAGGGCACAAATGAAGAGATTTTTCTAAAATTTTTACATTTTTGGAAATCTCTCTATTTTTTAGTAGGGATCTCTATTTTGCATTTCTATTTTTGTGGCCAAAATCATATAAAAAAATTAGATCTTGTTGACTAGGTCAAATGCAAAAAAAAAAAAAATTTGTGATGAGTATGCACTTATTTTTCATGGTTCAATGCATGATATGAGTTGTCATTTGGATTATTTGCTGGCTATTATTGCTCCTAAAAATTTATTTTTAGATCTAACCCTAGAATTTTCATAAGTTGGATATACATTACATATCTTGTTTGCTTGTTTGGTTGTTGGAGAGTTCGTGGCTGGCTTGCACAAAAAAGCTCCACATAAATCTACTAAGTGCATTGCTTTGGACTTGAGGTATTTTGTTGCATCTCTATAACATTTGAATTTTGGGAATAAAATTAATCTCTCGTGTTCGGCTTGAGTGTTTATTTCTTTCATAGATCACACTTCAAATTTGGGCTCTAAAAAGAACATAGATTCACTTTCTTGCATATATGTCTCACATAGTAATTAGGCCCTATGAACACTATTTGTGGTGTTCTTGAGAGAGTGAGCTTCTTGAGAAGCTCTTCTTGATGATAGAACCCCTTTTAGGTAGTGAGGATATTGTTACTATCTCACAGTCTTGCTTGGTTTGGTCCTCAACATTGATTGGTACGTACTCTCTTGGTGTCACTTAGAGAGCTCGGTAGACATTGTTGTTGACATAATGAACCTTGCTGAGGTGGTTTCAATCTTAGCATGTCAATGAACTTTCTTGCTATGTTTGGGTAAAGTGAAGAGGCTAGAGGATTATGATCTACTCCCTTTTTGGGTAGTATCAGAAACTTAGATCCTTGAATCTAAACCAAGTCCCCATGTGGTCCTTTTTGTGAGTCACCTTTTTAGAGAGGGTTAACCATAGTGGACACTCCCTTTATTGGGTAAACCATGTCGACAAAACCTCAAGCGGTAATAGCCATTTTCACTATGGTAGCAACAACCACTATATAAATGTCCCTGTGGAAGAAATCTCCATGGATGTAGTTTCTTGCTGGGATGTCAGATCTCCTCAGCATCTCCGATTGATTAAATTCTTGGAATGTTTCAAAACCCCAATGCACCTAGATTGGAGTTTTCCCTCTTGGGATTGAAAAAGTTGCAGAGTCAAAGAATTACTAAGAACCATAGTGCAACCAAATTTTTATTTTCTAGGACTATGTGTGTGACTGAAAAACATTTTGAGAACATACACAAATAGCATCTTTAGGGAGTAGAATACTACATCAGTATTCTTGTTCATGCACAAGGTTGCTTTGTCCCTTGCTCATTGTTTGAAGACAATTGTTTGCTTGAACTCCTTGGTTGCTGTCTTGCATGCCTGATTAATGATGAAAATTTGTTGATGCACCTATTTGATCTTTTAAAACAAACAAATATGAGTTCCCAAGTGATAAAAACTTCAAATATCTCTCCAAAAGTGCTATGACATGTTGCTCAACATCCAAATGAACTTAAATGATATCAAGTTGCACAAAATGACTCTTGGTCTTCTTTCTTCCACATCTCCCATGTCTTCCTAGTGTCCCATTTCTATCCTTTCTCTTCTTCCTTCATGCTTCTTCCTCTTCTTCCTAAACTCTTCATGTCTTCTTGATTATTTTTCTCTTATTATCTAGTCTACCTTCTTCTATTCATCTCTTCTGTCACTTCCATGCTTGATTCCTCCTCTTCCATAACCATGAATTTCAACTATCTTGTTACAGAACCTCTCTTGAAAATAGATGATCTCGAACTCATTGCTCAATTCAAAGAGTATTATTCCTCCAAAAATCTCATGGGTGATAAATGTATGACAAAAATAAAAGAAAAATCAATTAAACTAGATACCTTTGCTAGGATCATACACATGATCCTGTCATGACCTTCTTCCAAACATTTTTCATCTTCTAATTCTTCTCATCCTTCCTCATCTTCCAAGTCTTACCATGACTCTTCTAGACATTATTCACATTCCTCATTATCCAAGTCTTCTTCCTCCACTAGGTCTTCACTTTCCTCTTCTTCACAATCTCATTCCTCTTCTACTTCTCCCAAGAGTCTTACTCCTCATCTCAAGAGATACCATGATGAGAAATATGCTAGCCCTTTTGATACCTCTTCCACAAAGAGTGATATGCCCATCTTTGATGACTATAATGATGGACAATTTAGTGATACCTATGACACCTCTATTCCTAAGAGTCTTCCTAGTCATGTGCTCGTGCTTACTGGAAATGGGTCATCACATTGGATAGATCATGATGGTGATCCATATGATTCTGATTTTGAAAGAGTCTTTGATGATTTCTATGAACAATACCTAGATGATACATCTACTTCACTTGAGGAAGAGAAAGCTTACCATGCTGATTATAAACTTAAATACTATAAGAATCTCTCCTCTAAGACCTCTCATGCTGAAAATAAAGATTACACTGTCGAGCAAGATTATGTTAATGATGGACCTTTTTCTTGTGATAGTTTCCTTTCATCCCCTACTTCCTCCAATACCCATACATTTCCTAAAGCTTCCAAGTCTTTCAAATCTTTCACAAATCCTTCATCCAACAAAAATCCTAATACTTTTCATGCAGTTCCCTATCGTTATCCTCAAGGGCTACCTCTTAAATAAATTCAAGCTAACCTTCACTTGGATGCAAATACTTTCAATAATGGTAAACCTAAAGAGCCTCAGCTTTTATACACTATAATGCCTACTTTAGCTAGTCCTTCACCATCTCTTCCAAAGTCTTCCATATGATCGTAACATGCTTCCTTGTCCTTAGAAGTGGCTCCATGTCAAGAGGACTCTAAAAATGATAAAGAAAAGAACATAAAGAAAGATCAAGATCAAGAACCCTCCATGTCATCCAATCCTTTTCATGATGTCTCTTATCCATTTCATGGTTCTTTTGATCCTACATGCCCTTTCTGATTCATTCCACCATGTCTTAAGGCTTCTTCTAAGCAAGATCAAGCTACTACTTACACCATTGAGCTTATTGACAATCAAAATAACCTTACTACACTTGTGCTTTCCAAAGATGATACTTCCATTAAGGTTATTAAAAATAGTGTTGTTACTTCCAGTGTTAAGCATATTGAATATCAAGAGAAAAATTATATGCTTATGCTATCCAAAGCTCCTTACGAAGATCAAAGTCTTCCATCTTCTTGTTCTACCACTCCATGTTCGCTTCCACTTTCTACTCTTCCTAAGTCTTTTCAAGCTCTGAAAAAACCTATCAAAGAAGTTGCTCCTATTCAAGATTTTCATGATCCTATTACAAATCCTAATGCTCACTCTAAAGATGCTGATGTCCTTGGTTGTCATATAGATGTTTATGAGCTTATTGATTATCCTTTTGTATCTTCCACATCCATCCTTGGACCTCCTCCACCAATACTAAGGGCTTCACGTCTTCCTTCCATCTTGGGCCCTTATGTCCCTTCACTTTCCCCTCCCAACTCTCCTAATTCATCATCCATCTTGGGTCCTTATGTCTCCCCATCTCTAATATTTCTTCAAGATCAACATAGATGCATACCCTTGATTCCTTTTCATCCACTCACCCATCTAAACCAGTCATATCCTCCTTCTTCCACAAGTCCCAAGTCTTTTGGAAGTAACTTGAATGTTCAATACAAAAAAAAGAAGCAATACAAGAATCCATAAAAAAAAAAAGATCACCATGTCTCCTCTAATCGACATGAAGGCATAAAGTCAAAAGAGATAACTAAGAAGAAAACTACAAGACAAGTATGGGTTCCAAAATCTATCATTGAAGATATTCTCTCTAAATCATCAAAATGAAATGAAAAACCTATGACTATATGGATTCCAAAGTCTCTCTTGAAAGAGTATGATGTTGAGAAACAAGTGAAGTTGACATTCAAGCTTCCAAAGGCTTCCACTTCATCTTCTTCCAAAAACATTCTTACATTCCATGTGCCTAAACCACAACCTTTTCTATCCATTCACCATATTCCTTCATTTACGTTTCCTCCATCCTCTCACCACCCTTCAAGGTGTGTTGATGTTGATCTTTCCTTCCTTTCCATATACCCTTTCACAATCTTTCCATTCATTATCCTTCTACCTACTATCCTTTTTCCTCATTTTTCTATTCCTCCTATCTTCCAACCTCACTCGCTTTACATAAAACCTTATCCTCTATTTTTCTCTTCCATCTTCCTTTCCCTATCAGCATCTTTGAGCATATCATTTTGAATTCTTGTAATATCATGGTTTATCCTTTCAAGGAGCATTATCTAAAAAGCTTTCCTTCTTCCAAAAAAACTAAATTTTTTTAAAATAAAAAATTAAAAAAATAGAAAAATTCTAAAAGAAAACAAAAAAAATTAAAAAATTGAAAATGTGCCTTGGTGGAAACCTCGAAATAGGTGCATTGGTAGCAAAAGTAAAGAGAAATAAATTTGTCCTATGGTGAAAACCACTCCCTTGTGGTGCCTTGGATAAGTACCGTGATGAAAACCTGGCAATTAGGCATCATGCATAGTTCTTCTATATATTTCATCCATTCTATCTTCTCTCTTTGATCTTGATAATGTTGACCTATACACGAACATTTGGCTATCTTGTGAGCTATCTTACGATGATCTTTCTTTCATTCCATTCATGTTTATCCTTCATATTTATTTTCCTCCATTCATTCTAGCCTTTCGCTATCCTTTTCCCCTTTGGTCTTGATCTAATAAAAAAGAGTAAAACACGATGCTATGAAGCCTCTTGACATGTCTACTCCTTTGGACTACATTCTTTCCTTCTTCTACATTATGATTTTGTGACTTATCCTATGTTGGCCTTTCATTGCTTGTCCAAATGTGCTTTACATGATATTTTTTTTCTAGCTTGGGTACTCTTGAGGAGTTTGCCCTTGAGGATTTCTTCCCTTCATTCTCCTTCATTCTCTTGTCTTCTATCTCCTCCACCAGCTTGCTAATCCATCTTGTCCTCCACCTTGCTAGACATTGGGACTATACGATGTGATCTTGGTTGGGAGTTTGATGTCCATTCTGTCTAGGGGCATCATTTGTACATACTTATTGATCCTGAAAAAATCCAAAAAAATGATATATTATTTAAAAATTCTAAAAATTTGAAAATGTCTTGAAAAATGATCATCTTACTGAAAACCTAGCAATAGGTGCTTTGATATATCTCAAAAAAATTATATATTTCAAAAATACCAAAAAATTAAAAAAATTAAAAAATTAAAAAAAAAAATAGAAAAAGTGCCTTGGTGAAAACCTGGAAATAGGCGTCTTGGTAGAAAAAATAAAAAAATTTATAAAAAGTCCTAAGAAAAAAATTTGCAATAAAATCCAAGTGGTGAAAACTTGGAAATGGGCATTACTTGAGGCCTTTGCACCCCTACTTCTCAGCATGCATCCTCGACACTTAGCCTTTCTCCGTAATGCCTTGGTTTGGAATTTGTCTTTGTCTTTGTCTAGGGGGCATAACTATGTTAGCTTTAGTCTCTTAGATGCATTAGTCTTTAGGACACCTCACAAACTATGTTTTTCAACACAACCCCTGGCATCGAGTGTTTCTCAACACTTCTCGATTTGGTCTTATCCAATTTTGTCATGTGATCTTGCCTGCTTGCAAGCATTCAATCCTTATCCTTGGAACTTAGTATCAGTGAACACACTTAAATTTTTAAACACAACACTTAATGCTTGAGATATGTCATGATCTTTTCTTTGTGTGATGACTGTTATTGATTTTCGTTGAGTGTCCTTGTCTAATAAGTCTCTCCGGGATCCATAGCTAGAGGACTTGGGGCATAGGGCATGTTTTTATTTGCTTTTTGCTTGCAGGTGTGGTCTTGAACCTCTTGAGTGTCTGTTGTTGTTCCCTTGAAACACTTAAGAGATTTGAGGCATCATCCTTGATTATTTTTGCACAACCGTTCTTATGGTCATCCCAACATCTATGCCTTAATGCACGCATGGTTTTTCTACATTAAATTGGGTAAGATAACATCAAAGTCATCTTGACCTTTATGTCTTTGATGCTTATGTTATAATCTTTCCACATTCCAATCCAATATAAATCACATTCATATCTTCATAGTTGCACTTGTGACTAGTGATGATTGTGTGATTTCCTGATGTCCGTTAATAATGGCCCAATGATGAAAATAAGTTCCTTAACATTCTCTAATGAATGATGAAAACAAAATCCTATGTTACATTTTCTCTATTGCAAGTACACCTTTGCATTGTCATGTAGGTTGCATTGTTAGACTTCATGTTAATTTGCATTTATAGGCTACATTAAGAGTTTGAGAGGGTTTTCCTTCATCTTTCTTTTGGACTTTTAATCAACTATGATCAGGTTTTGATCCTCATTTTTTTTATCTTCTTTTTTTATCTCAATCAAAATTTTCTATCTTAAATAGTTGATTAATTTTGAGGCATTCTCTTTCTTGAGGTAAATTCTCTTCCTTCTCCTCATTTCTTTTCACCTCTTCCAAACTTCTATCTTCCATTCACTTTCACCCCACTTCTTTTCTTCTAATTCAACCTTGGGGCATAATCTTTCATGCTTAATGATTTACCTTGGTTCTGTGACCCTTATATCTTTCATCTTACATCAAGAACATTATTTTTAGTTCGATTTGATCAAATTTATCAATTTAATATTTCTCCTCTATCTCATTTCGATTTTGATCATGAGGGGGAAGTACCTATCAAACTTTAATCCTTGATTCAGCTTTATCAAACCTATCAATTAAACCTTGCTTGAGACTTGACAATTACCTATTTATAGGGGTGTTGACCTTATCTTTTTCAATCAGCTTATCTTTGTCCTGATGTGTTCCCGTCTGTCGATCACACATCTGAGTTGTTTTGTGATCCCAAATTGATCTCACACTTCAACTTCATTCTTTGACTACATGTGTTCCCATAAAGATCACACATTAGTTAAAGAGGGAAAAATGTATGCACCCTAAAATGGTCACCTATACTTTGGGCCCCCATTCTTCAATTTATCAAATGATGGAACCAATTTATCAATTTCTTGAATCAATGCCATGCAATATTTTCAATTCAAATCAATTTCCTTGATCAAATTGTAATTAATTCAAATATTTCAATATTTCCTAAGGTTTGATCATTTTATCCTAAGTTTTATTTAATTATGAGAACATGATCCCTTTTAATTAAATAAAAAATCTTTTAAATTAAATAATAAAAAATCACTTTATCCTAAGCCACATTTAATTAAAAGAACAAATCTCTTTTAAATAAATTAAAAAATCTTTTAATTAAATAATGGAAACCACTTTGCTAAAAATAATAAATAAATAATAAAATAAAAAGAAAAAGAAAAAGACTTTTTGTCTACACATTGAATGCACACTTTCCAAGATGAGTGGAATCTCCTTTTGCCTCTTAATCTCTTCCACACATCTTTTTTGCTTATTAACCATGTCCATTGATTTTGCCTCTTCAGAATCTTGAGCACATGGATCAACCAAGATTTAATCTCCACCATTGCTCATCTTTTTTTGCCTCTTAATCTTGACCATCCATTCATTTCTTAAATCCTTTATAAGGAGCCCTCTCCTTCTCATTTAAGCATCCAGGTTTTAGGCATCCATGCATGGAGATTTTAGAGATCAAGATTTTATGTTATTGTTATATAGGTTTGGAGAGCGATTTTGGAGAAGAATTTGAGCACTTGAGCTTGAATATTGCAACTTCTCTTTTCTTGTCTTCTTCTCTCATGCCCCATGGAAATCCATTTAGATTAATATTGCATTTTCATATTAGATTAGATTCATATTTCCTTTCATAGAATAATCTTGCATAAGCATTTTTTTTCATAGATTAGTTTTCTTTCATGCATTGTTATCATATAGAATAGCTTTCATTTTTATTTTCATACATACTTTATGATCATGGAGACTAGCATTATTGCTTTTCCCCTTTGAATCTCTCATTTTATGGTGTACTTGCATAGGCACAAACTAGGTCTAATCTGAGGGCATCCATTACAACCCCTTGCACTCCATGAATAGAGAGTTATGAGTCACCATTTGAGACCTCATTCTTGAGAAATCTTGGATATAATGACTCATAGAAGTGTGTCAATATTTTATCACATAATAGGTACTTATAGAGTTTCCACAATACTTCCTCCTCATTCAGAGTCAGATTCATATTCTATATAATAATTTTCAGAGCCGCTAGGTAACTGAGGACTCTCTGCATCTCTAAGTGATTCTTCTGCCAATTCTCAGTTCACATGCATCTACATAGACTAGATCATTTCTGGATAGGAGGTGCCATCATGATCATCTGTAAGATGGAAGGTAAACATATTAGCTCTTCTAGGAGGAGCTTCTAGTAAATTTTTATCAAATGGGGGATAATTTTGAGACCTATGACTAGGTCCAACTTGATTAGGTATTCCTTTGGGAATATCATGATACAAAGGATGGGGATTGGTATTTCTTTTGGGAATTTTCCTCTTGATAGTAATCACATCATTTAATAATATTTGCAATATGAAATAAGAGGAAGATGCATTTTGTGCATTAGGTATTTGGACATCTTTCCTCCATTTCCCCGTAGTGATCAAATCATCTTCTAACTCAGTCACTTGGCTTTGAGCAGTTGCCACATCCGCTGGCCTATTCCTTCTAAGATGAAAACCAATGTTCAAGGGCATGGAGTTTACAAAAAAACATTGTTAGTTTTCAGGGGTCAGCCTTTTAGCAGTAGGAATCTTATGGATGACTTTGTTATACCAAGCCACATAATCTCTCATGGTCTCATGGATTTCCTTTTTCATTTGTGTAAGTTGCACTAACAAAGAATTCTCATCATCCACGCTTTTGAAATAGCCTTCAAATGTGATTTTCATGGAGTTCCAATTAGTTATGGATCCTATAGGAAGATGCCCAAACCACTCCATTGCTCCTTCTATGAGGGTTTGGATGAAGAGTCTGACTGCTACATCTTTAGTTTGCACTGCTAAAATGCCAGTGGCTACATTAAAAGAATTGAAATGTTCCTCTACAGATACTTTTCCATCACCAAAGAACTTTGGAAGAACATCTTTGGCTCCTTTAGGAAGAGCATGCCGACTGGCTAAAGCTCAAGGACCTACTGCAACACCCCATGGTTGAGCCATAATAACTATTGGAAAGATAGTCAAGATAGGGGGGGCTTCAATTCCTGATAAAGTTAAAGCTTGCCAATCATAGGTTTTAGTAGATGAACTGAAAGGTTCTTTTGGAGGAGAAGATGGTCTAATTTGATACTTTTTCTTAGAGGGATGAACTTTTAAGGTTTCAAGATTTTGTAATTCCTCAAAGACACTATAAAAAATACTCACCTTTCATTGAGACCTGGTGTAAGGTCTGGGCTCCAGCTTGGTAGTTTTGTGGTCTTTGTACTTCTCTATCAACTACTACAACTTCTTGAGCTATGGGGAGACCTCTCAGCCATTCATCAATTTCTTCCTCTTCTTCTATCACCAACTGAACTTGTTGGTACTGTTGATTACTAGTTCTTAATTTCCAAGCCAAGTTATTTAGATATGCAATAATGTCTTCTTGGGTATCTAGAAAATGAAGATCGGGTTGTAGGTCTGGGGGAACTTTAGCTTGACCAGGTATCACATCGGAAGGTAATACCATTTTTTATACATTAAACCAAGCAAAAAACATTGGTTTACTAGTTTAGCTCCCCAGTAGAGTCACCAAAAATCTGTTAGTAAATGAATTTGTCTCTTATTCAATTTTTTTTCTACACTCTATAACCTAGAAAGAAACATAAACTCTTTACTAAAAGTTGGATTAAACATGAAATATTTAATCCTCTTAATTATGGTACAGCTCCCAATATAATTTTCAATGATTTTTTTAAGAAATAGAGTAGTGCATTTCTGCAATCATCAAACTTTTAACCAGAAAGTTGATAAGGCATACACAGTAATTTCCATCAATATGACATAATTACTGGAATTATAAGCAACTTAATAATCTGAAGCTCACAAACTTCAATCAACATACACTACATAAATCCAAAGGCATAACTTCAACTAAGATTCAAAGAAAATAGAAGACATCCAAACAAGAAATTATGTCCAATGTAAGATATCCCAACAGAGATCCACTCATGGGCATAGACCAACAAATTTATATAGGTAATTTTTTTCCATTCATTGATTTAGAAATCTTAATCAAAAGTCTTTATATAAAACACCACAAGATCTAAACTATTGTAATTACTAAGCAAAATAAAATATCATCCTTTCTAAAAAAATTTCCCTGGCTTTATATAGCCATCGGTTACATCATACCAAAAATAATAATGTTTTTGAAAACTCCCAAAGTTTCGGCCTAGAACTATTTAAGACAATTGAAAATATACTAAAAATAGCTTAAACTAAAAAAATAAAAACAACGACCCAGGATCAATAGGGCATGATCATTGGTCGTGGTTGAGCTGGACATTTTTGGTTTAGCTTTGAGAAGACCTAGATGCGCGAGTCTTTTTCCACTCCTCATGGACAAGTGATGCACTAATTACCATGGCATGGTGTGGTAGGCTGATGAGAATGATTCTCTGTTTGAGAGCCTTTTTATCCTTACACACTTGAATCGACCTTAATTTATGAGACTCCAGGTGGTCCATACATATGACCAACATGGCCCCAATATTTGCTACAGAAGTGAGATCTTCAGTTGTGAGATCCTTGTTGTCCCTGATCGCCGCTATTCCCGCTTCAAACTCTTGAGCCATTTTCCCAGCCTTCTTGATGTCTTGAGTTCCTTCATCCATCAGAGTGATATTTAGGCACTTTAGGTCCTTCTGCATTGTATCTACCAATCCTTTAAGCTCATTTAGCAAACAGGTTGCTCCTTCACATCCTTCTTTGATAATAGAGTTCCACCACTCAATGCTTTTAATAGAGTCATAAATAACCTATTCATTCAAACTGTGAACTAGTTTTTTGATGAGAAATTTGGACACTCCATAATGGTCTATCTCTGTCAATTGATCAACTATATTTTTCCATTTCTTCTTCTCTTTTCTCCATTCAGTGAATTCAATCAACATTTCTAAAATCATTTTAGTAATGACCCCATGGGTCTCGATCAACTGAGCAATGTAATCACCCCCTCACTGAATCATCCCAATGACCCACTTATTGAAAAAATCCACAATTAGTTTAATCCTTTGAATTTGATCTAGAGTTTTACGAACCTCTAGTGAGCAAGGGTCAAATGTTTGAGGCACTTGGGTCAGTGGAAGTGGACTAGGTTCCTAAACTGCCTAGATGAATTCTGCTAACCTTTGGATAGTGACCTTCAACAACTTCTTGTCTTTTTCATCCTTGAAGGTTCTGTGCAATATTTTCCATGTGGAGGATTTGAGATGCTTTGTATCTTCTACACTACTCGCAACTCCTAGGTCTATTTTCTCAATGGTAAAGTCCTCATCAGAAGCTTCATAAACATTTTTATCAGCCTTTGGCACTATACTTTCTACCATCCATCACCCATTTTTTTCATCAATGTCTATCATAGACTCCATCCTAATCCTCTTAGGTTTAACAGTGGCTCCTAGACACTTACTCACCATGTCTTCTATTGGCAGAGTAATTGGTAGCACATTTCATTTCTTGTTGATAGAATTCTCCAGCCATTTTTAGAGTTGGAGGTGGAGTTTGTAGGGTATTATCCATCACAGTTGTTGAGGGGTTTCTAGAATCAGGTTGACTACCCTTTTGAACCAATGTATCTTCATCTAGACTATCTTGACCAATATACTCTAATATATGGCTATCCATAAGGTCTAGATCAATCACCTCCTTGTTGTCAATCAACTTATAATTTTCCTTACTTGCTCTACTTCTTGAGGCTCTTGTCATTGGTGAAGAGCAAGGAGAGGCCTACTTTTCAGGATCAACTTTGGACTTTTTCTTATTTTTAACTTTAGATGTACCTACAAGAGAAATTTTTTTATTAGCATAATCAATAGGCTTGGTAATTGAATCATTGTGTGTTGATCTTCTTGTATTGTGTCTCCTTGGAGCAGGAGGTTTCTTTCTAATGACCCATCTCTCAGTTATCTTTATTACACTGAGGGTTTTGATTGTTATGATATCCCTCTTGTCAATACTCCAGTCAATTTTTGGTAAAGGTGTACCTCTAACCTTGGCTTCAAATTGATCATCAATTACTTCTTCATCATTATCCTCATCCATTGTTGTGATATCAATCTGAATATTTAGGGTAGTAATATGGCCTAGAGTAAATCTTCACCAACTTCATCTTCTCACCTCAAAATTGTCAGCACAATTTTCCCAGTAGTCTTCCATTTGGGGAATATGTTGGAATTCTGAAGGTAGATTAAAATGTTGAGCCGCGTACCGCTTACTATCAAAATATTTTCTAGGTTCAAATTTTTTAGGTTGAGTTTCCTCAATTTGTGTTCTAGATTTAGGGCATCTGAGGAAGTTTTACAAGTATAATATCCCAACTCAATTCAAAATTTGGATTTATCCCTACCCTTCCTTTCTTTAATTCCTTTGTGAACATAATCCAGTTGATGGGCCACCTCTGCTATAATCAAGCTATCAAAAGCATATCTGGGTAACTTGAAAGGCTCCCCCTCAAAACCCCCAACTCTGAGATATGTGTATCTTCTGAACTAGATGAAGAAACTTCCATAGGTGTTAACAAAACTCTTTGCCTCCTCAAACATTCTCTGTTCAATATTTCCTTGAAGTTCATAAGTTAACCTCCCAAAGAATATTCTATTTAACTTTGGAAAACTATCTACATGATACTCCTTCTGTAGATGGGGACAATAATCATACACCTTTATGTTTGGGATAGGTTGTTCATGAAAAAGACCTTTCCATTCTCTAGTATAGGCCAAGATATAAATTAGGTAGGAAGATATATGAAAACCACTGCCTCCTGGGAAGTTTGCTAATTAGTGATGGAGTTCATCGGCAATGGTTTTAGTCCAATCAATATATTTTACCCCCCAAGAGTAACCTAAATATAGAAATACATCCAGTCATTCCAATAGTATGCATGTTGATTTCCTTTAATCCTGTTAAGCATTATAACCAATTCAGCTACCTCAGGTTTGAAATGATCAATAGTAAGGGGTTTTGGGAGTCTTGATCCTCCTTTCTAGGCTTTCAACAACTATTTTTGGGCTATCTCGTTCCTATAAATCTATCTTTTGGTGGAAAAAATTGATTGGGATGAGGGAATGTTCCATGCTTCATATGGGTCCTTTTCATGGATACCCATTGCCTTCAAAATGACATCTCTACATATATAGACTAGAGGACTCCCATCTATCTTTTTAATACATTTCTCTTCAAAACTATATATTTTTGTACACTCAAACACCATTTCTTGGCAAGGGGCCACTATGGGGAAAGCAACTACATTAGTCAATCCACTTTGGATTGTTTTTTCCAGCATGGAACCTGGAATGGGTTTCTTGAATCTATTTATAATCTCCTCTAAAGCTCCAGTCTTGATCAAGGTATCCTCATAGTTGGGTAAAGAGAAAGTTAAAGGGGAAGTATTTCCAAAGTTTGGCATTGGGTTCTTCATATTGGCTCAAAAACTAGGAATGAAACAAGGAAATGCAATAGTTTTATAGGATTTTGAATTTTGACAAAGCAATGAGCTTCAACTAAAACAAGGAGACCAAATAGATAGACTAACTTGGTTTCTTACGTGACACACTAAAATTTGAGAGGAGGGAAAGGTACCTTCTTCCGCAATGGTTGCCTAAAATGTCTCCACCACTATGAACAAAGATGACTAAGTTCTTCAATTCATCACTAAGCAGTTTACAAATCACGGGAGATTCACAATAAATGGTGAAATAATGGCTCAAGAGGCTTAATTAATGATGATGAGAAATTCACACAACTTTAAACATTGATAATTGTACTTTCCCTTGAGCGAAGTGACACTTAAGTGTTATTTCTATTAAGTACAATATCTACGCCACGCGTAGACTTCATAATTAACTGCTAGTTGTCTTTTCTGTCAAATCATCACTTTCCACTTTTACAAATTACAAACATCTGTTGAACCTTGAACCATGAAATAGGAGAGTTCATAGTTCAAGTTTAACAAGAAGGCAAGAGGACTAACATTTGATATGATTCAATTAAATAAATAAAAAACAACTAGCGGAAAGAAAGAAAGACAAAAGGGAAAATATCTTGTGAAAAGATAACGGCTGTTGAACTCTGAATCTTGAACTAGGAGAGTTCACGGTTCATAGTTCATTGGAAGAGTGTGCGCTGCAAAGACCACATGCCACTAAGCTAGCAAACAAAGAAGACTGATCATACCAAAGGATGTTATTGAACCTTGAATCTTGAACTAAGAGAGTTTAAGGTCAATTGACAAGGTGTATATGCAAGGGACTGAAAACTTTGAGTGAAATGCACCTTGAAAGATTATAGGGTGATTTTGAGAAAATTAGAGCCTAAGATAATTTAGCAAAATCTACTGGTAATAGGATAAAACCCACTAATTCTTCACTACTACAGATAATAAAGTTTTTTGGTTAAGGATATAAGTTGTGATCACTTTTGGTGATCTTACCTTGTTAGGAGTAACAATTAGATTAGCTAGATTTACCTACTTAAAGGATTTTAACATCACTACTTGAGTGTGTACCCAGTTAAGAGATTTGCAAAAGACTATTAGGTCTACTATGTTAAGATATTTTTGCTAACTCTGTTATAATGATTAGAGAATAACAAGTTTTATCTACAATTGACAACTTAACCTTGTCTGAAACAGACCTATGAAGTATTGAATAAATATCACTTTTTAATGTGAAAATATTGTCTTTGAACTGCTTGGTACCCCTGTCAGATTCTGTCTAATCTGAATGTCTTTGTATTATGATCTTCCTTGTCTAATAACTGATGTCTTGAAGTTGGCTTCTTACTTCAAGATCTTCTTCGCTACTTCATTTCACATTTATAGTCAAAATGACATCAATTACAATTATATAGCATAATGCTATTGCCGCTTAACAAAATTAGGTTACAATATCTTAGGAAAAACCCTAAGATATATGATATACAAAAATAACCTAGATCTAGAAATTACATAGAGATCATCATCACAATTAATGATTATATCTACAATAAATGATCCTCAATCTTGGTAAAATGTTTGATGATTCTATTGTAACCATTTGCATAAATAGATGTGCCAAAACTGATTACTATACCATTTCTTGAATTGCTCGGTAAGCACTATCAATACTGCTCGGTAGTTAAATTGGTGCTTGATGTCCAGTCTGCTCGGTGTTTACTAATGCTCGGTATCGGTGTACACTGATGCTCAGTAAAACTACTCAGGTGCTTGGTTAGAACTAATATATTTTGTTCTTGGTACTACCTAGAGATAACTTGGTGTGAAGGCTTGTGTAGTTAACCAATTAGCATAAATAGCTTATAGTACTTCCTTTTATCTACTAGATAGCATAGGTAACCAATTAATCATCTTTGATACTCATGCAATCCTTAATGCTCAAATAGAGATAACATATGGAATCAACTTGTTCTACTCTTTACCTTATCACCCACAATTAAATGGACAAGCAACAAGTGTCTGATAAAGATAATTAGTATGATGCTTGAAAAAGATAAGAACTAAATAAATTTAAAACTAAGGCTTGCATTGTGGGAAAATAGAGTTACATTTTAGAAAGCCATTGGAAAGTATCCCTTTGAGTAATTTTATGGTTTAGATCCGAGAATTATAATGAACAATTTGTCTAATTCAGCTAAGTGTTTTCTTTCCAAAATTGATCATATTTAAGCTATGTGTTTTCTATCTAAGACAAAAAGACACGAATAGCTTTGCAAAGACTTGTTATATTCTTAGGCACCAAAGGAAATGTGTGATTGATAGTGTTTTAATGCCCAAATTGAAGTTTTTTTAATTTTATTTTAGAGACCAAAAGAATGAATTGATTCATTATCCCTTAGGCATTCAAGATTTGATTTGATTCTTTTTAAGCCCAAAGTTGAAGTGTTTGATTGATTTGTTCATTTCTTTTACACATTCAAGATTGGATTAGATTCAATTTAAGCCAAAATTAGAATCTGAAGATTGATTTGTTTGTTTACCCTTAGGCATTCAAGGTTTGATGTGATTCATTTTAAGCCCAAATTGAAATGTGAATATTGCATTCAAGATTCATTTTATT
The DNA here is from genome assembly GCA_027943335.1 of Chamaecyparis obtusa. Lineage (NCBI taxonomy): Eukaryota > Viridiplantae > Streptophyta > Pinopsida > Cupressales > Cupressaceae > Chamaecyparis > Chamaecyparis obtusa. The sequence goes on along the minus strand of BSBK01001728.1, from coordinate 4,397,180 downwards.
GCATCAAACAACAAAAATAAGTTAGTAGTTTAGGATGTTGATGACTTTGGTAAGTGATCTTTTCACCAAATGACCTACAAAAACAAGTTAGAACCTGCAAAACTAAAGGTCAAGGATAATATGAAGCCAAAAAGATCACCTAGATTTAAAAACATCAAGATTTGGGGCCCTGAAAATGCTCTTTATTTTTTATATGAGAAAATAGAGAAAGAAATTTTGTGTCTAGACTCGTGCGACCATTCAGACAGACTAGTATGATAAAACACCTAATACAAAGTTCTAGTATGAGTATACATCATGCTCAGTACGAGAATACAAGGGTTGTAGTATGAGAAAACAATACTAGAAATAATCCAAATATATTGCAGATAAAATGAAAAAGGGGCCAATATGAGTATTGGGAACATGTAATATGAGTATTGGCCACATGTAGTATGATTAAACAAGGTCAAAATGAGTTTACTTATTCTAGGATTCTAGTGCAGGATCACCCTTAAATTCATCCATAGTTGTAGGAACACCATCTAACTCATCCATGGCTAACACATCAAAGGACCCAAACATGAAAGGTTAATGGGAAGGATTAGGATACTAATGGGATCTTGAATCCAATGATATAATAAAGTCCTATTTTGTAAGGCAAGGTGACAATAGGTATTGTTATGAACCTAGTTGTCTACCTTGGCCATTGTTGGACAATTTAATTATGAAGGGCTAGAATAGGCTAGATGACTAGGATGGTCTAGTTGGCCTAAGAAAAGATTGAAATAAGTTTATTTTAATCTATCTAAGGTCCTAGGTGGAGTCTAGGATGGAGTTTAATAAGTTTGATTGATAATTGACAACTTTGGCAAAAGTTGTCAATGTTGTTAATATTGCTTTAAGCAAGTTTTCAAAAGTTGTTAATTTTGAATCTCAATGGTCACAACCATCTCAGATTGGTTAGAACCAATTGAGGGATGTATAAACATGTTGGAAAAATTTGATCCAAGTTGGTTGGAAGATTTGGAGAAGTTTGGATATCTGATTTCAATAAAATTCATTGATTTCCTGATAAATGGACTATGTTTTTGAATTGTACGGACCTGTACGGTCTCACATGTACCATTTAAAGACTTTGGAAGTTGGATCTATGTTTTAGGAGAATAATTCATTTGGTTTTAATTCTTTAAAAAACCTAGAATGAAAGTTATCACATTTTATGTGTTCACTGGTTGCAGGAAGGCCCTGCCTAGGGTTTCGAGACAAAATTCCTCTTTCCAGGAGACTCCACCATGGGAAATTTTTGAAACTTGGTGGAAAGAAAGGAGGGAAGATTTACCATATGATTTTTGAGGTATCAGATTAGGAAACAAATGGAGAGAGGAGGAATGATTAAACCCTCTGGACATGCATCTCTATGTGATTGTCCAGAATTGTGGGTTTGAAGACACAACTCAGCCCAGGGATGGAATGGAGATCTAAATCTTTGGATTTAGTAGTTTTGTGAAATCCTACAAATTTTCCAATTGTTTAGATTGGAAAGATGAAAATATTTTGAGCACTTCCTTTGTTAATTCAACTTATTAGTCCTATTAGGCCTAGGAGAGATTTGAGGACAGTAGGAGTTTGGAGATTGATCAAAGGTCCAAACTTGGTGTGCACTGTTGATAGGTTGATTGAAACCTTTGAGGGTTGTTAAGACCTAAATTGGTGGATTTCCAAGTAGGTTTTTTAATACCCCAAAAATGGGCTATAAGTTCATTAATCTCCTACATCTTCAATTCGAATGAAATCGACATCAAAGTCCTAATCTAAGGCACATCTAAACATCATCGAATCATAATTGATTATCTTAAATTCTACATCGGGGAATATTCCTAGTAATATTTCTAATCATCATAATTATCTTTAATTTTATAATTATTTGGCAATAAATCACATTTATCCTAAAATTTGATTAATTAAATATTTTGCATATTTAATTAATTAGATTTAATATTTGCCACTTAATTGTTTAATTAAATTTAATTATATCTATTATTAATTGTATTATTTAATTTTGACAATAAATCAAAATTCCTATGAATAATTGATTAAATTCTTATTTAATTAATTAAAGCATGTTGTCATTATTTAATAATATAATTTTTAATAAAAGTTTGGTAAAATAGTTAATTAACCCATAAATTAATTATTTTATTTCAAAAAGTAGTTAAGTTGAGAATAAATCACTTTATTTATTTATTAAATCATAATTATCCATGTGCACATTCAAGGACCAGTTAAACTCAAAATTGGAAAATCAATGCAAGTTGTTAGCTTTTTGAAACTCAACATCTTTTCGAGTTTTAAAGTTGATCTAAACTTCTAATTCAAGTTGAACTGTGCTTTTGCATGATTTTTGTGACTTAATTATCTTTATTTAAAAATAACTCAAAAATCAAGTTGAGTTATTTGAGTGATTTATGGCTTTTTCTCATGCACCTCCAAAGCCTTGGATTTCTATAAAAACAAGGCTCATCTCTTCATAATTCATCTCTCAATCATCTCTCAAATTTGCATCCAAGCATCTCATATTTTTGCACAATCACGCTGGAGAATTAGAGGCTGAAAGAATCAACTTGCGAATTCAAAGCTTTGTGAGATCAATTTCAATTGCATAGTTTTTATATCTTAGCATAGAATTTCATAGTTTTCATATCATTGTTAGAATCTTCATTGTTAGATCATTTAGCATTCATTTCATATCAGTTTTCAATAGCATCCATAGCATATCAGTTTATCATTCTTATTGCATAGAAATATCAAAAAAATAGCTTAATTGCATTCAATTTCATATCTAGATCAATTGCATTCAAATCCTTCATTTAGGTGTTGTCTAGGTCACTGATCTCAATTACAATCTGAGAACATCAATCTCGCACCTATTAGAAGGCAGTAAATCGCTTGGTTAGATTAGATTTCAATTTTGCACGATTTTGATTATCACTAACCTCTAATTTTTTACTGAGTGTTGTGTCTACAGATCAGGTACAATTTTCACACACACATTTCTGGCACCCACCATGGGGCAACCCACCTTTGCATGCTGGTTTTGATTTTTTTTGGGAGCTAAAACCCCAAAGTTTCAAAGATTTAATTTTATCTCCCAAACGGATTTGATTTTTGGTCTAAAAGTTTTTTTTCAGATTGGTGACATGTTGGGGAAGCTTCAGTAAAAAATTTAGAATTTTATAAATTTTTTTGAATTTTTAATAATTTTATTTTTATTTTTCATAAAAAATTAATTTTCGGCGCAAATCAGAATATTTTTTGGAAATTTTTACATTTTCAAAAATCTCTTCAAATTCTACAGGGGGTCTATTATTTTTATTTTAAATTTGGATGCAATTTAATAGCTCAAATAGTCAATTTGCAAAAACTATTTTATTTTGATAAAACGGGTCTCTAGGGCACAAATGAAGAGATTTTTCTAAAATTTTTGCATTTTTGGAAAGAATTTTGTTTTTTAGTAGGGGTCTCTATTCTGAATTTCTATTTTTGTGGCCAAAATCATATCAAAAAAATTAGATCTTGTTGACTAGGTCAAATGTAGTGCAAAAAAATTAAAATTTTATGATGGGTATGCACTTATTTTTCATATGATTCAATGCATGATATGAGTTGTCATTTGGATTAATTTATGGTTATTATTGCTCCTAAAAATTGATTTTTAGAGCTAACCCTATGGTTTTCATAAGTTGAATATATTTTGCATATCTTATTTGCTTGTTTGCTTGTTGGAGAGTTCGTCACTTGCTTGCATGGAAAAGCTCAACAAAAATTGCTAAAAATCAAGTAGAATCTACTAAGAACGTTGTGAGGATCATGAGGTATTCTCCTTGTTCTGAAAACATTTTGATTTGGACTTAAAATAAATCTCTTATGTGTTAAGCTTGTGTGCATCTTTTCATGCTTTTGATCTATTTCTACACACTTGCATAATTTGATACTAGGTTGTGATCCCTTAAGGATTCATTAAGTAGTCTTAGAATACTTGTGATTGATCTTGATTGCTATCTTGGGTTATTGGACTCGCTAATCTGCCGGCCCCTCATTTCCGCCCCGTGGTTGCAATCTCAGCGCCATAAAGGGGAGGGGTCAACAGGACAGAAGCGTTAAGTGTTCCACTTGGCAACCCTTTTGTTCTTTTAGGAACTCACTTGTTTTCTAAGTTGTGGACTCATTTTCAGCTTGTGTGAGGTGTTAAGTGTTCCACCTTGTGGACACATCTCATATTTGCTTTAAGCGTTAAGTGTTCCTCTTTCTACTTTTTGGATGCTTTTGGTAGATTTGCTTTCAGGAATATATCTGTGCTCACATAGTAATTAGGCCCTATGAACACTATTCATGATTCTTGAGAGATTGGATTCCTAGAGAAATCTTTCTTGACGACAGAATCCTTGTAGGTAGGGAGGATACTTAGTGCGTTTCACATTCAACTTGGTTAGTGCATCTTCTCTTATTGATCGACACATTCTCTCTCCGGAGAGGTTGATAGATCACGTAGGGTTGATATCACGAGCTTTGGTGAATCAAAATTGGTTAGTGTGTCTTCTCTTATTGATTGATACATTCTCTCCCCAGAGAGGTTGATAGATCACGTGGAGTTGATATCACAGACCTTGGTGGAACAAAACTTTGTCTTAGCGTGTCGGATTAATCTGCTTGCTTTGTTTGGGTTAAAAGTGAAGAGGTGTCAAAACCTTGAATCTGGAGCCAAGTCCCCTTGTGGTATAAATCTGTGAGTCACCTTTAGAGAGGGTTAACCGTAGCAGACAATCCCTTCACAGGGAAAATTGCGTTGATGAAACCTCAAGCGGTAATAGCCATTTTCGCCATGGTAGTGACAGCCGCTATATAAATGTCCTTGTGGAAGAAATCTCCACAGGTATGGTTCATTGCTGGGTTGTCAGATCTCCCTAGCAGCTCTTGAAGATTAAGTTCTCAGACTGTGTCAAAACCCTGGTGCGCCGGGATTGGAGTTCACCCCTTTGAATCATAAAAGTTGCAGAGTCAAACCATTACTAAAAACCCTAGAGAGGCCAATTTTTCACTTTCAGGTATATGTGTGTTATTGTAAAACTTTTTAGAACATACACAATTAGTACTCTCAGGGATTAGCACAATTTGGTCACTTGATTGTTCATGCGCAAGGTTGCTTTTGCCCTTGTTCATTGTTTTCAGATGTGCTTGGACTCACTTGCTTGCTGTTCTACATGCTTGTTTATCTACTTGGCTATTAAAAATGATCAAATCTGGTATAACCTTCAAAATCTGGATAGTACAATTTGCAAACAATCCAAAACTGAAGACCTTAAATTTTGCAAAAATTGACGTAAAATTCTTTCTGGAGTCAAAAGTCATTTCAGGAAGACAAAAGTCGTACGAGTTTTGTCAAGTGTCATTTCAGTATTGCCCATCTGTCATATGATTGAGAACCCAGTGTCGTATGAGTTTTCAAACTAGCAAATTCAAGAAAGTCAAAAACCTGTTAGCAACTATCGTACGAGTTTAGCAACTGTCATTTCATAGACTACCCAGTGTCATACGAGTCTGCAGAGTGTCGTTTGGAAAAATTTGAGAGAGTTGTCAGAAATTGTCAAATTACAAGATATCTAATGTTTTCAGCCTAGTTCCAGAATCTATCAAACAAAAATATCATTGTGTCAAGAACCAATCAGTAGCTATTGAAAATTAGTACACATGTCTCAAAGAATCAGTACACATGAGGAAGAAATTCTGATCGCCGCTATGATAAAGCAGCTGCAAGCTATGCAAGTCCAGCTTGACAAACTTGAGAAAGAAAAGGAACCTCTATACTCTTTTCCATTTGATAAAGACTTGTACATGTCACCATGCCCCCGGAAAAAAATTGAGCAATATGATACCTCTTCCACGGAGAGTGACACATCTAGCTTTGGAGACTATGATGACTATGACGACAGACAATGTAATGATACCTATGACACCTCTATTCCTAAGAGTCCTCCTCATCATTCATTCCTGCTTACTACAAATGGGCCATCACATTGGATAGATCGTGATGGTGATCCATATGATTTTGATTTTGAAAAAGACTTTGATGGCTTTTGTGGACAATACATTGATGATGATCCATCTACTACTGCTGAGGACTATAAAATACATCATGCTAGCTTGAAACGTCAATACTATAAGGATCTCTCCTCTAAGAACTCTCAGGCTGAAAATAAAGATTATCTTCTCAAGCAAGATCATGTTAATATTGGACCTTTGTCTTGTGATGGTTCCCTTCCATCCCCTACTTCCTCCAATACCCGTACATTTCCTAAAGCTTCCGAGTCTTTTAAATCTTTCACAGAACCTTCATCCAACACAAGCCCTGATACTTTTCATGTGGCTCCCTATAGTTATCCTCCAGGGCTACCTCTTAAAGAAACTCAAGCTAACCTTCACTTGGTTGCAAAGACTTTCAATAATGATAAACCTAAAGAGCCTAAGCCTTCATATGCTATAATCCCTACTTCAGCTAGTCATCCACCATCTCTTCCAAAGTCATCCATACAATCCCAACATGCTTCCTTGTCCTTAGAAGTGGCTCCATGTCAAGAGGACTCTAAAAATGATGAAGAAAAGAACATAAAGAAAGATCAAGATCAAGAACCCTCCATGTCATCCACTCCTTTTTCTAATGTCTCTTATCTACCTCAGGGTTCTTTTGATCCTATAGACCCTTTTTCATGCATTCCACCATGTCTTAAGTCTTCTCCTAAGCAAGATCAAGCTACTACTTACACTGTTGAGCTTATTGACAATCAAAATAACCTTACTACGCTTGCACTTTCCAAAGATGATACTTCCATTAAGGTTGGTAAAAATAGTGTTGTTACTTCCAATGTTAAGCCTATTGAAAATCAAGAGACAAATTATGCGCTGGTGCTATCCAAAGATCCTTGTCAAGATCAAAGTCTTCCATCTTCTTATTCTACCACTCCATGTTCACTTCCACTTTCTACTCTTCCTAAGTCTTTGCAAGCTTTGAACAATCCTATCAAAGAAGGTGCTCATATTCAAGATGTCCATGATTCTATTGAAGATTCTAATGCTCACTCTAAATATTTTGATATCCTTGGTTGTCATATAGATACTGATGAACTTATTGATTATCCTTTTGCGTCTTCCACTTCCATCCTCAGACCTCTTCCACCAATACTAAGGGCTTCATGTCTGCCTTCCATCTTGGGTCCTTATGTCCCTTCACTTTCCCCTCCTAACTCTCTTAATTTTCCATCCATCTTGGGTCCTTACATCCCTCCATCTCCTATCTTTCCTCAAGATCAACATAGATGCATACCCTTGAATCCTTTTCATCCACCCACCCATTTAAACCAGTCATATCCTCCTTCTTCTTCTACAAGTCCCAAGTCTTTTGGAAGTAACTTGAATGTTCAATACAAGAAAAAGAAGCAATGCAAGAATCCATCAAAAAAAGAAGATCACCATGTCTCCTCTAATCGACACGGAGGCATAAAGTCAAAAGAGATATCTAAGAAAAAAACTACAAGACAAGTATGGGTTCCAAAATCCATCATTGAAGATATTATCTCTAGATCATCAAAAGGAAATAAAAAGCCTACGGCTATATGGATTCCAAAGTCTCTCTTGAAAGAGTCTGGTGTTGAACAAAAAGTGAAGTTGACATTCAAGCTTCTAAAGGCTTCCACTACATCTCCTTCCAAAAATATTCTTCCATTTCATGCGCCCAAACCTCAACCTCTGCTATCCATTCTCCATATTCCTTCACGTATTCCTTCATTCATTTTTCCTCCACCCTCTCACCACCCTTCAAGGTGTGTGTTTACGTTGATCTTGTCTTCCTTTCCATCTACCCTTTCACAATCCTTCCATTCATTAACCTTCTACCTTCTATCCTTTTTCCTCATTTGCCTATTCCTCCTATCTTCCAACCTCACTCGCTTTACATAAAACCTTATCCTCCATTTTTCTCTTTCATCTCCCTTTCCCTATTAGCATCTTTGAGCATGTCATTTTGAATCCTTGGCATATCATGGTTTATCCTTTCAAGGAGCATTATCTAAAAAGCTTGCCTTCTTCCAAAAAAAGAAATAAAAAATAAAATAAATTGAAAATGTGCCTTGGTGAAAACCTGAAAATAGGCGCCTTGGTAGCAAAAGTAAAGAGAAATAAATTCATCCTATGGTGAAAACCACTTCCTTGTGGCACCTTGGATAAGTACCATGATGAAAACCTGGCAATCAGGCATCATGCGTAAGTTGTTCTACATATTTCATCCATTCCATCTTCTCTCTTTGATCTTAACAAGGTTGACCTATACATGAACATTTGGCTATTTTGTGAGTTGTCTTATGATGATCTTGCTTTCATTCCTTCCATGTTTAGCCTTCATATCCATCTTCCTCCATTCATTTTCTCCTATCGCTATTCTTTTCCCCTTTGGTCTTGATATAAAGAAAAGAAAAAGAGTAAAACACAGTGCTATGAAGCCTCTTTACATGTCTACTCCTTTGGAATGCATCCTTTCCTGCTCTTGCATTACACTTTTATGACTTATCCTATGCTGGCCTTTCATTGCTTGTCCAAATGTGCTTTACATGACAATTTTTCCCTAGCTTGGGTATTCTTGAGGAGTTTTCCCTTGAGGATTTCTTCCCTTCATTCTCTTTCATTCTCTTGTCTTCCATCTCTTCCACCAGCTTGCTAATCCCTCTTGTTCTCCACCTTGCTAGACATTGGGACTGCACGATATGATCTTGCTTGGGAGTTTGCAAATGGAAAAAGATGCTATCAAGTATACCAAGTATCAAAATAATTATCAGAACAAGTATCAGAACTAGTATCAGAACAATTATCAGAACAAGTATCACAACCAATATCAAAAAAAGTATCACAACCAGTATCAAAACAAGCATCAGAACCAGTATCAGAACAATTATCAGAATCAGTATCAGAATCAATATAGAACCAGTATCAAAACAATTATCAGAATTAGTATCAGAATCAGTATCAGAACCAGTATTAGAACAATTATCAGAATTAGTATCAGAATCAGTATCAGAATCAGTATCAGAACCAGTATCAGAACAATTATCAGAATTACTATCAGAATCATTATCAGAACCAGTATCAGAACCAGTATCAGAACAAGTATCAGAATGGGCCTATAGAACAAGTATCAGAACACCTACTGGGGCTACACCTTTCGCTTTAGTTTATGGGTTTGAAGCGGTACTACCTATTGAGGTTGAAATCCCATCACTCAGAATTAGAATGCATGGTCTAGTAACTGATGATGACTACAGAGTGTCTAGGTTAGAAGAACTGGAACTACTAGATGAGCACAGACAAGCAGCATATGATCATCTTAGAGTATATCAGAAGAGAATGTCTAGAGGCTACAACAAGAAAGTCAAGCACAGAGAATTCTAGGTTGGTGATCTAGTTTTGAGAGAGAATCCTAAAAATCAATCACATCAAGAATGCAAGGGGAAGTTCAAACCCAATTGGCTGGGTCCCTTTGTTATCACTACTACTTTTGGCTCTGGTGCCTATCAACTCTCAATGACTGAAGGAGAATAGCTCCGAGAACCAATCAATGTTCTCCATCTGAAGAAATTCTATGCCTAAGGCATTCAGTGCTTGGTAAAATGTCTTGAAAAAATCTTAAAAATTGGAAAAAGTCCTGAAAAAATGAACATCTTGGTGAAAACCTAGAAATAGGTGCCTTGATGATTCACAAAAAAAAATCAAAAAATATCAAAAATTCAAAAAAATTGAAAAAATGAAAAATACAAAAAAAAAGAAAAAAGAAAAAGTGCCTTGGTGAAAACCTGGAAATAGGCGCCTTGGTAGCAAAAATAGAATCTCTACCAAGATGGTGAAAACCCAGCAAACGGGTGCCACTTGTTCCAAATGCTCCATCTATCAGTGCAATCTTGGTCTTTCCTAGCTTTCAGTCTTGCTTTAGTTTGTACATATCTCCCGGTTTGTTTCAACATTTCCAGTTTTCAATAAGTCGGTCTGTACACCAATCGGCTCAAGCGTCTGTATCCTATCAATGTTTAACACTTGGAGGCAATCAATGTCATATCCTATGGTCTCCCATGTATCTTAGATGGATCATATCTAGTCAGAGTCCTTTGAAGCTTCATGTAAGTCAGTTAGTCTTGTCTCCAAAAAGGATTTTGCATCTACAACAACGCAATCAACATCAAACTAAAAACTGAAAACAATCTATGCTTTTTTACATGCTTTTATCTCCTTGTATGCTTACTGATTCGCATTGAGATTTTTGCATATTGTGTCCCTTCGAGCTCTTCAATGATGTTCTTTACAGGATTTAGAGAGTGATGACTGGGGGCATAATCTTTTCTTGGTTTTCTGCTTGTATGTGAAAACCTAACAACTTTGGAAATTTCGGATTGAAATGGTGTCTGACTATAAGAGCCTCTATCTCGAATTGGATGGCCATGCGTACCTTGACCATTGATACCCCAAAAAATTCAAGGACGTTTGATCTAACTATTATCTTTTTAAAGTAAATTCTTTCTCCTACTGTGACACGTGATCTTGCCTAAGGAGGTGAATGATAAAGGGTCACTACGGGTAATTCACATTGGATTTAGAATGATCTCTTGACTGTTTGATGTGTTTGCAACACAAGGCGTACTCAGGTCATCACGACATTTATGTTTTGATGCTTGTACAAATTGCTATATCAAAATGGACATGATATTCAGGTCATCCTAGCGTTTGTGCCTTGGTGCTTATATCTAATCCAACATTCTGAATACAAATCAATATTCATATGTCCATGGTTGTATAACCAGTGGGTGTTGTATTGATTCTTGCACATACAAATCAATATTCATATGTCTATGGTTTCATGGCTAGTGGGAATTGTATTGATTTATCCGGTTACCTAGAAGTTTAATGATGATAACAAATCGACACATGATCAGTGACTAGGTCCTAGGTCTTAGGTTGCATTTCATTTTTCATGTCTCTTTGCATTTTGCATGTTTGCATGATCTCACAATGACTAAATGAACTTCAATGCTTAAACAATTCTTCAAGTCACATCTTCAAATCTAACAAGAGTTGAATCTTACACGAAGGTCCATCCAACGAAACAACAAGTAGAATCCTTTTTCGGGATCAAAATCAAAATCTGTGATCATTCATATTATTAACTACTTGCATATTCGACCTTCAATCATCATAGAAATCCATAATTCAACTTAACTGATTATCTAACATCAAACTATCAAAAATTCAACTTGGTCAACCATGGTCAACTCTTGGTCAAACCTAGTCAAATTCGGTCTCCGGGACCTCCAAACGATGCAGAATGCATTCTCAGACGTGTTTAACCACTTCTCAAATCAATTAACATGCTTCTAAACTATCAACGCTGACTTTTCTTGTCAGATTTCAATTTTAATCCTGAAGGGGGCATGGTATTGCATATCATTCAAAGTCTGTAATCAAATTTGAAATCATATCTTTATAGAAATCATATCTTCCTTAGTAATCAAGACAAACAATCATGTCTAGTTACTGATTCATCAAAAACATCCTCATCACTCGGGGCAAATCTATCATCACTTGGGGCATATCAGATTCATCAAGATCCATATCAATCTGGTATCCTCCTAATCTTGTAAACTATATCAGTTTTTGCAACCATCGGATCATAGTGTTCTTTCCTTGATTCTTTGGCAACTGAAGGATTCGAATGTGATACTTGCTAGTTCTACTAAGACAATCGAGTCTAGAACGGGTCACTCACTTCTTTGCAATCCTAAGGTTTGGAATCAGGCATTTTGGACACTTTTTCGCAATCATAGGTTCATTTGCTGTTATAGTGAACATTATCTTTGGTCATTCATGACCTATTATCTCCATATCAAATCAATATCAATCAGCTTCTATCTCATATCAATTATCAATTTCAAACATCAATTTCATATCTCTATCAAACACAGACTATCTTTGAACCACTGCGCTTCGCACAGTAATTCAAAGAGGGGCAAAATGTAATACCCCAAAAATGGGCTATAAGTTCATTAATCTCCTACATCTTCAATTCGAATGAAATCGACATCAAAGTCTTAATCTAAGGCACATCTAAACATCATCGAATCATAATTGATTATCTTAAATTCTACATCGGGGAATATTCCTAGTAATTTTCCTAATCATCATAATTATCTTTAATTTTATAATTATTTGGCAATAAATCACATTTATCCTAAAATTTGATTAATTAAATATTTTGCATATTTAATTAATTAGATTTAATATTTGCCACTTAATTATTTAATTAAATTTAATTATATCTATTATTAATTGTATTATTTAATTTTGACAATAAATCAAAATTCTTATGAATAATTGATTAAATTCTTATTTAATTAATTAAAGCATGTTGTCATTATTTAATAATATAATTTTTAATAAAAGTTTGGTAAAATAGTTAATTAACCCATAAATTAATTATTTTATTTCAAAAAGTAGTTAAGTTGAGAATAAATCACTTTATTTATTTATTAAATCATAATTATCCATGTGCACATTCAAGGACCAGTTAAACTCAAAATTGGAAAATCAATGCAAGTTGTTAGCTTTTTGAAACTCAACATCTTTTCGAGTTTTAAAGTTGATCTAAACTTCTAATTCAAGTTGAACTGTGCTTTTGCATGATTTTTGTGACTTAATTATCTTTATTTAAAAATAACTCAAAAATCAAGTTGAGTTATTTGAGTGATTTATGGCTTTTTCTCACGCACCTCCAAAGCCTTGGATTTCTATAAAAACAAGGCTCATCTCTTCATAATTCATCTCTCAATCATCTCTCAAATTTGCATCCAAGCATCTCATATTTTTGCACAATCACGCTGGAGAATTGGAGGCTGAAAGAATCAACTTGCGAATTCAAAGCTTTGTGAGATCAATTTCAATTGCATAGTTTTTATATCTTAGCATAGAATTTCATATTTTTCATATCATTGTTAGAATCTTCATTGTTAGATCATTTAGCATTCATTTCATATTAGTTTTCAATAGCATCCATAGCATATCAGTTTATCATTCTTATTGCATAGAAATATCAAAAAAATAGCTTAATTGCATTCAATTTCATATCTAGATCAATTGCATTCAAATCCTTCATTTAGGTGTCGTCTAGGTCACTGATCTTGATTACAATCTGAGAACATCAATCTTGCACCTATTAGAAGGCAGTAAATCGCTTGGTTAGATTAGATTTCAATTTTGCACGATTTTGATTATCACTAACCTCTAATGTTTTACTGAGTGTTGTGTCTATAGATCAGGTACAATTTTCACACACACAGGTTTCCCTTAAGAATTCATTTTTTCTCCTTGTAGCCCTATAGTGGATTTTGGTGTCTAAGTTGTGTTCCAAAGTTGCTAAGTGTAGGATTGGCATTCCATTTCATTTGAAATTGATATTGAACCTTATGAGAACCCTGGTTCCATCCCTAGATTAGTAGGGTTGAGTTGTGAGAAATAGTGCCTTAAGGGTGTAGGGGATTGGATTGAAGAACCAATCTTGATTTGTGGGTTTTGGGAACTCTTGTTAGAGCCCTAGTTTGTATGTTGGAGAGGGGAATCAAGGACCTCTAAGTGTTGATTCAAGTATAGATTGGGGCTCTACTCCAAGTGGTATTAGAGAAACTAGTACATCTTTGGAGGAAGATTAGTTGTAGCCATGTTAGATGGTGGGGAAGACAATGAACTTCCTAATAGGATGACTAATGCAGAACTACTAAGGGTAGTGAAGGAGTATGATGCTTAAAGAAAGTGGATGAGTCGAGAGATGGAAAAGCTTAGGGAACAACTCAAGAAAGGACATAGTGGGAACTCTGGATGGGAAGAAGTGGGGAGTGATGAAGAAGCCCCTTTGTAGGAGGAAGAGGTAGATGTGCCTACAGACTGGAGGCTATTGTTGAAGACCTTGAAGTCCATAGAGAGAAGGACCATGGATACTAAGCTTGACATGCCTGTCTATAGTGGGAAGATGGATCCAGATGAAGTCATGGATTGGATTGATACACTCACTAGTTTCTTTCACTGTGAGAAAATATCAGAGCATCAAAAGGTTAAAATAGAAAAGTCTAAATTTAAGGGATCTGCCTTGACTTGGTGGAATTTTACTCAAGAAGAAAGAGTAAAGATGGACAAGAATCTAGTGGCTACATGGAAGATGGTTTCCTTGGTGGAAGAGGCCTATGTACCTGAACACTATGAATTTCAACTTCATAAGAAGAGGCAAGGTCTAAGGAAGAAGGAGATGGACATCTCAAGCTACACTGAAGAATTCCATAGACTTACTATGAAGTCTAAACTAGTAGAGCCAGAAAGTGTCAAACTTGCTAGATATATGCAAGGATTAAGGGTGAATATCCAAGATGAATTAAGCCTATGTTCCCCTACCATTGTCCAGAAATGCTTTCAATTGGCATTGAAAGTGGAGGAAAAGCTCAAGAGGAAGAAAGACCAATGTGGGAAAGGAAAAAGATAGAGATATTTTGGTAGTAGAGGAAGAGGATCAGGCAATGGTAGAGGATAGATTCCTAGAAACTTGGAGGAGACCAGTCAAGAGAACTCCTTTGGGGAAGGAAGTTCTACAGGCTCCTATAGAGGGAGAAGATGAGATTCGAGGGGAAGGATTGGTGGAAGAAGTTTAGGAACCATAAGGTGTTACAGATGTAACCAACCTGGGCATCTAGCATCAAAGTGCCCTAAGAAAGAAAAGAATCAAGCAGAGAGAAGGGCCAACATAGTCAGAGATGAAGATAACCAAGGGGACAATGCACTTGGATCTTATGCACCACTCGAAGAGGGAGAGGCACTCATGATAAGGAGGACCTTATTGAAGGCTCCTTGTACTCAGGAACCACCACAGAGAAAGAGCCTATTCAAAACCACATGTAAGATTGGAGGCAAGGTGTGCAGATTCGTGATTGACAGTGGATCTACTGATAATTTGGTGTCTGAGGAGGTAGTGAAGAAGTTGAAATTGAGAAGAGTTCCACATCCAAACGCCTACAAGGTGTCATGGCTCACCAAGACCCAACACACTGTCATAGAAGAACAAGCATGGGTTGAATTCCAACTTGGAAAGTACAAGGACAAGGTATTGTGTGACATTGTTCCAATGGATGCCTGCCATTTACTCCTTGGAAGGCCCTAGAAATATGATGTGGGGGCTCATCATGATGGGAGGTTGAACACCTACACCATCACCTATAAAGGAGAAAAGGTAACATTCCTACCCCTGTCTAAAAATTCAGAAGAAAATAATGATTCAAAATTTTTGTTTATCAGTGAAAAAGAGTTTTTAAAGACTTTGAAAGAGGAGAAGACTCCTTGTTATGACCCAGTCCTATTGCCAAAGGATGATAGACCCAATAAGTATGAAAAGGATATAGATCCCTTGAAGATAGTAGGCCCTAAAGAAGTTGCAGACCTACTGAGTCAGTATAAGGACATTGTCACCAAAGATTTTCCAAATGAGTTGCCACCAATCAGAGATATAAGCTACAATATTGACTTGATCCTAGGAGCAACCTTACCCAACAAAGCTGCATATAAGTTGACCTCTGAACAAAATAAGGAGATGGTAGGACAAATCCAAGAACTCTTGGATAAGGGCTTGATCACTAAAAGCCTCAACCCTTGTGTAGTACCTTCTCTTTTGGCCCCTAAGAAGGAAGACACATGGATATTGTGCACTAATTCTAGAGCCATAAATAGAATCACAATTAGGTATAGGTTTCCTATGCCTAGAATAGAAGACCTATTGGATCACCTAGGAGGTGCAAGATACTATTCTAAGGTGGACTTGAGGAGTGGCTATCACCAAATTAGGATAAGGGATGGTGATGAATGGAAGACAACCTTTAAAACCAATAAAGGCTTGTATGAATGGAGGGTGATGCCCTTTGGTCTATCAAATGCCCCTAGCACATTCATGAGGCTCATGAATGAAGTGATAAAGGAATTACTTGGAAAATTTGTCATAGTCTACCTTGATGACATCCTTATCTTCAACAAGAGTAAGGAAGAGCATTTGGAACACCTTGATTTGGTCTTGAAGAGGCTGCATGAATAGAAACTCTTTATAACTTTGGAAAAATGTGTTTTTATGCAGGAGGAACTTGTCTATTTTGGATTTGTGATTACAGGTGGGAACATCAAGATGGACCCTGAGAAGGTAGAGGCCATCCTAAGTTGGCCTTCTCCAAGGACAATGACTGAAGTGAGAAGCTTTCATGGGCTTGCATCCTTTTATAGGAAATTCATCAGGAATTTAAGTCAGTTGTGTGCTCCAATCCTTGAGACCATAAAAGGTGGAAGTAAATTTATATGGAACAAAGAGGCAGAGGAAGCTTTTCAAATGTTGAAGAAAAAGGTAATGGAAAATCCTATACTAGTATTCCTTGATTTTCAAAAAGTTTTCACTATTGAATGTGATGCATCAAATCTAGCCATTGTGGTTGTCTTGAGCCAAGAAGGAAGGCCTATGGCCTTTTTCAATGAGAAGCTAAATGAAGCAAAGAGAAAATACTCCTCTTATGATTTGGAACTATATGCCTTAGTCTAATCATTCAAGAAATGGGAGCACTACCTCCTGCCTAAGGAATTTGTTGTCTTCATAGACAACCAAGCTTTGAGTTTCTTGAATATCTAAGAGAAACTAATCCACAAACACATGAAGTGGGTGGAGTCAATACAAGCCTACACATTTTCAATCAAATATAAGAAGGGAGTTGCCAACAAGGTGGCAGATGCTTTGAGCTGAAGATCTTTAGTTGTGCAACAAATCCAACTTCAAAGTGTGGGGATAGACTCATTGAAGGACATGTATAAGGATGATGATGATTTCAATAATATCTACAAGGTGTGTTCTAATTTTTCTGAAGTCTATCATGTGGAATATGTAGATTATTTGATCCAAGATGGCCTATTGTTCAAAGGACATCAATTGTGCATTCCCATGTGTTCCATGAGGGAGAACATTATCAAGGAGAAGCATGCACGCAGCATGGGAGGACATTTTGGATTGGACAAGACCTTGGAATAGGTGAGAAGGTTTTACCATTGGCCCAAAATTTAGACTAAAGTGAGGAAGAGTGTGGAGACATGTACTATTTTTTTGAGGGCCAAGGGTGCATCTATAAATGCAGGGTTATATCAACCCCTACCTATTCCTATAAGGCCTTGGGAGAGTTGCAGCATGGACTTTTTGATGGGTTTTCCTATAACACAAAATGGATATGATAGCATATATGTTGTAGTGGATAGGTTCAGTAAGATGGCCCACTTTGTCCCTTGTAAGAGCACCAATGATGCATCATCCATTTCCAATTTGTTCTTCAAGGAGATAGAAAGGATTCATGGCTTACCTCAAACCACACTGTCAGATAGAGATGTGAAGTTTGTTGGCCACTTTTGGAGAACCTTGTGGAAGAGGTTGGGGACTAATTTGAGTTTCAAGTCTACCTATCATCCACAAATGGATGGGTAGACAGAGGTTTTCAACAAGTCCATTGGCAATCTACTTAGGTGCCTAACAAAGCAATATGGAGACAAGTGGGATCTAGTCCTACCACAGGAAGAGTTTGCCTTTAATGACTCAATTAATAGAAGCACAGGGAGAAGCCCCTTTCAGATTGTGTATGGAAAAATTCCAAGAGGCATCCTGGAGCTCATAGATGTCCCAATTGACACTCCAATCAATTCTCATGGTGAAGAATTTGCAAAGAGCATGAAGGAGATACATGACTCAGTCAGATTGGCACTTGAGAAAAGTGCAGAGAAATATAAACAAGCCAAAGACAAGCATAGGAGAGATGTATAGTTGGAGGTTGGAGACTTGGTATGGGCACATTTAAAGAAAGAAAGATTTCCTAAGGGCAAGCACACTAAGCTGCTCATGAAGAAGATTGGACCCTGTCTGATCTTGAAGAAACATGGATTGAATGCTTATGAGATTGAGTTGCCCTCTCATCTTGGTATTTCTCCCATATTCAAAATTTGTGATCTAACCCCTTAAAAAGGTGATGTGAATGTAGGAGCAGATGTGCAAGTGGAATAACTTGAAGAGCATGTTGCAGGGATACCCCCTCATGAACCAAGAAAACTTGAGAAGATCTTGGATAGAAAGGTCATCAAGAGGACCAAGAAGAATGTCTACAAGAAGTACTTGGTGAAATGGAAAGGAAGTTTAGAGGAAGAGTCGGTGTGGATGGATGAAATGGAGATTTAGAGGCATGGTTCAACTTTGCAAGACGTCATCTCAAGAGGACTTGAGATCAGTGCACCCCAGGAGTATGGTGCAGGAGCACCCTTAAATTCATCCATAGTTGCAAGAACACCATCTAAATCATCCATGGCTAACACATCAAAGGACCCAAACATGAAAGGTTAATGGAAAGGGTTAGGATACTAATGGGATCTTGAATCTAATGATATAATAAATTCCTATTTTGTAAGGCAAGGTGACAATAGGTATTGTTATGAATCTAGTTGTCTACATTGGCCATTGTTGGACAATTTGATTATAAAGGGATAGGGTAGGCTAGATGAATAGGATGGTCTAGTTGGCCTAAGAAAAGATTGAAATAAGTTTATTTTAATCTATCTAAGGTCCTAGGTGGAGTCTAGGACGGAGTTTAATAAGTTTGATTGACAATTGACAACTTTGGCAAAAGTTGTCAATGTTGTCAATATTGCTTTAAGCAAGTTTTCAAAAGTTGTTAAGTTTGAATCTCAATGGTCACAACCATCTTAGATTGGTTAGAACTGATTGAGGGATGTATAAGCATGTTGGAAAACTTTGATCCAAGTTGGTTGGAAGATTTGGAGAAGTTTGGATATCTGATTTCAATAAAATTCATTGATTTCCTGAGAAATAGACTGTGCTTTTGAATTGTACGGACCTATACGATCTCACATGTACCATTGAAAGACTTTGGAAGTTGTCTCTATGTTTTAGGAGAATAATTCATTTGGTTTGAAGTCTTGAAACAACCTATAATGAAAATTATCACATTTTATGTGTTCACTGGTTGCAGGAAGGCCCTACCTAGGGTTTCAAGACAAAATTCCTCTTTCCAGGAGACTCGACCATGGGAAATTTATGAAACTTGGTGTAAAGAAAGGAGGGAGAATGTACCATAGGATTTTTGAGGTCTCAGATTAGGAAACCAATGGAGAGAGGAGGAATGATTAAACCCTCTGGACAGACATCTCTATGCGACTGTCCATAATTGTGGGTTTGAAGACACAACTTGGCCCAGGGATGGAATGGAGATCTAAATCTTTGGATTTAGTATTTTTTTGTAATCCTATAGATGTTCCAATTATTTAGGTTGGAAAGAGGCAAATATTTCAAACACTTCCTTTGTTAATTTGAACTATTAGTCCTATTAGGCATAGGAGAGATTTGAGGACAGTAGGAGTTTGGAGATTGATCAGAGGTCCAAACTTGGTGTGTACTATTGATAGGTTGATTGAAACCTTTGAGGGTGGTTAAGACCTAAATTGGTGGAGTTCCAAGTAGGTTTCCCTCAAGAATTCAATTTTTCTCCTTGTAGCCCTATAATGGATTTTGGTGTCTAAGTTGTGTTCCAAGGTTGCTAACTGTAGGATTGGCATTCCATTTCATTTGAAATTGATATTGAACCTTGTGAGAACCCTGGTTCCATCCCTAGATTAGTAGGGTTGAGTTGTGAGAAACAGTGCCTTAAGGGTGTAGGGGATTGGATTGAAGAACCAATCTTGATTTGTGGGTTTTGGGAACTCTTGTTAGAGCCCTAGTTTGTATGTTGGAGAGGGGAATCAAGGACCTCTAAGTGTTGATTCGAGTATAGATTGGGGCTCTGCTCTAGATTTTCACAGGCTAGTATGAGCTTTGCCAGAGCTTCAGAAACGGGTGATGAAAACCCTGAAATGAGAGGAAAATTGCGTGGTGGGTGTCCCACCGGGCATGCCAAAATATAGATGTGTTAAACCTAATCTGTTGGGAGCATGCATAAACAATCAAACATTAGTCCTAATCTAGCAAGAAATCATATACCAATAAATTCACACACACCACCTCCGATTGAGCCTAAACAAGTGCACCCAGGCCCCATTTGATTTTCTCATTTTAGGAGAATGTGGATGTGCTCTCCAAACACAATGAGAGTATCCCCAATGCAATATTAAGATGATTAAATCCTAAATGAAAGCCAATGGAGACCTCAAATGATGCAAAAAACTAGTATGAAGAACTACTAGCTTGCAACAAGGGTTCCAATGATGAAAATGATGAAGATTAAGAGCTAGAAATGATACGAAATGCAAGTTTGAGATTCTTTAACCATTAAGCATTGATATGTGATTGAGCTTGAAAGGAAATAAGAATGCATAATGAAACTATGATTCATTATCCATTAAGATTATGCTATGTAATCTAGGAATTGAGAGCAAGAAATGAAGCTAATAATGTTAAAATGCTATAGAATTCTAGAGCTAAACTAACATGATAACAATGCATGAAAATGAAAGATTGAGAGGGGCCATTTTCTCATGCAAGGGGATCTATTTATATATTTTTTGAGGGAGAGAGAGGGCTTGGATGAGGTGGCACCTATGTGGCATCCACATAGGAGCCACATAGGAGACACATAGGCTAGAGGGGATGGCCATTTTGAAAGGTTAATTTGAGACAAGATGGGCATTTAAGGTTTGAGTGACTCAAGGTTGCTCACGTATGTGTGAGAAACTTTAGGGAAGAGTGTGGGGGACAAATATGTAAGAAGGAGTTGGAGCATTTAAGGAAGTTGGGTGGCTACCTTGCGAAGAGTTGCTCACACATGCGTGAGTAACCCATTAGCTCTAATAAGGTTATGAATCACTTTTTAAGTGAGGTTAGAGGACTGATTAGGTGGGAGAGTAGACTTAGCAAGTGAGGTGATGGGTGTAGGCTAGGTTTTGGGTAGGGATTTAGATTAATTTAAATTATGTTTAGATTAATTCAGGCTTAGAGGAATATTAGAATTGTGGAAGGATTTAAGTAAATGGAAATTTATTCAAAAAAGGGATTTATGAGGGACATGTATTAAAATAAGTTTTAATACATTAGAGAGGGGGGTATTCAAATTAGACTTAAATACTTTAGGTAGTGGACCCAACTTAATTAAATGGGTATAATTAAATGGGTAGAGGAATATGAAAATAGTGATTAATTAATTAAAACTAATTATAATGTCAAGAGGATAATTAATTAAATAGATTTAATTAATATGAGTGAATTTTAGGTGTTTACACTTACAAACATAATTTCTATGTTTTCTTTTTTCCCAAAAAAGAGAAGCCACAAGCCATGTTGAAGTGGGGCACCCATGATAGAATCCAACAACATCTCATGTTGGAGTGGGCACAACCCAAGATGTGTCTCCAAAACCTTTCCTTAGGCCTCATATTAGGGTTATCAATAATCAAAGATTCATAATAAATTTAATAAATTCAAATACCTAGTTTAAAGCCCACTTGGAATCTCACATGAAGCTTAAAGCCCACTTTAACTAGCATGGCCTGTCACTTTAACATAATCTCTTTCTCATAAAGTTTACTTGGAATTTGGAATGGAGTTAAAAAAAAGTGTCTTCCCAAAGCACATGGTTGGGCCCACCTCAATTTCCATGTGCATGCCAAACTTCAAATGCAGTTTACTCTCTTTTACATGCATTAGCCATAACATCATATTTTATATGATTAAATATAATATATATTTATTCATTATTATCAATATATAATATATAATTTTAATTATATTTAATATATTTAAACTATTAATTAATAACTTAAATAAAAATTATTTATTATATATTATTAAATATTTAACATGATATAAAATTATAATTATGTAATTTTATATAATAATATTTACAATCAATAGACAACCCCAATGAACTAAGAGAGGGTGGGAAGGTAAAATAAGAAGAAATTAAAGAATTTGATACAAAACTTTTAAAATAGCTCAAAGGTTCCTTACAATACAAGTTCTATTTAACTAGAGGGATTGGTGAGATGGTTTATTAGAGGCACGTCTGACAAGTTGATGAATTCCATCAAAAAACCTGAAAATTCAAGGTTCATACATGGTACCAAGAGGATGAGAGTCAACTCGAATAACATTCCTAGTGAACCACAATGAACTAGAACCACAATGAACTACGAGAGAGTATTAAATTATATTTATGTAATATTAAATAATAAAATTTCTGAAAATGGGCGAAATGCTGGTATGCATAATCTGAAAAATCGGTCCTCATCGTAGCTTTTCATATCATAAATACATCTTAAAAAATCTTAAATTATATAAAGAGAGACAGACAGACACAGAGATACAGAGTTTCAAGCTAGAGCAGCAGCCGAAAGCTTTCATCGGTAATAAACTCTGTAAAACAATGAAAAAAAAAGCTTAACACTGCTATATTCTAATTGAATTTATACCAACTGGTAAAATTAGTTCAAATTAGTTCAAAAGAAAGCATATGGTATGTATGAATTTAGATTGTAGTTGAATTTATCAAGTTCTGTTAGTTTACAAATTTAATAATATATTTCTTATTTTTTTATTTTTCAACTTTTACAAATCAAATCTAAATGGCAGATAAATTTGATTTTAAGAATATATTTTTTTATGTCTTTTTTTTAACATTTTTTATTCTAATAGATAAATTTTCCTTATCATAGAATATATTATTTTTTATTTTATTTGTGCTTTCTGATGTTAACAACAATATTAAAATAGATTAAAAAATTTAATTTTTTATTTAAATTTCTGTTAATAATGATTGATATTTAAAAATAAACTAATGTTAATTTCAGATTGAAGAATGTATGTAACATGTGAAGTATTAAGACAATATCTCAAAAAGTATTTTGATCTTGGTTGCAAGATACACACCTGGACCTATTGAAGAAATTTTAGAAAGTCAGAGTGGAAACATTGACAGGTAAATATATGTAATGAACAACCATTATCAAAGATATTCTGAAACTGTTTGAAATGATTTTTTTAAAGTTGAAGACATATATGTAAATGTGAAAGTATCAATAGAATGCATGATGTGTGTCACAGGTATTTTCTCTTCTTCTCAAAGAGATGCAGTTGGTGGTTGTAAAACCAGACTCTACAATCTTTATGAACGGTTCCCCAGTATTGCCCTATAATAAGAACTTTCAATAGAAAGCATATCTGGAAATGTGATGATTGTATCATATAGTTTAAGTGGGGAGAGTTTGATCATTAGTGATATGAAGCTATTCACTCTACTCTTCTTATCAAATAGTTTCACAATTTGGAGTGATAATTCAGCATTGGAGGATAAATGATTCAATAATTTATTAATAAGCTAATTAATTTAGTGGTAAATTCATTATTCAAAGAATTACATGTGTTTGTAGTCTCCTAACTCTATTAAGGTAACAAGACCTTTGATACAAGACTATAAAATGTTGTACTTGAAATGTCAAAATAAGACAATTAAGTTTTGACTCAATAATTTGAGGGACTCAATAATTTGAGAATGTTCTATTGAAGATAAAAACACGAGATTGTAAAGAAAAAAAATTAGGAGTCACACAACACAAAATCAAAAGAAAAAAGATTCAAGAAAGAATAGTGAAAAAATATACAAGGTAGAAGTGCTTGTCTTATAAACATAACTTCTATGTTTTCTTTTCTCGCAAAATAGAAGAGCCACAAGTCATGTTGAAGTGGGACACCTATAATAGAACTCAACACCATCTCATGTTGGAGTGGGAACAACCCAAGATGTGTCTCCAAAACTTTTCCTTAGGCCTCATCTCAAGGCTATCAATGATCAAAGATGATAATGAAGTTTGAAAAAGTGTCTTCCAAAAGCACATGGTTGGGCCCACCTCGATTTCCATTTCTGTTTTGGTATGCTTGCCAAACTTCAAGTGTTTTAGTTTACTCTCTTTTACATGCACTAGCATAACATCATATTTTATATGATTAAACATAATATATGTAATCATATTATCAATATATAATATATAATTTAATTTATATTTAATACATTTAAACAATTTATTAATAATTATTAAATAATAACTTAAATAAAAAATATTTATTGGGTACTATTAAATATTAAATTCTATTTGTGTAATATTATAAAACTTAGTATATGACTGCTACGAAATAATATGATGTATGGCTGGTACATGTAAAAAAGAGTAAATGAGATTCAAACCATCCAAAGTTTAGCAAGTCATGGGAAAGGAAAATTGACGTGGCTTCATTGAAACGGTACACACTAGTTAATGCTTAGTGTGTGTCTTTTAAGTCCCACCTAATTTTAATTAACATGACATGTCACTTTAACATAAGCTCTTTAGGAAATTTAAACAGTTTCTTCTCGAAATGATGACCCCATTACTTATGGTGGGAGACTAAATACTCAATACTATTGGTGAAGCTAGGTGGTTAGTCATAAGATGTTACAATATTAAGAATCTATAAGCTGTCCAAAGCAAAATACTGAATTCAATGTCAAATTTGATTGAAAATAAGGAGGGCTCAAAATATTTCACGCGGAGCTTTTAAAATAGCTGAACAGTTCCTTACACAACAAGTTTTAATTCTATTTAACTAGAGGGGTTGGTGAGATGGTTTATTAGAGGCGCCTCTGAAAGAGTTGATGGCTTCCATGAAAGAACCTGAAAATTCAAGGTTCATCCATAGCATGAAGAGGATGAGAACCAACTGGAATAACATTGTCAATGAAGAGGGAGAAGGGAATATTAGTAAGCAGCCTTATAGCAAGTGGCTCACACTTGGTATTGGGCCATGCAGAGAGGATGGTTCAAGCTCAAGGAAAGATTCATATGGCAAAGGTAAAGTGATGGCTGGAGAGAAGAAAGGTGATTCCAATTGGCTAACTCTTAAAATTGGCTCTGGCATTGAGAATGAATCAAGAAAGCTTATTTATGCCATGGAGAAAGGTGAGAGTGTGTCATGTAGGGGAGATGGATCTAACAAAGAAGCAAAAGTTAGGGAAGACTCAACTTTTGTAGGTCAAATTGCAGAGGACACCTTGAGCATGATATTTTGCAAACTTCCCCTTCCTACTTTGTTCCAAGCTCAGGCTGTCTGTACATCATGGCAAACTTGTATTTCTAGCTCTGTTCAGTTTCACAATATGTGGGAGCAGAGCAATAAGCAAATGTGGCTGGTGATGGATCTTTATGATGACAAAGGGCTTGATTTCTATGTTGACAGAAGTGCAGATTCTAATGGGCTTGCTATCTTTGATTTCAGTAGAAGGATGTGGTACAGGAAGATGTTTAATGATGAGTGGAGGGGTGAAAACTCAAAATGGTGTCTCAGAGCTGGAGATGGGGGCCTCTTGGTTTATAGCAACTGGAGAAATGGACTCTTTAAAGTGATCAATCCACTGACTATGGAGACCCATTATCTTGAAGATGTGAGACTGTCCAGAACAAATAAGATTTCGCATTACATGCAAGAATATTATGATGAAGCGGTTGTGCACCTCAAGTTTGATCCAGAAACAAAGACATATCAGGTATTTGTTATAATCGCAAATGATTATGTTCTGGAAGGAAAAAATTTTGTTGTTTTGATTTATAGATCTGCAGAACAGAAATGGTTTTTAAGGTGGATTGACATGGGAATGAAAATGGACTTTTCTCCAAGAATTTTATTGCATAACGGACAAATTTACTTGTTTTCTGAAGATGGGCAAAAGGCTGGTATTTATAATCGGAATGGAAATGGCAAGTTTTTTTACCTTTCAGGGATGCAACGTGTAATGCAAGAGAGCTTAGGAATTGTTATATGCAAAAGCAGAATGATAATGGTCTGTAGAAGTGAGGCCATGGAACTCCCACCATATACGCATACTTTGAGTTTTTATGAGTTTGATGAGGGTGGCATGCAGTGGGCATCTAAATATGAAGCTATTGTATCGCCCCAATTTTTGGGACCTGATGTGAGTTGTGTTGGGGGGGATTATATTTGGATAACTGAGGAAGACGCTGATGGGTATATCACTTTTATATTTCGTATAGATATTGATAATGGGGAGGTGAATGAATGGCCAGGAGTATTCGAGTATAATGGGAGAGGCTGTGTATCCATGCGACTAAGCTTTTGCCCATGTTCTTAGATTTCTGACATCTGGTGACCTGTTCATGTTCATGTTGTTTCCTGAACTTATGAAATCTATTTTCTGCTGCATCAATAAAATGGTTTTAAAGGCACTTTTCTGTGATTGCATTTCCATTGTTTCCTTAACTAATGAAATCTATTTGCTGCTGCATCAATAAAGGGTTTTAAAAGAGCTTAGGATTCAAAATATGAAAAGGTTATATTAGAAATTAACTTTAAAAACAGTTAGTATTAGTTCAGATTACAGTCGGATTTATCAAGTTCTGTTAATTTGCAAAATAAAGATTATATTTCTTTTCTGTTATGTATCCTAAAATTTGTTATTTTTTAATTTTAGGTTTGTCCTTTATTATATAAAATTTGTTTATATTTTGTAATAGAATAAGGTTAATTTCAGATTGAATAATGAATAATGTATGTAGAGGTCTTTGCTGGGTCGTCATTTGTGATGGAGAAAGAATTGTATGATTGAAATGTCTTCATTATGTTTGTCAGATAAACTTTATTTTGGGATTGGTCTTTAGCAGCATTGTATTGGCTGCCTTATATCTCTGTTTCAGAATTTAGGAACTTGTAGATAAAAATAGTATTCTATTTAGTCTTCTTGAAAGAGATGAGTGTAAGACAAATATAACAGATCTCTGTTTTACTTTTAGCTTAGAAGCTATGGTCGACCTTTTAGTTTTGCTGCTATTTTGTCTTTAATACTGTTGTTGTCTGTTAAACTGTAAACTTTGGTTGGTTTCACTTTATGACAAATTGTGAGGAAGGTATTTAGTCTTCTTAAAAGAGATGGGTGTAAGATAAACATAGCAGATCTTTTGAAAGGATATAAGAAGTTACAAGCAAATGCAATTTCTATGCCACATCCCCTAAATTTGCCAAATCCTCTATAAAAGAGGCAAAGCATTGTAATCAGATTATAGACAATGAATAATACAATAAATCTCTGTTCTGCCTGTGCACTTTGAATTTCTCTGTTTTATCTTTTTATATGCTTACAAAATACCGTAATATTCATATACCAAGCAAACAATATTGCAACCAATAACGTTGCCCAAGCCATACCGTGCTAAAATAATGGCAAATATTATAAGAAAAATATTGATTACAGAGGTTTTTCCTAATAGACAATGAATAAAAAGTTCAATTTAAGTTCCAAAACAACCCAGAGTGAGGAAATGGACATGTTGACTGGCTGTAGAATGAGACAGAACATTCAACATTCAACTGCAAATTGCAAAATGACCCTACACTACAATGAGACAGAAAGGACCAAATAATCAACTAAGTGACAGATTAATACCACACCATACGTGCAGCATCATTAAATTATATTAAGAAAGACAAGATGAACCTTGATAGGGTAATTTCTTCAGAAGAAACACGGCCAGTATAAAAAAATTGTAAATCTCTATGTAAAAGAGCAGAAAGCATAACATGGATTCTCCAACGCATGTTTTATAGGAGATATTATCAATGGCGAATGATTAATGTTATTGTTATCATAATTCAATTGTGTAGTTATGAGTCAAATTTATTGACTATATTTTATGAG
The DNA here is from genome assembly GCA_027943335.1 of Chamaecyparis obtusa. NCBI lineage: Eukaryota > Viridiplantae > Streptophyta > Pinopsida > Cupressales > Cupressaceae > Chamaecyparis > Chamaecyparis obtusa. The sequence goes on along the minus strand of BSBK01001728.1, from coordinate 4,369,338 downwards.
AATGAAGCTTGACTCAAAAGTTACAGAATTGAATCTTCATAGCAATATCATAATTTAATTTTAAATATATTAATTTTCTACAATCTATATAAACTGATTGGAAATTATTTCTAGATTTTATTGTGTTAGTTTACAATATTGATATTGCCACAAAAGAGTACTAGAAGAATAAAAATGTCACTTGTTGTGGAAAATATCTATTAGTACTCATGGAATTCGTCTTCATCTGAATACTTTAAAAAATCATTTAATATTATTTTACATGTTATTTTTCAAATTTTGAAACTCAAGAAATTCTAGGCCATTCCTCCAACTTAAAAATCCATACATTTCTCCAGCGTTTCTCAATTTGTCATCAGATGCTATGTAGTTGAAGAGGGTGTCCAACTAAAGAAGTTTCTTCTTTCTTTTTGTCTTCTTCTCTTCATCTCTCCTCACACGAATCACATACTTTTCATTTTCAACTTCCTCTCCATCAAAAGTATCCACAATAAGTACTCTTGATCTCTTACCTTATTGAATCATTTTTTCTTCTTCTACTTCCTCTAATTCTTCTTCTTTCTCTGATTCTTCTTTTTCTTTTGATTCTCATTAAAATACTTTTCTCGAGTGGCTTTCTATTTTCTTTTCCTTGTTGAAGAGGTTGTCCCTTTTTTCTTTTTCACAGACTTGTCCTTTTCTACCAGAGGAGTTTTCTCCTTTACCTAAGTTGTTTTCTTCCTTTTTGAACTTGATGATGTTTTCGTAGCACACATGAGTAACAGGAGAGGGGGAATCCCATTGGATCTCTAGAACTTGTAGCAATACCCACTTCTCTTCTTTTATGTTTTACAACTTCTTGAGGAATACCCGTTGCTCTGGCAAGATTATCTACTTTCTTCCACACGTTCCTCTCAATAATCGATTTCATCAATTCTCTACAAACTTCAATAGAATTTTTCTCATATGTACAATGTCTTTCTTGAGTTTCCTCTTTAGGACTACTCTGTAGTACTTCATCCAAACTAGTTATCTCTAGGGAAAATTGGACCGAATCGAGATACTCAGGGCATGGATTTCAACAAGAAATAATTATTTTTCACCTAAATCCAAAAAAACTAACCTATAGAAAATGAAGAACAACAAAATGAAAAATGCAAACAAAAAGAAACAAATGAAATAAACTTGAAGGAAGGAAGAAATCATACCTCCAAAAAGCACCAATTGTGAGAAAGATTGAAAATCATTGAAGAAACGTGAATGCGAGCTCAATTTGATCACTCTAGTTGGTTGAAAGATTTCTTTGTAAGAAGGCTTTTCTCTTTTGTGAATATTTTCTAAGTGCAAATGATCCTTTTTGACCCTTTTATAGCCGATTGATTAGATGTGTTGAATGTGCACTATACTTGCTTCACTGTCATCACGACTCAAGCTCGTCGGGGACCAAGATTTCAGAATTACTGAGCTCTTAAAGAGAGTAGACAAAATCTTAAAGTATCCCGGGATTCCAAAATCTGCAATCCCAAAAAGGAACACACAAAAATAAAGAGGGACTCCAAGGTCAAGGACTTCAAAGAAAAAAAATAAAAAAAAATAAAGATAATAGAAAAGAAGGGGGGACCCAAACTTTGCTAAAATACAGTTGGGATGGGTATCCATTGCATAGTAAGACCCTCCTATCCATGAGGACATTTTGGTGTAAGAAGATAAGATTTCTCTCATTTGTCTTGTTGTTTGGGTAAACCATTTGAAGATGGTTTTTATGTACCTCACCCATCATGGTACCTTGGTTAGAAAGGGTAATATTTTAGTACATGAGATTGATATGGTTGTCAATTCCCTTAATGACACTTTACCCTCTATTCACTTCGATGACATTCCCTCTAGAGATGAAACGTTAATGTGTTATATTTGTCCCTCTCCTAAAGTTTGTATTGCTCATAAAGATACTTTGGAGAAAGAGGGTAATATCCTTGATCCTCTTCCTTCCACAAATAAAAGCTTTGATAAAAAAGACCCTAATAAATTCAATGTTGTCTATGTTTTGGGTGGTTAGAATCCTAAGGTCTTTGTCCACCTTCATCAAGATGTCCCTCAAACTCAGAAGAAGTCGGTGATTATGTTGAAAGGTGATCAACAACCCAATCATCATGTAGTTGCCCACACATATAATATTTAAAATAATAAGAAAGATTCCAATGTTCTTTCCCCATCTCAACCTTTTCTTCCTTCCCACTTTGTTCTTCACAACAAGTTGGTAAGGAGTATAATCTTATTGAAAAAATTCATGCTCCTCCTGGTAAGATATCTATTTGGGACTTGATTAACTTTCACCCACACACCATTGTATGCTTCAAGATGCTTTATGAAATCTTGTTGGACCTAATTATGTGGCAGCCTTATTGGCATATATGAATATGACTAAAACTAGTAATGACATTGTGTTCTTCAAAAATAAGTTGTCTTCTTTGGGTAAAAGCACAATCGAGTGTCACCTTTTGGGCTAACTCAAATCACTCGGCCAAGTTATACTCGACCGAGTCTAACACGGCCGAGTACACGTAGGTGCCACGTGGCACCAAATGGCATCTACGTGGCCCATTAGACTGGGCCGAGTAGGACTCGGCCGAGTCAAAATAATATTTTTAATATAAAAAAACATCACAAACCACTCATTTGCATAGTATTAGGCTATTTGAGTGGGGCCAACCCCTAGGGGGACTCGGTCGAGTTGGACTCGGCCCAATCTACTTAGGTGGCATGCCATGTTGGCAGCCAAACCACCAAAAATACAGAAAAACTAGAATTTTGCACTTCTGTTGTTCCTTTCTTAGATCAAAATAGAAAATGTTAAAAAACAAAAAGTACCCTTTTTTAGATCTTGAAAGTACAATTCTGGACATATAAATTTTATATTGTTTCATCTACAAAACGTTAAACAAATTTGCTCAAAACTACATGTAGGTATATTAAACTTTGAGAAGACATTGATTCAGAAAATATAGAAAAATACTAAATCAATTCAAAAAAAATTTAAAATTATATAGGGCACTAGAGGAGAGAGTCCTCTTCAAGAATATATAATTTATTTGGTTTTTGGTATATTTTTTATAGGGTAAAAGTGACGGGAGACAAAAACTATTGATTTCAGGTAAGGTCGACTTTCAATACTTATAACGGGTAAACTATAGATCGAAAAAATTTCTTTCTTTTTTCTTGCACTAGATATACATGTCATCTAAAACATATTCTGAAATTGGAGGGAAATTTTTTTTTTTACTTATAATGATTTGACGGGAAGTGAACTCGCTTATTTGTAGTATTTTTAGGATATGAAAAATAGACCTAAAAAATTAAAAAAACATATTAATTTTTGCTCAAATTAATTTTTAAAAATTATAGGCATAAAATTCATCCTATTTTACACATTTCATCAGTTTACATCATCTTCAAATTCTCAACAGAAATGTGACTTTTATGCCCTTGAAGTTTTTCAGTTTTTGTGTTGTTAGCCTCTTCCTTTGTAAAAGGGTGACAGCTTATTGTGCTTTTACCCCTTTAGAAGTTCAAAATCAATGTGATCCTCTTATGATTACAATTATTATTAACAACCATGCCATTAGAAGAACGTTGGTTGATAATGGATCTTGTCTTATTGTTCTTAGCATATACTTGTTGCATAAAATCAACATAAATCCCAAACTTATCCAACCCTATGATAACCTTCTATATTACTATAGGAATAGTTACTTTATCTACATTTATCCATGTCATGTTTGATACCCTTATTATAGTCTTCCTCTAGGGAGACCTTGGTTGCATTCTATGCAAGTGGTCCCTTCAACTCTTCATCGCAGTGTAAAATTCATTTATAATAATAAAATGTATACCATTTTAATTGACCATAAATTACAAAGTTTCTTACAATTGTAACATTCTTCTATTCCTTCACCAATACAAGTTGATAAACCATCTCTTACCCCTCAAGAAAAGATCCTAAGATGATTGGGGTCATTAGACTTTACACCATCTTTCATGGGAGAATATAAAGTTCCTAAATTTAAACTTGGCACTTTCAAAGAGCCTAGTGTGTCACTTATTCAACCTTCTCCTCCTAACATTTAAACTCATAATATTTGTACAATAAGAAATGGGAAGCAATGCAAGGATGTAGATCACTTCTCATTTTCAGAGTTGGACATTCAGAAGGAAGATATCCCAATAGGCTAGGATGGTCCCAAGTGCTAAATGGGTCGATGATCCTTCAATAAATATGTAAAATTGAAATGGGAAATGATAATGAGATAAAAAATGAAGATTAGGTAAGATGTTATGTGTACCTAGATCAAGATAGAAGGCTTGCTAATTCAAATCGGACTATCGGATAGATGGAATCTCACAAACACGTGTGCTTACAAATTTGGAACCTATGAATTGTAACCTGCCTCTAGAATAAATTTGAGCTTATTTTGGAAGGTGCAAAACATTTGAAACACCATGTACTTAGGTACAAAATGTTTAGGGTATTTTGTACCTTAGGTTTTTGCCTAAAACTTTTAGGGATGCTTCATCTCCTCCTGATCTTCTTGGAATAGTCTTGAAAGTTACATAGCATATTCTTGCACATAAAAAAATAGGGAAGAAGGTTGTAGAAAGTGTTTTTCCTTAGTCAAACCCCTATTTAAGAATCAACCTTAAAAATTTAATAAAATTGCATAAAGGAAAGATGAAATAGAAGCTAGATTTGAATTGTGAATTACCTCATCCCTTGATAACACAATGCCTCTTTTTATGTAATCACGAGTGTTAATGAAATAGCTTTAAATCCACCAAAAATTAAAAGGAAATCATGAAACATAAGCATTGTGTAATGGATGTTGTAGTTTATCACAATGCTTGATGAAGAAGAAGAATGCTTTGAAAAATTGAAGACTTGAATTCTTGAAGACCTTGAAAATGCTTGGATGAAAAATTGTAGAAGAGAGCTTGAAATCCAATTGCTTGATTACTTCTTGATCATGTTGGTTATTAAAATGATGAGAGATAGAGTGCTTATATTCCTCTCACAACATATTGGTGATTAAAACTCAACTAGGTCGAGTGTAAGTCCTAATCCTTCACAAAAATATTGAGTCCCCAGTTCCAAATTGAGCACAAACTTCAGGGTATAGGGCATTTGAAACACCCTATACCTAGACACAAAATGTTTAAAATGTTTTTTCCGCACCAATAGGGGCCCAAATTAGGACCATGCATCCTAGACAATGAGAGGATGTAGGAAAATAGGGTATAGCCAGTTCTAAGGTTGGAAGATAATACAAATGCCACAAATGGTAATGTAGAGCTTAAGCGATGAAATGAATTATGGGATTAGAATATTAATAGAGGATCACACTTAGAAATAAGATCTTACCTCCATTTTTAAAAAAATTGAATCAATACAGGACTTATAATATTAATTTAAAGGTCTAATGAGTGTTAGGAGAGCGCAAAATAAATGTGGGAACCCATACATACTAAAATGGAGCTAAAATAAGAATCTAAGTATAGATGCTAACTTTTTAAGATGGTACGTTTAGCCCCCACTTTCATGGGAGTATGAGTCCATCTCATGCCCATGGTAAAGTAGAAGAAATAGAGAGAAAGAGATAAGGATCATGGCTAAACTACAAAGAGATAAGATATCTCTAAGTTTAAGGACAAAAGCCCCAAAACCAAGTATCTTAACTTGTACATCCATGTGCAAGAACACATAAAACAAGGACCAAAGCCTAAATGTTACTAAGACAAAGGCCAAAGCCTAAATATTACTAAGTTTCCAAGTCAACTAGTTGAAGAGACCTTAGTAAAGAAAATGTCTCCACCACTAGCATCACACCTCAAAAAGCTATTGAAAAATCACAAGTGATCAAGTGAAAAGAGAAAGAGAACACATCAAAGATAAGGAAAGACTATATGATCCAATATACTAGAAAAGTGCATTATACTATGAGATCATAGAGGAGAGAAAAATATAATCATTGATGACATAGGCTAGCCAGTTGTTTTGTGCTAGGTGATCCATGAGAGAGAGAGAGGGAGAGAAGAAAGAAAGAGGAGGAAATGGTCTAGAAAATTGTGCTATACTAGTTCCACCCATTAAAGAGAATGTAAAGAGAGATTTGATTGTCTAACACATGCTAGTCAACTCATGAAAATATATGCAAATGAGAGGTTGAATAGTCTAGTGAATTGTGTTATGCTAGTCAACAAATCTTGGAAATGTATGCAAAGAAGAGGTCAAATGGGATATAAAGTTGTGTTATTATAGTTCAACCAATCCTAAGGATAAATAAGGAAAGAATTATATCCAAGGAAATTTTTCAAAAATATATAAAGGAGAGTGATCTAGCCCTCTCCTTTATACATTTTTTGTGGATTTCCTGACATTTTTATTTAGTAAATAAGATATTTGCAATAAGGATGCCATATATGCCCCCCTTCAAATGGAAAAAAGGTGATATTTTGACATCTTAAATAAATAAAGAACTTTTAATGACAATGAAGGTATCCCACAAGCAATACCTAGTCCAAGCCCAAGAGGTCATAACTCCCATGATGTCAAGGAATGGATGAATGCAAAGAGATACCATGAAAAAAGTGTAAAGGGGTCCTTTTGAAGGATGTTGAAAAGAGGTCTTGAATAAGAAGGGAAAAACTCACACCTTCCCCATTGCTAGGAAGAGGAATACTTAAGGAAGGATGACACACTTTTAGCCTCCAAGGTAAGAGATTTGTTTACCATGAATACCTAATTGTGAATAAATAAGAAGTTATGGTCAAGGATACATACCTTTTGTATAAGAGAAAATCCTTAATGTACAAAAACAAATCTATGTAAGATTGGATATCACAAGATTAAAAGAATGCCACTTAGCTAAGGGAAAAGTGGATCCTTAAGATAAGGATGAGATATTGGTATACTACCATTTCCCCCCAAGTGTGGGACAAAGATAAGGAGGACTATTATGTTTCTCAAAAAGTATGATCGCACATAAAATTGCACCACCATGCATAACAATGAGCCCTCAATGGAGAGTCTAACAATTTCATAAAGTGTGGAGAAACATAATAGGAACTTAAAACTCATTAAAAAAATTTATATGAATAATATCAGAATCAACGAGTTTCTAAATTTTGTAATGCAAATCTTGACATTCATTAGTAGAGTGGTCATGATATCGACGATACATGCAAAAAGGGAGATTAAAAAGGTTTTGACTATACTTCTTCTTTTGTTTAGGTCAAGTAATCAGCTTAGAACAAAGAAGTTTGGGCAATATGATTTCTTGATTAAAGCTAGGAATTGAAGAAATGTTGAATACTAAAGAAGAGGATGTTAAAAAAAGAGGAGGTTTGAGACCAAACACTTCCATAGGTTTCTAAGAGTCTCAAAGGTTTGTTGCACACATCCTAAACTATGTTGGATATTATGATTTGAATTATTAGGAGAATTGGGTTGAACAAATAACACACTAGGCCCTTAAAGGAGTCCCATGTTAAAATTCGGAACTTTTTATTCACCCACAAGAAATGGTGTAGTCTAATGATCCCCAATCATCTTTTAAAAGGGAATTGCTAGAAGGAGAACTAGTATCTCTAATAGGAGAAGATATATTTTGTTGAAATGTTGGAGGAGTGGATGAAGAATTATAATTAATTCATAATTAAAATTTTCATTTAGGATAAATGAAAAAGGTATGTACATGATATTGTTATTGATGAACTTCACTTTGCAATGAGGTGTAGAAGGGACAACGTGCATGACATGCATAGTGCTACCCCTGCATTTTCACTTGTGTTTATGTTCCCAATTTTAGCCAAAATGCTTGATTTTTTATTGTAAAGTTCTTGGCCTTGGCCTTTCTCCTTTTTATTTTCCTTACTCCTTTATATTATCCCCATTGAACCTCTCAAGTTGAACATTTCAAGTTCAAAGCCCCCGAGCATGCCCCTCCCTTTTGTGACATAGTTAGAAAGTTGGTCTTTCCTTTTGGTCTGTTGAACTTGAACCGTTGAACCATTCATGGTTCAAGGTTCATTAATCAATCAGCCTTATGTTTTTATCTTGTTGATTCATTGGGTGTCTAGGGCCACGATGCATTCCATGTGTAAAATTTGTTATTCATTAAACTTGAACCATTGAACCTTAATGGTTCAATGTTTCAAGGTTCAAGGTTCATCTCATCAAAAGAGGCAGAATGTTATTGAAGGAGAACTAAAATGGTATTTGGTGCATATGATGATGTGACAGGTGTTCAAATTTGACTTTTTACAAATAGAAAAGTAATGACGAGTATGTAAGACTTCGTGCTGAAATGACTAGAAATTAATAAATTGCCAATTGATGTCAAATCAGTAATTAATTCACATCATGATTATTAAGTTTTCATAGCATGCAAATCTTGGCCAAGATCTTTCTTGCAGTGTAATTAAATGCAATGATTGTTTTCTTAAATTAGAAAGTCATTAAATTCAAAGTGAAGTTGCAGAGACTAAGGTAAATTGTTTCTTTCTTTCATGGGAATTATAGGAATTTGATGAGAACAACAGGCGAGTCTTTAAATAATCCTCTTCCATTGTTGATTGTAATTATTTACAAAGTTTAAAATAGAAGTAGATTAGTTGATTGTGAGTGATTATTTTATTTTTTAATTTATTTGAAGGGTTCTTTTCTATATTCATTATGAGGCATGTGCTCCCAAACTTGGATCAAACTTTGTGCCTTCATAGTAATCTCCCTGAATTTGATGATACTACCCTAGTCCAAGATGAATTTAGGGATTTCCTAGAGAAAGCTAAGAAATCGGCTCCAAATTCAATGATGGAGAAGATTGTACAAAGACGGTTTTTTGAAGCAACAATTTTCCCTATAGTTGCACCTTTCCCTGAGCTAGCCATGGAGTGTATGAATAGATATGATGCCAAGAAGAGGTGTATTTTGAAAATAGATGGGAACTCATTTGTTATTATTAGTAGGAAAACAATTATAGCAGCCATGGATATACCAGAGAAGAAGCCATATGAAGATTGGATAATTAGCATGGCATATTATTTTTTCTCTGAAAAAAAGCTATTTATGTAAGAGCATCATTGCTCATAATTTGTTATTGAAAGAATAAAGAGGAGGTTCAAGATTACCCAAGCCTCTAACAAGGGAGCATTTGAAAGTTGATGTAAGAGACATTGTAACCCTCTTGAACTAGGTTAAAGGTAATTTCCATACATTCTATTGGGTACACTGGATGTATTTCTACATCCAAGTCTTATTGGGTGGACAAAGATACCTAGATGGGTTGCAAATCATAGCAGACATATTGTATGAAGGCTTGTCAAATTTTGTCGGATGTAAAGGTTTTTATATGTCCTCCTATCTCTTCTATATGCTAGCATGTTCAAGGGAGTGGAATGGATTACATAACGAACCATGGTAGCAAGGCATGAGGATATATGAGTTTTACCCTCACCTTCAGAAGCAAAGGTATGCAGAGAAATTCATGAGTAAATGATAGTTTCCAAGGGAAATTGGTCTATGAACTTAAGGGAAATATGAACCAAAGAATTTCAAATGAAGCTATGCAGTTAGTTAGTATATATGGAAGCTACTTCATATAGTTCACAAGATTCACTTACCTCAGAGTTGGAGGATTTGGAGACAAGCCCTATAAGATATCCAGATACGTTCTTGATAGCCATATATTAATAGAAGTAAGAAGACAATTGGCTTATATAAATAAGAATTTGGAGGAAAAGGGATACACTACCTAATTAAATTCCCTATTGAATTGGACCACTATAGTTGCAAAATAGAGTCATACCCCTTGAATATGGAATTGGAGTTAAAGAAACTAAACCTCCAGCTATATACCACTAGGCCAAAATTTGATAGCACGGGTTTCACCAGTGAACACCTAAACATGGAAGATGGATTCCATCATGAACCTCAACTCAAGGACTACTAGGAGAATTGTGTGGATGAATTTGAAGTAATAAAATGATTATGGTCTAGATTCACTTTAGGACAAATCATCTCAATGAACCTGAATATGAACACCATAGGGGTCAATGAAGAAGAGAATGAAGATATTCTGGATCCTATATTTTTTGAAAGGGTTAAAGGGTAATCTCTTTTAGAAATTAATTGGGACAAGAAAGAAAATGATGATATTTAGTGTAGATCTTTCAACATCATAAGAATAACAGTGAGGTGGATTCAAAGTTATCAAGCTTAAAAGGCCCTTGAACCCAAGCCCCAAGATAGATCAACATCTCTTAGAGATACTATACCATAGCCCACTCTTCCTATTTCTAATAAATCTATTGATATTGCAAGTACAAAGTGTTTGGTTAAAAGTGGAAGCCCTCCCAAAAACAAGCCCGCAAAAGGTGAACATGATCCACCCTGTGCTTGAGTTGCTCGATCTAGGAAAAAGAGGAAAAGGGAGAATAATTCTAAGAATCTGGAGGTGGTAGACCTAGACCCTTCTAAATGGGTAGATAAGGATATGGGGAATCGAATGCCAAAGGTTCAAGTCATAGAAAAAATTATGAAGGAAAAAGAAGTGGAGGGAAATATAGATTCATCTAGTACTTTGATTCTTTCAATACAGAGTAATTTTTGGAAAACCCCACTAAAAGCCACAACAAGAACACCCAAATGGTTGGAGGCCTTAGTCAATAAGAAACATAGTGTTCTGCCTATTTCAATACCCATCGAGGATATGGTAAGTAAGTGCTTGGGAAAAGAAAGTAAACCCAAAAATCTTAAAATTGAGACCATTATGCATGTGGATGAAGATACAAGTCATTAGGTATCTAAGATAGCCAAATCAGTCACAGAAAAGGATGTAGAGAATGTTTCTACCATAGAAAAGGTGGATATGGGACCTACCTCCAAGGTAGTTGATGCCAAGCATCTGGAATCATCAACCAAACAAATGATTTCTAAAACTTGGAAGGATGAAAGAGACAAGAAAGAACTCAAAACAACCTTAAGGCATATGGTCACTAGTACATTTGATCTTATTTTTCCACCAAAATTTTTGACCAAAAAATAAAAAGGTTTTGGTTGGTTGGATTATAGAAGGAAAACTTTGTTTTCTTTTTAATTTATGCCCGTGTTTGTCAAAATATCGACAAATCTCATGGTGGTTGAAAGTTTGAAAAACACGGGCATAACTTTAAAAAAAAGGTTTCATTTCTCATTTCATTATTCCTGACCAAAAAATTAGAAGGGCAACACATACAAAGGAGGACCGCCTATAAGGATTACCTTAACCTAGGGTTTTTGGAGGTTTTTAATTCTTCCTCTCAATGCCAAGATCTGGATCTATTTGATTAAACTGTTTAATTTACTGGATACCCAATCAACATTATCATTTTCTTCTTTTATTCATTTAGAGTTGTATTTAGAGGTAGATAACATAATATTTGTGAAGATTTAGTCATGGGATTTGAGAAGTAATGAGTTAACATGCCCTATTTATCCTTCCACATTTGGCATACATATCTACCATGGCATTTGCAATCTCAAATTCTGACGATATTCCCCCCTCTATTATGCTTCAAGACTGGTTTTACACCTACTAATTACATTTGCTTAAAAGTCTCCAAGGCCATTTCAACAAACCCATTTTGTGTATATCTTGCAATTATCACATTCCATGAGATATCATCTCTTTGAGGAATTCCATCAAATAGTTTATGTTCCTTGTGTAATATCTATCAGAGCATTTGCAAGCCACTATAATATCCAACAAAAATCTCCCTTCCATTATGCTTCGATGGATGCCCATACCTTGTTCTAACACTCTCATTTCGACACGGCTGGTAGGATGCTAGCAAAAGTCATGGAGTTTGGCTTTACACCTACTAATTGCATTTCCTTAAAAGTTTCTATGGCCTTCTCAATAGTACCATTATGTGAATATCAAAAATAAGACTAACACTTTCCATGTTGATTCTGCACAAAAATTGATATCATCTCAAAATCAGTCCTATTTCTAAGTGATCAATGGTTTCACTAGTTTTTCTAGGGTTCATAGGTCTTTGCGTCAAAATTTTCAAAATTTTTATCATTTTAAAGGAATTTTAACATGCTTTTAATGTTTTCAAAACACAAAATATCATTAAAAATTGGCTCAATGATTGGCCAATGACTTTGCTACCTTATAAGGGGAAATTCACTGCTAATTGCAAAGCTTGATTTGATTTTGAGATGATAATAAAATAAGGTCACTTAGTCTCCTTATATAGGTGATTTGTGGGCCAAGAGGCACAACTACCCAAGAGGGCTAACTTGAGTTTCTTAAGGCCAATAAAGATTATTAAATTTAATTGTTTTCAAATCCTTACCTTGGCAGACCTAGACAAGGAGGCCAAATGGAAATTAAAATTTATGTTCATCTCCTCCTTCATGCCTTGTTTGTTGTAGTCCTACACCTGGGTGGAAATGAATGGGTGTTTGGGATAAAAATCCCCAAAACAGGGCAGATTCTGCTCCTTCAAAATTTACCTTTATTTCATCATCCCAGAATTATTCATTTTCATGCCTTTAGAAGCCCTCCCTTTTAAACTTGGACTTAGATTTAGGGAGTTGACTAATTTTGATCTCACACTTACTTCCTTGACTTCACCAAACCTCTTCTCTAAGGCTCAAAGACTTGAAATTGTTACTAATTAAGACTTCTAGACCACCTACTCCTACAAATGAAGCGGAAAGAGGTCCCATTTGGAATGGGGTGGTGGAATGAAAACCTCACAACACTCATTTCTTTTTGTGTGATACAATTCTTTGGATATTGAGGTGTCATATATAATGCTTCAACACGGTAAAATTCACATCGACATGTCTAGGATCCATGCCCTCTCTCCATCCAAGTCATTAGAATATGAGATGAAGCTTTGTAAGATGCCTTTCATATTGAAAGCTATCATTGCCTCTAATGCTTTTAGATGGCACAATCTCTTTGGTGACATCACAGGTACAAGAATTCTTTTAGAACTTAGAATAACAATCCTACCAAAAAAATTTGAGTCCTCTAAATATGCTTTGAGTTTAAATAAATATTTTTTTAATTGCCTTATTTATGTTTCCTTCAAGAGAAAGTAAATGAGAGAAGCCGAAAAATGCCCAAAAGGAATAAAATTTTAGAGTAGCTTCAATTTCCAATAGGAATTAGCTAGGATCAATCAATTAAGGTCTTTGTTGAACATCCCTTTTACAATAATAAAATGTATCAAACGTTAACGGTTATTGTGGAATACCATTTTTTTCTTAGCATGATATGAACTATAGTAAAATCTTTGGTAGTTTATATCTTGTTATTTTTGAGATATTCCTTCCATGTCTAGTAGTTTGTTTATCAAATAGCATGAGCAAAGAAAATATTCAAAACTTTATCTCCCCAAAATGCTAGTCTTATAATCAAATTTACAAAACTAAACCAATGGAATGTTTACAACAAAGGTCTAATAGAACTCCCAACAATTCTTTGTTGGAATGGAGAGATAGGGTATTGAGAGGGGAGGGGTGAATCAGTGCCCTCAAAAACTTTAACTCCAAAAAATCAATCAGCAAACAGTAGTAAACTCATCTGTCAACTGAATCCATTATAGGCATCATTCATTCAATTAACTTGTAAATGTAAATTGCATGAAAACAAACAATAAATAAATCACATAACACAAGTATTTTGGTTATATAGAAACCCTTGTTAGAAGGTAAAAACTACGGTGGGGATGACACCCATAAATTCTTCACTACTACAGATAATAAAGTTTTTTGGTTAAGGCTACAAGTTGTGATCACTTCTAATGATCTTACCCTATTAGGAGAAACAATAAGATCAGCTAGATCTACCTAGTTAAAGGATTTTAGCAACACTACTTGAGTGTGTACTCAGTTAGGAGATTTACAATAAGACTATTAGGTCTACTCTGTTAAGACACTAGTACATTTGAGGCCAATTTCCAACGGCCATTTGTCAGATTTTCAATGGCAATTTATCGAAAGTTCGACACATTTGTCCGTCAATGTTTTTACATTGGAAATGGTGACATAAGTGATAACCATCAGTATTCTAACATCACTACCCATCGGAATTGGCCACATAAATAGCAATTTTACTATGGGACCAATTTGTCAAAAAATGCTTTTTATGACATTTCGTCAGTCAGAAAGGCGATAGATATTCAGTAGGTGTCCGACAGGAATACCTATCAAAGGTATAGTATTCCCATCGCACCAATTTGTCAAATTGGGGTTCCTTTCGATGGGTATCTGTTGGATATCTAATGATATGTAATAAAGTACAAACATGAGCATTCGTCAGATGAAAAGCTCTTCTATCAGAAAAGGATTACTACCTATCAAAAAAGCGACGGATTAGTATAGTAAAAATAACAAAGCTCTAGAGACCATCATAGTTGGTCTCCGTCTTTGGTCCATATATTGACAAAACATTTTACATTTCATTAGATCATCAAATGAGGGGATTTGAGAGAATTTAATAGAACATTTTCATGATAAGGCATATTATTTAAGTTGACTTTGCATGAATTTATTGACTCTGTGCACTTGTATACTATGAGCATAGCCATAAAGAAGCATGTCCTCCCATGGCCTATATTACTCAAGCCACAGGAGGGGATGTTTCTTTATGGCTGTGCTTGATGTATATAAGTGCACAAAGTAGTTAAATTCATTCACCATCAAACTAAAATGATATACGTTATACATGAAAATATCATCCATTAAATTCTTTCAAATTACCACATTTGATGAGCTAACAAAATATAATTTTTTTTATCAGTATATGGACCAAGGACAGGGACCAACTATGATGGTCTCTTGAGCTCTGCTATCTTTAGTCCTAGCTACTGGGTAAGGGCTGTAAGACTTATACCTATCAATCATTGAGAATAATCACCGCCTTGCCTTTATGTACATTGCATAGTATCCAATATAAGAGAAGGCAAAAAATATGAATGGATAAAAGAAATGAAAGATACAATAAAATTATCTTATTGTTTACCTTCTCATAATTGATCCCATTCTCGCAAAAGTAATTTTATACAATCACTAGCACATTTCATGCATGGATGAGAAACAGTATCCAAAGTTTCTAGATTCTAAGAAGAGGTATGAGTGGAGGCAAAAAAAGGGATATTTGTGAAGGTTTTATAGATGTAGTACTGAATCATCATCTCTTCACTCGTACTCAATTTGGAAACCCTCTCTAGGAAATCTCCACATCTAGCGAATCTCCACAAAATTCCCTTCTGGCCTCCACTGCATATACATCTTCTCAGTATCTAAAAACTCTCCATCATTGATTCCTATCATTTTTCACCATCTCTGTGGACTGAGACCTTAAATTATTGAGCTTCTCTTTGTTTTGAGAATAGTTTAACATTCTCTACTTAACATGGCCAACCACGTGAAGGTGGAAGCTCATCTAGCCCCTCCTAGGAGCCTCTTATGACCCTTTATGACATTTTAAGACCTCTAAGATGTGTATTCTTAGGGGTTGTAAAGGGTCATAAGGGGTCCTAGGACACAACAACTGAGAAACATAAATGTAGGCATCATGGTCACAAGTTTTTGGAGACAACATAATTGAGTGGTATACCCGGATGATGCAAAGCAACCACTACTCCTCTAGAACCAGAGGAGTAGTAGTTGATTCACATTGTCTGGGTATACAACTCAATTATGTTGTCTCCAAAAAATTGTGACCATGATGCCTACATTTATGTTTCTCAGCTGTCGTATGTGTTTATGTGCATATTTTTTATGTATTTTGGAAGACATATTTCTAGCCTGGGTCGGGGTCCTACGAAAATGAACAATGAAGTAGATGATAGATGAGAAATTAGCTTCCCAAGAAAAATCCCATAAATGAACTATGTGTACCCCAATTTCTGTAGCCTCTATGTGTATGCAAAGGATAAATTTGAAACATAAGGGTAAGGCTTAAAGATATGTCTAGTGATGCAAAATTAACTTCTTTAATCCTTACCCTTTTTGTTTCAAATATATCCTTCGGGTACACGCAAAGGGCACAAGAATTGGGGGTACACACAGTTCATTTGCAAGATTTTTATTGGAAGCTAATTACTTAGCTCTCATCTGCTTCATTTGTTATCAAGCTAATTGTCGAAGGATCCAAGCCCAGGCTAGAAAGATGTTTTCCCATTCTGTTTAATCCATATTCCTTATTCTTGTCAAACTTCCTTGGTATGGTAGGCGTGCTCTCTGTAGTACTCTTCTTCAATTTGTGTTCAATGATAAGCATCTTCTTCTTCTTCCTAATTGCAACCAAAGCTTCCTTTTCATTAGGATTCAACTCCACTTCCCCCTCTCATCATCCTTGTCACCATCAACTGCCATCCTAAGCCCTTCTTCCCTCTCCAGTTCTTCAAGCCTCTACAAGATATCTAGATCAATAAAGTCTGCAACATTGTGTCCATCCATGATCTTAGGAATATCATCTTCTTTCCACTCTTCATTTTCCAAAATATACCGCTTCTTCAAGCTTGTAGTCTCTAGTGGTTGCAAATCAATCTTATTAAAAACTACAATAAGAGGCTTATTAGAAAACTGAGGTTTTATGTTGTGAAACAGAGCTTCCTATTGTGTAATACTATAACCACATGACCCCAAAACATAAAGGAAAAATAAAACAACCACCTTCAAATGAGCCAAGGTAATAATATTGAGCATCTCTATGGTGTTCCTGTCCTCCAAGGGGTGGTCCAAAATACCAAGGGTATCAATAGGCTAAATAGCTTCAGACTGTCATGGAGGCCTAATGGCTTTGCCTTGTAGCCCACAACATAAAGCACAGTGCTCAAAGCAAAGTACATGTCCATATTCTAGAAATGGAAAAGAAACAAAAAGAAAACAAATTAAAAAGAAAATATTGCAATTAAATAATCACCAACAATGATACACATAATACCTTTGTATGCAACCCATATTTAACATTTCAAATACAAGAATGAAAGAAAACATGGAACTAACCCCACAGTTCATAGGCCCACAGAGGGAAATTTATCACAGTCATAGAAATATGATTATTTTTAAATGGAATACACCAAGGAGTACCATCAAAAATATTGACCATTTACAATCATGAATAGTGAATAATCAAATAGCTCATTTTTTATTAGCATGTGTAGTCTCTGTGTACATGAAAAATGAATGAAATATCAAGCTGAAATAAAATAGTGAACAAAAATTCAAATTCAAGGCCTAATTTATCAAGAGAAACAAACATTAGGATGAAATAAAAATAATTAAGACTATAGAAAAACCATTAAGACTAGAAAATCAAGTTCTAGAAAAATCATTACGACTATAGAAAAATCATTTAGACTAGAAAATCAAGTTCTAGAAATGGACGGTTCTGATGCTTTGCCATTACAACAATTGAACATTCATCATTTGATACCTCTTGGTGCATTCCATTTAAGTTTTTCAGCTGTCATGTTTATGTGCATGTTCTTTATGTGTGTGGCTTCTCTCCCTCGCAAGGGATATGTTGATAGGTAATTGATTTGAAAGCATAATGATTTGACATTCTTTTTTCAGGATAGGCGTAATCATCCCACCAACCTTAATTAGCAACATTTTTTATATATGTCAAGTACTTATAATCAATATGCCCAACAAACAAAGACTTAGTAGTAAAAGCATGTCCTTTGGTTTATTAGTTTACTTATAATCAATATGTTCTTTGCTTTACTAGTTTAATCTGGTTTAAGAATGGTTTGTTTCATGTTTGAATGTACCATTGAATGAAGGTTAGCTATATTAAGTACAATCTTAAGACTCGTGACTTTGAATGTTCATCACCTGTGCATATAAGTGTTGATCATAGAAGGTATATGCACAGGTGAAAAACATGCATATTTTGCCTGAGCGCTATTAGGAGCTAGACCCAACAACAAATAGATTTGTGGTGATTTTCACAATAGTACATGTGTTGTTGGGTAAGCTACCAATAGTGCTCAGAAAATATGCATGTTCATCACCTGCGCATATAAAGTAGCTCTAATGGCAAATACAATCACTAAATTCTGCATACTCCTTATTTTGTTCTAGGTTGATATTGTCAGACATGGTCTTTCTTGAATGGAATGACTCGTTACTTGTATATTGACTAGAATGTTGGTGGAAGAAGGATGATTTGTTTGAAACCATTTTTTAAACTCTAATTTTCTCAACACAAAGGGACATTTATCATAGCCATAAAAACATGATTATTTTAAAATGGAATACACCAAGGAGTACCATCAGAAATATTGACCATTTAAAATCATGAATAGTTAACCTAAATCAAATAGCTCATTTTTTATCAGCATGTGTAGTCTCTATGTATATGAAAAATGAATGAAATATCAAGCTGAAATAAAATAGTGAACAAAAATTCAAATACAAGGCCTAATTTATCAGAAGAAACAAACATTAGGACGAAAGAAAAATCATTAAGACTATAGAAAAATCATTAGGACTATAGAAAAAACATTAAGACTAGAAAATCAAGTTCTAGAAAAATCATTACGACTATAGAAAAATCATTTAGACTAGAAAATCAAGTTCTAGAAATGGACAGTTCTAATGCTTTTCCATTACAACAATTGAGAATTCATCATTTGGTACTTCTTGGTGTATTCCATTTAAGTTTTTCAGCTGCTATGTTTATGTGCCCATTCTTTATGTGTTTGGCTTCTCTCCCTCACAAGAGATATGCCAATAGGTAATTGATTTGAAAGCATAATGATTTGACAATATTTTTTCAAGATAGGTGTAATCATCTCGCCAACCTTAATTAGCAACATTTGTGATATATGTCAAGTACTTATAATCAGTATGCCCAACAAATAGAGACTTAGTAGTAAAAGCATAAGGTTGCACATCCACATCTGCCCTAGTAAGTATTAGAGCCTTTCAAATTTGTAAAGAACACAAACTTTGCAAATCAAATTGATATTTCATTAAAACCTATATTCTTGATCAAGTTCTTAAAGATTAAAACATGAAATAAAAAGAAGATGCAATGAAGAAGACATGTGCCTTGTAGTGAGGACATTCAAGAGAGGTTTGATGAGTATTCAGATTTCTCAAAGATTGATTTTGAATCAACAATTGGTGAAGAACATGAACTGGTGTGTGGTAAATCTAAAGATGAGGATATGGCAACCTTTGGTCAAGAAGAGAAAAATGATTTACATCCTATATTTGAGGGTACACATGGTGCAAGCATGGGACATGATGGGAATGATACAACTCATCATAATTAATAAAAGAACTCTTGCCAAAATTAGGGTACCCACAGATCAAAATAGTCCTGGTATTTGGGTCAATATACAACAACCTTTCCATATGCTACCTCACCTATTTGAGGAAAGCCAAACTTGGTCCAATTCTCTTAACAATGGTACACATCTGTCCAAGTGTAGAAACCTTCAAAGATTTGCAACGGTAAAGAGAATCCCCATATTTTATCAGCCTAACATAGTCTTTGGCCACTTTGGCAATGAGAACCTCAAAATAGAGAAAAGAAACTTAGTAAAACCAGTCTATGTCATTTTTTGTGAGGGTACAGTCATGATAAGTGCCTCTCAAACCTCTCCAAACATGTGAGATTGTCTTTAAATACTTTATTGATCTCTTCTAAATATTAACCAAATCAAACCTACATTTGAATCCACACACAATAACCCAAAATGAAGGCTTTTGTATCCTTTAATGAATCTCAGTCACTGGTAATGCATGGACAGTCAAACCACTAGTCTCCAAAGAATTCAATAAGTGAATATGAATGTTTGAAAACTACTCCCAACAATTCTTAAACATACTTTATAATTGTTGGGATTGGTCCTTTGGCGTGTATTAAACATAATAGAATTTTCAACATATTATTATCATTCTATTTCTTTGTTGTAAACATGCCATTGGTTAATACACACCAAAGGACCATTTGTATGAGTGGATTGTATTTAATACATGCCAAAGGACCAGTTGTATGAAATTGTCAATCACCTAGCATTTCACTATTGTATGAGTGTATTGTGCAAGAATAGTTAACATTAAACAAGGAGAAAACTCCTCAACGCATATTAGAAACCATTGAATTCAATAATAAATTAATCCTAACACCAAAACTATTCCTTCCATTCACTTCTACCAAGAATAAAGAATTTAATCCATTCAACATTACATATAATCATTAGACAATTACATTTCCTGACTGTGTAGAGGAACAATCACGACCAAAACAATCAAAAGTACTTTCACCCTTGCACAAGCTATTCCAAAATTCAAGTAAAATCTCAATCACTGGTAACGCATGGACAGTCAAACCAGTAGTCTCCAAAGTATTTAATAAGTGAATATGAATGTTTAAAACTTTCCTCTCAACTTCCCCAACCACTCCTAATCAGTTAGAGCATTTAGTTGAGTGTTTAGACACTAAAACTTCTTAAACATACTTTATTTGATATGATGAATTGTTAATAAAGGTCTAATATACAATGGTCATGCCAATAATATCAACAAACATGAATCCAAACATTTCAAAATAGTGAATCGATATCCTTGAGCACAAGCACCAATAACATCAAATAATGGAGATAAAGCACGGGCTAGGGCACGACACCAGTAGAATGTGGTCATTTCAGTGAGCATTCATGATCAAATAAAATAAAATGCATTTGAAATTTGTGGTCGAATATGATGCTAGAGGCTCGAAAGATGTTGCTTGTCAAAGATACCAATCAAAGATGAAGAAATCACATACCTTCTCTTGCGCTCAGCTTTCACAAAGGAAGATTTGATAGCCAAATCTTCCTTGTACCACATGAAGAACATGCCATTGGTTCAGTTTAGCATGTTATTATCATATCAGATAAAGTATGTTTAAGAATTATTGGTAAGGATAGGAATAGTGGAGATTCTAGAAATATCCCTCTAACCAATTAGGAGTGGTTGGGGAAGTTGAGAGAAAAGTTTTCAAACATTCATATTCACTTATTGAATGCTTTGGAGACTACTAGTTTGACTGTCCATGCATTACCAGTGACTGAGATTCATTAAAGGATACAAAACCCTTCATTTTGGGTTATTGTGTGTGGATTATTCTGCTTTAGCTAGGAAGATCAAGAAGATGGGGCAGGAGGACATTGTAGTAGAAGAAGTATTTAAAGATATTTACATGTCCCCTATCCATGAAATTGAGACTATAGGTGATGAATACTTTTACTCATCACTATGGTCATCATAGGATGGAGTGATATATAATAGAGAGCTATATAGGGATGGTTGATAACTCACTGATTGCATGATAACCTAGTTTTGAAGGGTCACTAGTTGAGGGGAAAGTCAAGGTATGGATGTTGATATTGTTCCTTGAGGGAAGGGGGATTGTGAAAGAATTTTTATAATTGTATTGTGTATTTCCAATATGTTTGGATGTAGGGTAGACTAAGAGAATGAAGGATCACTCACTGATTGAATGATAACCTAGTTTTGAAGGGTCACTGGTTGAGGGGATGGTCAAGGTCTAGATGTTGATAGTGTTCCTTGAGGGAAGGGGGATTGTGAAAGACTTGCTATCATTGTATTGTATATTTCCAATATATTTGGATGCAGGGTAGACCAGGAGAAAAAGGATCACTCACTAATTGCATGAGAACCTAGTTTTGAAGGGTCACTGGTTGAGGGGACAGTCAAGGTCTGGATGTTGATAGTGTTCCTTGAGGGAAGGGGGATTGTGAAAGACTTGTTATCATTTTATTGTGTATTTCCAATATGTTTGGATGTAGGGAAGACTAAGAGAATGAATGATCACTCACCGATTGCATGATAACCCAGTTTTGAAGGGTCACTAGTTGAGGGGACAGTCAAGGTCTGGATGTTGATAGTGTTCCTTGAGGGAAGGGGGATTGTGAAAGACTTGTTATCATTGTATTGTGTATTTCCAATATGTTTGGATGCAGGGCATACTAGGAGAATGAAGGATCACTCATTGATTGCATGATAACCTAGTTTTGAAGGGTCACTGGTTGAGGGGACAATCAAGGTCTGGATGACTGGGCCATTTGAGGACCCTATTTCTTTATATTAATTTCTATTCAAATTGGATGCATGGATTTCTTGTGAATTATCATCTGCTATGTATCCTGCAACTGCATCCATAAATCTGCATATACTTCTCTAGGGCCGTAAGCCACTTAGGGATCAAAATAGAGAAAATAAATCAAAATTGTTCTTTTTCCTATTTCCTTTTAACAAAGTCTCAACTATCCAATCTTTTTCTACCAATTTGTGCATCTCTTTGTGAGTATTTTTCACTCATTGATTGCATGATAACCCGGTTTTGAAGGGTCACTAGTTGAGGGGACAATCAAGGTCTGGATGACTAGGCCATTTGAGGACCCTATTTCTTTGTATTAATTTCTATTCAAATTGGATGCATGGATTTCTTGTGAATTATCATCTTCCATGTATCCTGCAACTACATCTGTAAATATGCATATACTTCTCTAGGGTTGTAAGCCACTTAGGGATCAAAATAGAGAAAATAAATCAAAATCATTCTTTGTCCTATTTCCTTTTAACAAAGTCTCAACTATCAATGATACAATACATTTGATGCCCTAAGCTATCAATACAAATGGCACCTAGCTATAAGCTTACGAGCTATCCATTTGATAACCATAATCAACATTTCAAAAAAATGGATATCCTTGGGCACAAGCACCAATAACATCAAATAATGGAGTTAAAGTACAGGCTAGGGCATGACACTAGTAAAATGCAGTCATTTCAATGCGCATCTCAATAATATACAATGGCATCATTAAACGTGCCAATAATATCAACAAACATGAATCCAAACTTTTCAAAACAATGAATCGATATCCTTGAGCACAAGCACCAATAACATCAAATAATAGAGATAAATCACTGGCTAGGGCATGATCACACCAGTAGAACGCAGTCATTTCAAAGAGAATTCATGATCAAATAAAATGGAATGCATTTGAAATTTGTGGTCGAATATGATGCCATAGGCTCGAAAGATGAAGAAATCACATACCTTTTCTCGCGCTAAGCTTTCGCTCATTTTCTCCCGCTCAATCGAAATAAAAATGATTTGGCACTTCAAATTTTTTTTATCTATACCCCGAACCTATCATAATTACGATGGTCAATTTAAAACCCATCAAAATACCAACACCATCGGGGCCTATTAAAAAAAAACAACAAATTCATTTAAAAAAATTACCTGTCGGAAGTTTCTGTCAAAATTTGGCCCCAAATTTAGTAGTGAGAGATTTTTGCTAACATTGTTACAATGATTAGAGAATAACAGGATGTATCTATAATTGACAACTTAACCTTGTCTAAAATAGATCTATGAAGTATTGAATATATATCACCTTGATATGTGAAAATCTTGTCTCTGAACTACTCAGTAGCCTTGACTAATTCTGTCTAATCTAAATATCTCTGAATTCTTCTCAACCTTGTTTGAATACTGATGTCTTGAAGATGGTTTCTTACTTCAAGATCTCTTTCTTGTCCTCCACATACCATCCTTAGTTAAAATGACATGAATTAAAATTATATAGCATACTACTATGATCTTTCATGACCACCTAAAATTTCATGACTGCCTAAACTTTCATGACCTAATTAGGTTTACATCATCTTAGGAAAAAACCCTAAGATCTACGGTATATAAAAATAGCCTAGATCTAACAATTACATAGAGATCATCATCATAATTAATGATTAAATCTACAATAAATGATCCTTGATCTTGGTAAAACATTTTATGATTCTGTTGTAACCCTTTGTATAGATAAATGTGCCAAAAATGATTACTATGTCATTTCCTGGATTGCTCGGTAAACATTGTCAATACTACTCAGTAATTACACTAGTGCTTTGTGTCTAGTCTACTCAGTGTTTAATGATGCTCAGTATCGGTATACACTAATGCTCAATAAAACTGCTCTGGTACTCGGTTAGAACTATTATCTTTTTGTTCTCAGTACTGCCTTGAGATAACTCTATGTGAAAGCTTATGTAGTTGACTAACTAGCATGTGTAGCTTGAAGTACTTCCTTTTTAGCGACTGAATTAGCATAGGTAACTGAATGATCATCTTTGATACTAATGAAAATCCTTAATTCTCAAATAGAGATAATAATCTCCCCTTTGGCATTAGTATCAAAACCTTGAATGTATATAGACCTGATGTCTCAAAATTATTCTAACTTCTCCATATATACATAGATACCATAACTTAACAAAATTTCAAAAGTTTCTCCCCCTCGGTGCATGCTCCCGGTAGTATGTATGTAGTACACTTATCATATATTTACATAATTTTTCATATACATTAGTTTTCCCCCTTTTTGATAATAATGCCAAAATACAAAAGTTTGTACTTACAGTTTATAAAAAATGTGTTGATTGGTTTTCTTCAAACAATCAAGAGGTTTGCCCATTCCTCCTTCAAGTTGGTTAGAGAAATCTACTCAAGACTAACTTTTGCATGCATGTCAAAGATATTTTCCAACACAAAGATTTATGGTGTTGCAACTAGAGCTTGTGCTTTGAAAATATGTTTCTCAAAAATTTTAAGATAAGGAAGCAACTATGTTTGTAGCTCGGTGACTTGGTCACTTATTTTTTTCTTCCTACTTCCTCAAATTTTCTCTTAACCACCTAAGTTCATGAACTTTCAGTATATGCTTAGCAAAAGCATCTATCTCAGTTAAAGTCGCTTGTGCACTAGCTTGGATTTCGGTATACAGTTGTTTAATCTTCTCACTGATCTCAGCAGTGAAGGTCTCCACAATGCAAAGCTTAATCAACATCTGAATAATTAACTAAGTAATAGATTGTATTTTGGTTATTACCTTACATAATTTGACCTTGTTTATTGCCACTTCCTCACTGATTTTCTCTACAATTTAATGTTGTATCTTTGACTCTTCCCTTTCTTCAATTATTTTCTCAGCTTCTATGTCAGGGGCATTGATTTCCTATGCAAGGGTAGCAAGTTGGTCCATGATAGGTGTGTCTTCATTAACCTATACCTTTGGTACAACCTTTTGTAATATGTCTCTTACATTTTCCAATATTTCCTTGCTCTTTCATTCCTTCTTCAGCTTTTCTTGTGCTACTTTTATTGTACATAATTTCCCACATTTTCTTAATTCTTTAGGCTCTAGGATCCTCGGGTCGCAATCAAGTATAACTATGACTTCATCAAGTGTGACTGGCCGTTTTAAATGTTTCTTCTTCTTCTTCTTCTTAGTCTCTTGAGGTGATCTCTTCATAAATAGAACTATTGATTTCTCCTCAATATTCTATGTGTCTTGCCCGATTGACATAGTATCATCTTTCCTCTTCTCCTCGATAACTTGTGTGTCAGTTGACTAAGATGGAGCTTCTAATGTTGTGTTAGGTGGGATTGCCTCAATTGCCTTAGGGTCATCCTAGCCCTCTATTTTTGCCTCTTTTTCCTCTTATGCCTCAGGTTTATTTATTTATGTCGATGTACCATCTCCTTGTTCCCTTGATGTATCCATCAGTTGCTCAGGGATTAAGCCTTTGGGTTGCTCCTTAGTTACCATTTCAACTACTTCCATCAAAATAGGAATTTCACCTAGTAATGATGTGATTGTTGGCTTGGTAAAAGTACCTTCTTCTTGTGTTGTAGATCCAAAAAAATTCACATCCTCATCATCATCTTTGTCATCAGGATCACCATTTGTGTTGTCCTCAATGAGTACATCTATGCTTTGTTATCTATCATTTGGATCTCAGCTTGATCTGGTGCATCTTGTGAAAAACTTAAGACCTCAATGGAAACTTTGGTATTAGGTACCTTGGTAACTAATGTATCCAATTTTTCTTGGTTTAGTGTCAGGTCTACATCATCAATATGAATGCCTTTTCCTTTAGTCTTCAGCTTTTTCTGAGAAGTTTTGGCTTGTGCTACTTTTTCTACTTCCTCTTGGGCTTGAACAATTGAAGCCCAGATGAGTTGAATATTCTCATCTATGTCTACTAGATTTTCATCAAGTATCTGTGTTTCCCGGTTCTTTACTCTAAATCTCTTTGGATATGTTGTCATGTATTCCTCAATTTGAGGAATAGACAAGTTAGGAATTTCCAAAACCAGGGATTGTTCCCTCATTTTCTTCTTGGTGTCTATGGCATAGGAGCATTTTTGAGCGATTCTTTCCTCTAATGCCTTAGGTAAGTATTTGGAAAATTCAATAGAAACTCTTTTGAATTGAATCATCATCTAGATGATTGCCTCTTCTATTTTATTCTGATCCTTGGTTGACAAGTGCTCAAACCGACTAATTTCAGGATCAGTGAGTTCACCATTCTCAATTATATCTTCAGCAACTTCATCAATTGATCTATATTTATTGTCGACAACTTTAAATTGATTATTATCATCTTCCTTATCATCTAAATATTCCTTACCTCTTATTAATTTTCTTCTTTTCCTTGGGGCTTCAGCAGTAGATTTTGTACCTCTCTTGGCATATGTCTTTTTAGGTGTTGCTGCCTTTGAATTTGTGTACTTTACAACTCCTTTCTTCATTGGTGGTGAAGCTACAGTTGCTAACCTTGTGCATGCCCTAGATTGCACTTCTAACAGCTTCTTCTTTGGAGTTGGTGAAGGGGAAATCGGTGTAGAGTCTATCCCTTTATCCGGATTGATTTCTTCACTATCATGTGGTTTTTTAGTTAATAGTAATTGACCTTCAATTGTAATTTCAACTAGTGAACTTGTTGGTGCCCAAAAATGATGGATTCTCTTTTGGCCAACTAATAGGTATAATGGTAATGCACCACTTATACCTCTGCAATTTTGGCTTAATCAAGCCAAGGCTGGTAGGCCTAAATTCTCTTTTGAACTATCAAATTCTCTATGTTTCTCAATTGCATACATGAAACAAAGTTCCTCCAAAGGTGGTGAATGATCCTTTGAGGAAATCACAAATCTCCTAATAATCTCTACTCTAAAATGAATTATACTAAGGACTAAAAAGTAATTCTTTTGAAATGATGATTTAAAGATCTACAAACTATAAATGAACTAATATAATAGTTTCCAATTAATGATTCGATCAATGCCTTCTAAATATTTGGACTATAGAGTTAGAAAACCTTCAATCCTACGTATGATCATAGATAGTTTTAAGATAACTTACTCCTATAAAGTAAGACTATCATTCCACAGGCTTCCGCTTGATTCACAATTCAAATAAATTTACACAACTAATCTTTGTTAGAAATAGGAAATATTGAGAGGGGGGGGTGAATCAGTATTTCACAAACTTTTACTTTTTCCCACTTATGGATATAATAGATTACTTTAAAGCATAAGAAACTAAATAGCATAAATAATAGTAAATGTAAAGAACTCATAACACATGATATGTTCTCGAGGAAACCCTGGCCAAGGGAAAACCTCGGTGGGGATGGTACCCACAAATATCCACTAATCAAAAGATATCTAGTTAAGGATGTTGACCCTGTTAGGAGATTGTTACAATCATATAGTGTATTAGTCCTGGTTAAGGGACTATAGGCCTTGTTAAAAGCCTCAACCCTATTAGGAGTTGTAGATACAAAACCTAATTACCAGATGAGCTCACTATCCAAACAAGTAATACAAATGTTTACTGATTACAATATGGTACTTCTTACAACTTCACATCAACAACTTCCGCTGCTATCACAAGTTACATATATTACATGTTACATTTCAAGTATGTTCGATAGATCTTTATTTATACAAGATACAAACATAATATCTTTCTCCTATTGGCTTGCATATCTTTATCCAAGATTAAACATCTAGGATGTCATCTCTTTATAATATAAAGTCATTATTTTGACAAGCAAAATAATCCCTTAATTCATTTACTAGTTCTGTCTTCAAAATTGCTCTGTCAGCTGTACTCTATCATCGGTAAAATAGTCATAACTTTGTCTGTTCTATCTGTACACTTTTGTGCACTAAGATGGGGTATCCTTATACACCATAGAGTCTATGTTCAATTGCACAAACTTTGATCATGCTCTAGTGAACGTCGCCAAAACAAATTGTATCGGGTGCTCTATCAAAAACACTGTTTCATACTTAGACAATTTTAGTCTGCGATCTTCCATACTTACTTTCCATCTTATGCAATCTTCATAGGTAACATATGTTTCCATAATGACAACATCTATGTACATACTTCAGCCAAATTTCCAACAATCTTATCGAGTTTAACTCAAATTAAGAGACCGATAAGAACAATGGTAGGTTCATAGACCATACAATTGATACTTGAGTTGTATATATTAATATTGAATTACAATATTCAAGGAATTTAACACAATAAAACATTCTATAAAATAGAATATCTGAAAGACTAATTGAAAATATATAACTTAAAACCACAAATAAAAAGAAATGGTACTTATCTTTATTGATATTGAAAAACTGGTACATAAGAGTTCATAGTTGCAGTTATTTATCAAATTCTATTCTATGAAAATATATCTTGTATTGTCTTGTATTTAAATTTTACATTATGTATATATATATATGTGTGTGTGTGTGTGTGTGTGTGTGGTTTTCACACCTCTTTAGCGTGAAAAGACACAACCCTTATTACAAATTATTTTGAAAAAATAATAAACTAACTAAAAAATAACTACCTAACTTTCGGATTTGGGTCTGGTTGAAAAAACAAAACACCTTGTGAAAATCTAAGATTTTTGTTAGAAATAGGAAATTTGATTTCCCAAACTGGGTCATTTTTAGATTTTTAAAGTTTAACCATCTTCATCCTCTGTCGGCATCATCTTTGTAGAAGGTCAAAATTCCAGCATTTTCTGAAGGCTTTGATCATAGAATTTTTATTGTTCTTGTCACATAGCTTTCTTCCATAATCTCTCAACTTTTTAATTGAAAATTAATATAATCTTTTATCCCATTTCATGTAATCCACCATTAATTATTGGGCATGGCGTTTAAGAGGCCATTTTTTAGGGTTTTATCACTATATAGGACTCCAAATTTTGCCCAAATTTAGAGCTCCAACATAACTGTCAGATGATCCAGTATCATCTCCAAACTTCTCAACTAGATTTTTCACCGTCTTTCTAGATTTCTTGTTATCTTACTGATAAGTAGGCCTATTTTTATTCTTGTTTTGGCCTCCTCATATGTTCCAAATATTTCTTTATTTTTATCCTTTGGTGTAGCTAGCAGAGCCTTGATTAATTTTGAGGCAAAATAAATATCTATTTCATATACCATAAGGACTAGCCATTTAATCCTAGGCTCCACAACCTTAATTAGTGTGTGGTCGATGTCCACAAGAAAAAAAATATCCTGCTCATACTCTTCAACCAATTTACTGGGAATTCTACTCTTAGAATTCATTCTACTCTTAAATTGTTCAAAGCAGTTATCAAAAATATTGTTCAGATTATTTCCTAAGTCATTAATCATGTCTGATATCTACACTATGACTGGGTTGTTGGTTGACCACTCTACATTACCGACAGAAGGGAAAAATTGTTGCACATAGAAGAATATGCAAACTAGTAAGGATCCAAACTTACAAGTATTAGACTTCACCAACCAGATAGTCTTCATGTTGTCTTCAATTTACCTCAAAAGAAGCTCGGAAAGGTCTAACTAGAAACTTTTCTTTACCATCTTGTATGCAATGTCAACGGCTCCACATGGCACACTGTTCAGCCTGCTTGACTGATAAATATTTTAACCGATGAAATGAGTTGCAAACTTAACCTCTAGGTCTTTTATTGAACCAATATTCAGTGCTCAACCATCCCATTCAGATCCTATATTCTTTTCAATATCAGCCCTAGCAGTACTAGAAAAATTCTTTGGTCTTTTCAGTTGTTGGATACTTGGTGACTGTGTAATCATATTCTTTGTGACTTTAACCAATTTATCCAACCAAAACTTCCCATCATGGAACTGACTCAACACAATCCTAATCCATTCATTTTTAAAAGTCTTCAGGAAACTTAGGGCATTTGTTAGACCAATAACTTCAACTTGTTTATATTCTGATTTAAAGTTTCCATCATCACTACAAAGCTTTTGGAAAGATGCACATATCCTGAGATCACTAATTTCACCTATTTTGTAGTGGATGTATGATATAACATCTTCAACTAACAAAACCCTAGGGGGTATGCTTGAAAAAGCTCACATTGAATCAATCTTGGATGGAACTTTAGGATGAAGTTTATACCGGGGTTCATCACAGTTAGCTGAAGCTATTAATTTCACTTCCTCCTCTACAAGTTTAGATTTTATTTCCTTGGATGCATATGCTATTTTACTTAGCTTAGGGTTTCAGTAAATACTTTGAATGAGCTCGGTAGAAACTGTACTTACTGGTAAATGATGAATAACACACTCGGTTGGATCTAAAATAGCTTTGAATGCTCCTAAAACTCTTTTCTTTGAATTCGCTCTTTGGAAATATTTTTCTCTTCAAAATCACTTGGTCAAAAATAAACTGTCTTCCATCTATTTATAGCCTTTTTCAAATTCTCACTCAAAATGCTTGTCATAAATGCTCCACCTACTTATAGCTCGGTGATAATTGTTAACTTAGTGATTAACGCAAAATAACAACAGATTGGTTAACACATAACTTTCCACTCAGTTAATACTGATACTCAGTTAACCTTGCATGATAGTCACCAATAGGTAACTCTTTTACTTGGTCTTGCATATACCGACTGTATGACTTTATTAACTCAAAATTTAAAAACCATAATGAATCTTAATTCATGCAGATTTGGTATGTGTACATCAAATATAAGGAACTATATGTAAGATAAGATCAATTTGGAATATCATTTCCATACATACCTTTTTCACCTTAGGTGGAGGTACTGATGTCACCCAATCCAATGGATGAGGTTTCACCGACTACATTTCTTGAATCAGCATTCTCATTTGATGCCTTTCTCCACATAGTGTTTCTAATCCTCATGATATCTACAATTTTGTTTCCATTCTCAAATATTTTTTCTTCTGGTGCTTGGTCTTTGCAATCCTTGCTTAGGTGACCAACTTTATGACAATGTAAGCATGCCATACCAGTACCTATCCATCTTCATTATTTTCCAGCCCTTCTCTTCCTCATACAATTAGATGCAATATGTCCATACCTTCCACATACTATGCAATTAACCCATGTGTTGTAAACCCAAGTGTAAGCATTACCTTGTCTCTTTGGTTGATAAGGTTTGTTTTGTCCTTTCGGTGTCCATACTTGCTTCATCATTTCTCTACACTTGTGTCAGGTGTTTCCATGCTTGTTGCAAGCATAACATAGTTTCTCCATGTGAGGTTTGTTAGGAGTCCCATTCAACTTAGCTCTACACCCATATGCTTGATGTCCAAATTTACCACAATTATAGCAGTAACCATTAAACTTAGGAGTGACTTTAGGTTTACCTTGTGTTTTATTCTTGCAAACATTTGAAGTATGTCCTGGTTTACCACAATGATAGCATGTCAGTGTCTTAGGTCTCTAATTTTGATTGTTATTCACCTGTTCAATTTGATTGGATGATTCTCCTTGCTCGGTATAACCTAATCCAGTGGTGCTCCCAAGTCCTCTTTGACTAATTAGAAAATCATCAATTTTCTTTGAATTATCTCCAACCTTTTTCATCATCTCATTGTGTTGCAGCTTCATCTTTACTTAATTTCTTAGTTTCTCATTCTCTTCTGTGACTACTCCACTATCTTCAAGTTTTCTTGACAACTCACCATTTACTCGGTTGATTTACTGGCTTACAATAATCATCTAATTGGATATTTCAAAATGATGCTTGGTAAGTCTCTGTATCTCAGTTTATTTTTCTTGAAGTTGTTCAGTCATCTATCTTTCATCTTCAATAGCTAAATTCCTCTCTTGTTCAGCTTGTCTAGCATTATTCATTACATCAATCATTATCACCATCTATGTCTCTTGACTGATCTGCAAGGCTTTCACTTGTTCAGTCAAATGAACATTTTTCTTAGACAAATAAGATATAGCTCTTTCAGAACTGTCAGAAATACTACCTAAACTAGATCCTAAATTCTCAAATGGATCATCAATATCTTCTTCATGGTAGTTAGTCTCACACTCCCTAATAGCCATGCTCTTTCTTTGTACTAGTAACTTTTTCAATTCATCCCTGGCTTGTTTATACTACTCAATGAAAATCTGCATCTAAATCTTTTGATTCTCTATTATTTGTCCAAGTTGTATCTCTCCATGATTAGATCTTTACTCTTCATTGGTTAAACCATCCAATAAGAGATCTAAGCTCTAATACCAATTATTAGAATGGAGAGATAGGGTATTGAGAGGGGAGGGGTGAATCAGTGCCCTCAAAAACTTTAACTCCAAAAACTCAATCAAAAAATAGTAGTAAACTCATCTATCAACTGAATCCATTGCATGCATCATTCATTCAATTAACTTGTAAATGCAAATTGCATGAAAAAAAACAATAAATCAATCACATAACACAAGTATTTTGGTTACGTAGAAACCCTTGTTAGAAGGTAAAAATTGTGGTGGGGATGAAACCCACAAATTATTCACTACTACAGATAATAAAGTTTTCCAGTTAAGGCTACAAGTTGTGATCACTTCTAATGATCTTACCCTATTAGGAGTAACAATTAGATCAACTAGATCTACCTAGTTAAAGGATTTTAACAACACTACTTGAGTGTGTACTTAGTTAGGAGATTTACAATAAGACTGTTAGGTCTACTATGTTAAGAGATTTTTTCTAACTCTGTTACAATGATCAGAGAATAAGAAGATATATTTGTAATTGATAAGTTAACCTCGTCTGAAATAGATCTATGAAGTATTGAATATATATCACCTTGATATGTGAAAATCTTGTCTTTGAGCTACTCGGTAGCCTTGATTGATTCTGTTTAATCTAAATATCTCCAAATTTTGCTCAACCTTGTCTAAATATTGATGTCTTGAAGATGGTTTCTTGCTTCAAGATCTCCTTATTGTCCTTTGCATGTCATCCTTAGTCAAAATGACATGAATTACAATTATATAGCATACTGCTATGATCTTTCATGACCGCCTAAACTTTCATGACCTAATTAGGTTTACATCATCTTAGGAAAAAACCCTAAGATCTACGGTATACAAAAATAACCTAGATCTAACAATTACATAGAGATCATCATCATCATTAATGATTACATCTACAATAAATGATCCTCGATCTTGGTAAAAAAATTTATGATTTTGTTTTAACTGTTTGCATAGATAAATGTGTCAAAACTGATTACTATGTCATTTCTTGGATTTCTTAGTAAACATTGTCAATACTACTTAGCAATTACACTGGTGCTTGGTGTCTAGCTTGCTTAGTGTTTACCGACACTCAGTTTCAGTATACACTGATGCTCGGTAAAACTACTCTAGTACTCAGTTAGAACTATTATCTTTTTGTTCTTGGTACTACCTTGAGATACCTCACTATGAAGGCTTATGTAGTTGACCGAATAACATGTGTAGCTTGTAGTACTTCCTTTTTACTGACTAAATTAGCATAGGTAACCGACTAATCATCTTTGATACTAATGAAAATCCTTAATGCTCAAATAGAGATAACATTCTTAAACATACTTTATCTGATATGATGAATTCTTAAATAATTAAGGTTGGATTAGACATAGTTATCACATAATTTTTTGTGTGGTACAAGGAAGATTTGGCTAGGTCAAATCTTCCTTCATGCTAGCAATATATAGAATTAGACCTTTATTAAGAATTCATCATATCAGATAAAGTATGTTTAAGAATTGTTGGGACTGGTCCTTTGGCATTTATTAAATAGAATGGAATTTTCAACATATTATTATCATTCTATTTCTTTGTTGTAAACATGCCATTGGTTCAGTTTTGTAATTTTTTTTGTGTTAAATGCATTTAAAATAAAGGTCTAATTCTATAGACTGCTAGCACAAAGGAAGATTTGACCTAGCCAAATAAAGGTTTGTACCATGTGTGATGGTTAAGTAATGGGAAATTTATGATGATTTAATTGTAGAACTACTAGTCCCTTGAAATGTTTCAAAAAAAATCTCAAAAGATACACTCTCATGGAATATGATGACTTCAAGTTATGCACAAAATGGATCTATCTTCTATCACTATGCTCTTATCCTATGTCAAAATGGGAGATTTATGACACGGTATAGATATCCATCAAGGCATAAATAAAATTCAACTTTTCTCTAATGTTGTACTTACAAGTAATGAATTTTAAATTTTATTTTCTTATTCATAAAAGCTTGTAGTATAGCTGCTTTTAATGTAGACAATTTGTGGTCTTCAAAAAAAGTTATGTGCCAATTTTCTTAGGCAAGGCATTTGTGGATAGGTTTCTTATTAAGTTTGGACTGCAAATTATCTCATGTGCTTAGTCATCCTTTATCATATATTCAATTAAAGGAACTCAAAATCATTGAAAATTACTCTTCATCCATGTATGATTTGTGACAAAAGTTTATGCTAAGTTAGAGAGTATTTAAGTTACTACAAAAATCATGACTGTTGCTTGTTGCCAACGGGTCCCTGCTCATTCTATTTTCTGACTGAGAGATCAAATTTGGGGAAGAATCAGCGTAGGCAAAGAGAAGGAGAAAAAAAATAATTTTGTATAATTTCAAGAATAAGTTGGCCCTTGGCCAGATCAATATTGCTCGCAATCTCATTGCCAAAGTGGCCAAAGACTATGTTAGGCTGATAAAATATGGGGATTCTCTTTACTGCTGCAAATATTTGAAGGTTGTTGCACATGGATGAATGTGTGCCATTGTTAAGATAATTGGACCGAGATTGGCTTCCCTCAAACACGTGAGGCAGCGTATGGAAAGGTTATCATTTATTGACCCAAATACCAGAACTATTTTTATTTGTGGGTAGCCTAATGTTGGCAAGAGTTCTTTTATTAATAAGATTACTAGGGAGGATGTGGATGTGCAACCTTATGCTTTTAATACTAAGTCTCTATTTGTCAAGAATACTAATTATAAGTACTTGAGGTATCAGGTTATTGATACCTGTGGTATTTTGGACCACCCCTTGGAGGATAGGAGCACCATCGAGATGCTCAGTATTATTTCCTTGGCTCATTTGAAGGTGGCTATTTTGTTTTTCCTTGATTTTTTGGGGTCTTGTGGTTATAGTATTTCACAACAAGTAGCTCTGTTTCATAGCATAAAACCTTTTTTTGCCAATAAGCCTCTTATTGTAGTTTGTAATAATATTGATTTGCAACTGCTAGAGACACTATCAGAGGAGGATGCAAAATTAGTTGTAGAGATGAGATCTAAGGCTGGGAAAAATATGGGTAGGTTCTTGGAATCAGGAGGGGGGATGATGGTATGCTACTCTCTATGAGTGCTTTAAAGGAAGAAGGGGTGATTGCGATGAAGAATGCGGCATGTGAGAGGTTGTTGGACTAGAGAGTGGAAATTAAGATGAAGTCTAAGAAGATCAGTAGTTGTCTCAATAGGATTCATGTTGCAATGCCCAAGCTAGAAGATGGGAAAGAGAGGCCCCCTTGTATTCCTCAAGTTGTTTTGGATGCCAGGGTGCGTGCTACCAAGGAGGCTAGGAAGCTAGAGAAGGATATTGAGAATGAAAATAGTGGGGCTAGAGTTTACTCTACAAGCTTGAAGAAGCGGTATATTTTGGAAAATGAGGAGTGGAAAGAAAATGATATTCCTAAGATCATGGATGGACACAATGTTGTAGACTTTATTGATCTAGATATCTTGTAGAGGCTTGAAGAAATGGAGAGGGAAGAAGGGCTTAGGATGGAAATTAAGGGTGATGAGGATAATGAGATGGGGGAAGTGGAGTTGAATCCTAATGAAAAGGAAGCTCTAGATGCAATTAGGAAGAAGAAGAAGATGCTTATCATCGAATACAGATTGAAGAAGAGTATTGCAGAGTGCATGCCTACCGTACCAAGGAAGTTTGACAAAAATAAGGAATATGGCTTAAACAGAATGGGAAGACATCTTTCTAGCCTGGGCCTAGATCCTTTGACAATTAGCTTCATAATAAATGAAGTAGATGAGAGCTGAGCAATTAGCTTCCCAAGAAAAATCTCATAAATGAACTATGTGTACCCCAATTCTTGTACCCTCTGTGTATACCTAAATGGTATATTTGAAACAACAAGGGTAAGGCTTAAAGAAGTTAATTTTGCATCATAGTCTCTAGTTGTTGTAGTAGGAGAGCATCAGGCACCACCTTCAACACAATATGATCACTAGACAGGTCTGTATGTTTTATATTTGGATAGGTGATCATATTGTGCTGAAGGTGGTACTTGATGCTCTACTACTATAACAACTACAGACTATGATGCAAAATTAACTTTTTTAATCCTTACCCTTGTCATTTTAAATATATCATTTAGGTACACACAAAGGGCACAAAAATTGGGATACACATAGTTCATTTATGAGATTTTTCTTGGGAAGCTAATATCTTATCTCTCATCTACTTCATTTGTTATGAAGCTAATTGCTAAAGGATCGAGACCCAGGCTAGAAATATATCTTCCCATTGTGTTGTGGATAGGTTTTTCATAAAACATATAGACCCGTCTAGTGATCATATTGTGCTGAAGGTGGCACCTAATGATTTACTACTACAACAACTACAG